>OY804579.1:114247353-114847353 GCA_963680875.1 Bathymodiolus brooksi
GTTCATCACTTGTTTCAGTCTGGGTCAAAGTATGTATTAAGGTCTATGTAAGGTAGTCTCATCACCTTTCGTTTGTAGTTAAATCTTTTTTTTTCACAAACCGCTGGATCAAATGGTACTAAATTTGGCAAAAGTGCTACTTTTTGGTGGTACTCAGCATTTTAGATGATTCCATTTGGAAATTCAACATGGCTGCTAATGTCAATTATGCTTTCTGATTGGACGAAATTTCTAATTTCTTCTTTTCAAAAACCACATATGTGATTAAAATGTTTTATTGTAGTAATTTTATTTGCATAACGTTTTATATGATTTTTGTGTTTTATTTGTCATTAGAAATCTGAAGCCAAAAATCGCAGGATAAATAATTATGTAAGATAAGAGCTTATTAGAAAATGAATAAATTTTCACAACAATTACAATCATGATATAGCACAAGCTGTACATACATAATTGGGTGATCCCTTACAATTGTCATTTTTGTGTGGTTCTGAAATCCAAGATGGCCACCACCACAGGACATAATATTAACACATGACCCTATGGGAAAAGAACACCATATTTTTTTCTCAGAAACTAAAACTAGATTGAACCTAACCTCTACATGAATAAATATTAGAGTCTTTTACAAAATGTATATTGAGAATTGAAGATGACCACCAGCACAGAAAAAATGTTTTATCTAATGACTATGGGAGAATGAATAAAATAAATTGAGGTTAGAAACTTGATTAAGCCTCAACTGTACATGAATAATTATCAGAGTCCTATGCAAAATATTCATTGTGGATTGAAATCTAAGGTGACCATCACCACAGAAAATGTTTTAGCACATCACAGTATGGGAGAATGAATAAAAACAATTGAAACTAGAAATTTGATTGAACTTATATGTGGACCGAAAATCCCAGAAGACTTCTCCTGAAAGCCAAATTTAGTTTAAATCTATCACAGAGCATAGCTGGAGAAATCCATCGACCTTTCAATATCAAATAAGACAATAATGGTTACAATCTGACCAAAGAAGAGTTTGAAGATACCAAACGGATAATCAGAATTTATAAATCGAAGAATGACAGACAGCACAATGGCCAAAAGAAAAAGGACAAACAACAATCTACAAAACACTACACAGAAAACTAAAGATCAAGCAACACGAACCCAAACCATTGTTTCTATGGTAACCAAAAAGTAAATTCTGTTTCAATATTTATTTACGCAATAAACAATGGAATTATTATTTTTTCAGGAACAATTCCATCAATACCACAGAGATTCAGAGTGACAAATATTGGAACAACATTTATTGAAGTAGCCTGGGAGAAACCAGAACAAAATTGTGACTCCATTGATTGCTTCTATGATATTCAGTATTATGGATATGTCAGCAGTGAAACAAAATATGTAAGTGATATTAAGTTACCTTTGTAATGTAATGGTCACAGTGCTCACTCCGAGTGCTGAATTTTTTATGGAATTGCTAGCACCTCAGTCAAACCTAGGACATGCATTTGCTCCCCAGTAAAACAATAGACTAATGTTATTATAACTCAGTTAATATTTTCTATATAAAATCAAATACAGATAAAATAACTATTTTGTCAGATAAGAATCATACTGTGAATTTTGTTTAATAGTTCCAGTGACTGTTGTCTCCAGGGTATATAGTTATTGAAACTGTTTCTCTAGAGAAATAGTCTTCAAACAGCACAACTTTTCCAGTTCTAATTATGGTTCAGATCTTTTTGGTCTTAGCACATTTATACATAGAGACCAGAGGTACACCAGATGCTCTCCCGAGGATTTGATAAAATACTGAGTGAATGTCATTCCGTTAAACTGTTTAGAATTGATGTTCTAAAGCAATTTTATTGTTAATCTCTCTTATTACTTATGGAAGTTTTGTTTGTGTCTTTAATACAAGTAGCTACATGTATATGTTTAGGGTTATGGTGTTTAACGCCACTTTCAACAATATTTCAGTTATATCGGTTCGGTCAGTTTTATTGATGGAGGAAAGCAGAGTACCCTGAGAAAACCACCGACCTGTCGCAAGTCACTGACAAACTTCATCACATAGTGTTGTATCAAATGGGGTTTGAACTCACGTTAGTGGTGATAGGCACTGATTGCATAGGTAGTTATATATCCAACTACCATACGATCACAACCACAGCAACCCCTGTATGTTTCAGGTTTTCTATCGATTACCTTTGATACAATAAAACACTTATTTACTTGTTAATTGGACAATATCAAGTGAATTGTCTCCCTTGACACCTACTAAATCCTTTTGCTTTGCATCAGGAAATAGTTGGTATCTTTGAGGAAAATAAACTTGCTATTGTCCTGATAGCCTGTACATAAGTGTATACTAGTTACTGCTTATTTGTTTTATATGTAGCATTGAGGAGTAAGAGCGATTAGAATTAACTCAGAATGAGGATAATGTGTCTGAGTTGAGCAACATTAACTCAGAATTGTTTATACCACAATATACATGTATAATTATAAAACCTGTTTTGAACACATTTCGATAACTTTCTTCACTTATAATTATATTTGCCAACGCGTAACTTTATAAATTTTAATGCAGAAAAATAATATTATATAAATTGTTATACTGTGGAATGAAATCCTGTACTGTATATACCATATATAATGAAGTATAACACTTACTAGTACTCTGCATTAAATTAATTGTCAGTATCTTACAAATAAAGTTCTTTTGAAAATTAAATATGTTAATTTACACGACCCCCCAAATTTAACTACGTATATATGACTTTGTGTTGTCTAACGGATATCGATCTATACCAGAAAATACATTACGTTATATGGTGTTTGCTAGGCTATATAATACTTGTTTCTTACACACACGATTTTGTACTCTACCGCGAAAATCGCGAAGGTTTATAGCACGCGAACAAAAGTTGGTTTACAGTAATGTGTCTGAGTTGAGCAACATTAACTCAGATTGAGGATAATGTGTCTGAGTTGAGCAACATTAACTCAGAGTGAGGATAATGTGTCTGAGTTGAGCAACAATTAACTCAGAATGAGGATAATGTGTCTGAGTTGAGCAACATTAACTCAGAATGAGGATAATGTGTCTGAGTTGAGCAACATTAACTCAGAATGAGGATAATGTGTCTGAGTTGAGCAACATTAACTCAGAATGAGGATAATGTGTCTGAGTTGAGCAACATTAACTCAGAATGAGGATAATGTGTCTGAGTTGAGCAACATTAACTCAGAATGAGGATAATTGTCTGAGTTGAGCAACATTAACTCAGAATGAGGATAATGTGTCTGAGTTGAGCAACATTAACTCAGAATGAGGATAATGTGTCTGAGTTGAGCAACATTAACTCAGAATGAGGATAATGTGTCTGAGTTGAGCAACAATTAACTCAGAATGAGGATAATGTGTCTGAGTTGAGCAACATTAACTCAGAGTGAGGATAATGTGTCTGAGTTGAGCAACATTAAGTCAGAATGAGGATAATGTGTCTGAGTTTAGCAACATTAACTCAGAATGAGGATAATGTGTCTGAGTTGAGCAACAATTAACTCAGAATGAGGATAATGTGTCTGAGTTGAGCAACATTAACTCAGAGTGAGGATAATGTGTCTGAGTTGAGCAACATTAACTCAGAATGAGGATAATGTGTCTGAGTTGAGCAACATTAACTCAGAACGAGGATAATGTGTCTGAGTTGAGCTGCATTAACTCAGAATGAGGATAATGTGTCTGAGTTGAGCAACATTAACTCAGAATGAGGATAATGTGTCTGAATTGAGCAACATTAACTCAGAATGAGGATAATGTGTCTGAGTTGAGCAACATTAACTCAGAATGAGGATAATGTGTCTGAGTTGAGCTGCATTAACTCAGAGTGAGGATAATGTGTCTGAGTTGAGCAACATTAACTCAGAATGAGGATAATGTGTCTGAGTTGAGCTGCATTAACTCAGAATGAGGATAATGTGTCTGAGTTGAGCAACATTAACTCAGAATGAGGATAATGTGTCTGAGTTGACACAATTGTCTACCAATAAATAGGCTGTTGTTTCTGCGAGGTAGCACTATAAATATCCACCTTATTCTTTCCATCCATGATATAACTGACAAATTCCTCACATGTCATATTCATTTGCTCTAGATATTTTTATTTGCTTGTGAAAATCCATATATTTAATTGCTTTCATGTTAGTAAAAACCTTTTGAGCTTTATCTTTATGGTGTTAAGGCCACTTTCAATATTTCAGTTATATCATGGAAGTCAGTTTCATTGGTGGAGCAAACCGGAGAAAACCACCAACCTGTCGTAAGTCACTGACAAACTTTATCACACGTATAATGTTGTATGGATTTCACCTCGCCATGAACGGGGTTCGAATTGCCAACTTTAGGGGTAATAGACACAGGTAGTTGTAAATCCAATTACCATAATATTACAACCACGACGGCACATAAAAAAAAACTTTTGATTTTTTATGACAAGTGCTACTATATATTTTAATGAATAATGGTACAGCGTCTTTTAACCAAATCATCGTATTATAGAAAGCACCTGATATATGTTGATAACTCTTGTTTTGTAGTTTCTATGGAGATGTGACTTTTCATACAGTTTTCAGTCTTTTTCTACAATTTAGGGGTAAAATTACATCATAATTTGTTTTTATGAAAATCTGTTTCAGAATTGGACTAACACCCAGAAGAACTTAACAAATTTACAACCAGAAACACGATATCACATTTCTGTGTCAGCAGTCAATAAATATGGCAGTAGTTTATCTACGCCTATCATCATGGCCAGAACTCATTCCGTTGGTAAGCAATACATCTTTTTATCTTCAAATTCTTCTTGATTATATAATCAAATTGCAAGCTCTTTTTTAAGAGGGAAATAAGTAACAGAAAAAAGTGAATATGGTCAATCTGTCTTGTAACTATTGATGGCAGAAATGTCACAAGCTTCATATAGGTATGCCATATTGTGGGAAGCGGTTTTGAACCCGTCAGATTCCTACTTCCTGTTTGCCGACTTAGTTGGTTTTTATACACATTGAACATATATGCGGGGGTATCATAAGTGAGCATTAGCTCACAGTTCATCTTGTTGGTGGAGGGTCTCGGAGTACCAGGAGAAAACTACTGACCTGCCTGCTGCATGTCACTGACAAACTTTATCACATAATGTTGTATCGAGTACACATCGCCTGAGCGGTATTCGAACTCACAACTTTAGTGGTGATAGGTACTGATTGCACATGTAGTAATATAGAATCACTACTATGTGTCCATCTAACACAAGATAAGTACTGTATGTCTCACCTCACCAACATTAACTTCTGTTTATCTAACATTAAGTATGTATTCCACAGAAATACAGGATTTTAACCCATCAGATACAAAACCTTGTCTCATATATTATATGTATGTGAAACAAGGTGTACTTTTGTCAGATCTACTTTTGTGAGGTCATCACCTTGAAATGCGGGAAAACCCCTATGATGTTTTTGTTAATAAATACAAAATCCCATTAAGGAATACTTCAAAGTAACGTTTAATACGTTCGTTTCATATTACAGGGAACTGTATCAATAACAATTAAACGTTAGGCCAAATATTTTGTGTAAAAACAACATAGAGCAAGCGTTGTGTATTTGGACACTGATAGATATTGACGAATGAAAGTTGTGACGTGATGTAACACAGTCTGTGACATATAGAACTACTTTAGACATTATTTGTTAAAATAAATATAACAATGAAATCTAACAATATTGCCCTCTTTTGTTGTATCATGTCTCGTAAGTTTTATAAACCGCATAGTTACTCGACGATATGCGTCTCATAGTGATACAGTTTACATAATGGACTCGACATGATACAAGCAGCGCTACTCGACGATATGTGTCTCATAGTGATACAGTTTACATAATGGACTCGACATGATACAAGCAGCGCTACTCGACGATATGTGTCTCATAGTGATACAGTTTACATAACAGACTCGACATGATACAAGCAGCGCTACTCAACAATATGTGTCTCATAGTGATACAGTTTACATAACAGACTCGACATGATACAAGCAGCGCTACTCAACGATATGTGTCTCAGTGATACAGTTTACATAATGGACTCGACATGATACAAGCAGCGCTACTCGACGATATGTGTCTCATAGTGATACAGTTTACATAATGGACTCGACATGATACAAGCAGCGCTACTCGACGATATGTGTCTCATAGTGATACAGTTTACATAACGGACTCGACATGATACAAGCAACGCTACTCGACGATATGTGTCTCATAGTGATACAGTTTACATAATGGACTCGACATAATACAAGCAGCGCTACTCGACGATATGTGTCTCATAGTGATACAGTTTACATAACAGACTCGACATGATACAAGCATCGCTACTCGACGATATGTGTCTCATAGTGATACAGTTTACATAACGGACTCGACATGATACAAGCAGCGCTATTCGACGATATGTGTCTCATAGTGATACAGTTTACATAACGGACTCGACATGATACAAGCATCGCTACTCAATGATATGTGTCTCCTAGTGATACAGTTTACATAACAGACTCGACATGATACAAGCAGCGCTACTCGACGATATGTGTCTCATAGTGATACAGTTTACATAACGGACTCGACATGATACAAGCATCGTTACTCGATGATATGTGTCTCATAGTGATACAGTTTACATAACGGACTCGACATCATACAAGCAGCGCTACTCGACGATATGTGTCTCATAGTGATACAGTTTACATAATGGACTCGACATGATACAAGCAGCGTTACTCGATGATATGTGTCTCATAGTGATACAGTTTACATAACGGACGCGACATGATACAAGCATCGTTACTCGACGATATGTGTCTCATAGCGATACAGTTTACATAATGGACTCGACATGATACAAGCAGCGCTACTCGACGATATGTGTCTCATAGTGATACAGTTTACATAACAGACTCGACATGATACAAGCAGCGTTACTCGATGATATGTGTCTCATAGTGATACAGTTTACATAATGGACTCGACATGATACAAGCATCGCTACTCGACGATATGTGTCTCATAATGATACAGTTTACATAACGGACTCGACATGATACAAGCAGCGCTACTCGACGATATGTGTCTCATAGTGATACAGTTTACATAACAGACTCGACATGATACAAGCAGCGCTACTCAACGATATGTGTCTCAGTGATACAGTTTACATAATGGACTCGACTTGATACAAGCAGCGCTACTCGACGATATGTGTCTCATAGTGATACAGTTTACATAATGGACTCGACATGATACAAGCAGCGCTACTCGACGATATGTGTCTCATAGTGATACAGTTTACATAAAGGACTCGACATGATACAAGCAGCGCTACTCGATGATATGTGTCTCATAGTGATACAGTTTACATAACGGACTCGACATGATACAAGCAGCGCTACTCGACGATATGTGTCTCATAGTGATACAGTTTACATAATGGACTCGACATGATACAAGCATCGTTACTCGACGATATGTGTCTCATAGTGATACAGTTTACATAATGGACTCGACATGATACAAGCAGCGTTACTCGACGATATGTGTCTCATAGTGATACAGTTTACATAACGGACTCGACATGATACAAGCATCGTTACTCGACGATATGTGTCTCATAGTGATACAGTTTACATAATGGACTCGACATGATACAAGCAGCGCTACTCGACGATATGTGTCTCATAGTGATACAGTTTACATAACAGACTCGACATGATACAAGCATCGCTACTCGACGATATGTGTCTCATAGTGATACAGTTTACATAACGGACTCGACATGATACAAGCAGCGCTATTCGACGATATGTGTCTCATAGTGATACAGTTTACATAACGGACTCGACATGATACAAGCATCGCTACTCAATGATATGTGTCTCCTAGTGATACAGTTTACATAACAGACTCGACATGATACAAGCAGCGCTACTCGACGATATGTGTCTCATAGTGATACAGTTTACATAACGGACTCGACATGATACAAGCATCGTTACTCGATGATATGTGTCTCATAGTGATACAGTTTACATAACGGACTCGACATCATACAAGCAGCGCTACTCGACGATATGTGTCTCATAGTGATACAGTTTACATAATGGACTCGACATGATACAAGCAGCGTTACTCGATGATATGTGTCTCATAGTGATACAGTTTACATAACGGACGCGACATGATACAAGCATCGTTACTCGACGATATGTGTCTCATAGCGATACAGTTTACATAATGGACTCGACATGATACAAGCAGCGCTACTCGACGATATGTGTCTCATAGTGATACAGTTTACATAACGGACTCGACATGATACAAGCAGCGTTACTCGATGATATGTGTCTCATAGTGATACAGTTTACATAATGGACTCGACATGATACAAGCATCGCTACTCGACGATATGTGTCTCATAATGATACAGTTTACATAACGGACTCGACATGATACAAGCAGCGCTACTCGACGATATGTGTCTCATAGTGATACAGTTTACATAACAGACTCGACATGATACAAGCAGCGCTACTCAACGATATGTGTCTCAGTGATACAGTTTACATAATGGACTCGACTTGATACAAGCAGCGCTACTCGACGATATGTGTCTCATAGTGATACAGTTTACATAATGGACTCGACATGATACAAGCAGCGCTACTCGACGATATGTGTCTCATAGTGATACAGTTTACATAAAGGACTCGACATGATACAAGCAGCGCTACTCGATGATATGTGTCTCATAGTGATACAGTTTACATAACGGACTCGACATGATACAAGCAGCGCTACTCGACGATATGTGTCTCATAGTGATACAGTTTACATAATGGACTCGACATGATACAAGCATCGTTACTCGACGATATGTGTCTCATAGTGATACAGTTTACATAATGGACTCGACATGATACAAGCAGCGTTACTCGACGATATGTGTCTCATAGTGATACAGTTTACATAACGGACTCGACATGATACAAGCATCGTTACTCGACGATATGTGCCTCATAGTGATACAGTTTACATAATGGACTGGACATGATACAAGCAGCGTTACTCGAAGATATGTGTCTCATAGTGATACAGTTTACATAACTGACTCGACATGATACAAGCAGCGCTACTCGACGATATGTGTCTCATAGTGATACAGTTTACATAACGGACTCGACATGATACAAGCAGCGCTACTCGACGATATGTATCTCATAGTGATACAGTTTACATAACAGACTCGACATGATACAAGCAGCGCTACTCGGCGATATGTGTCTCATAGTGATACAGTTTACATAACGGACTCGACATGATACAAGCAGCGCTACTCGACGATATGTGTCTCATAGTGATACAGTTTACATAATGGACTCGACATGATACAAGCATCGTTACTCGACGATATGTGTCTCATAGTGATACAGTTTACATAATGGACTCGACATGATACAAGCAGCGTTACTCGACGATATGTGTCTCATAGTGATACAGTTTACATAACTGACTCGACATGATACAAGCATCGTTACTCGACGATATGTGTCTCATAGTGATACAGTTTACATAATGGACTTGACATGATACAAGCAGCGTTACTCGAAGATATGTGTCTCATAGTGATACAGTTTACATAACTGACTCGACATGATACAAGCAGCGCTACTCGACGATATGTGTCTCATAGTGATACAGTTTACATAACGGACTCGACATGATACAAGCAGCGCTACTCGACGATATGTATCTCATAGTGATACAGTTTACATAACAGACTCGACATGATACAAGCAGCGCTACTCGGCGATATGTGTCTCATAGTGATACAGTTTACATAACGGACTCGACATGATACAAGCAGCGCTACTCGACGATATGTGTCTCATAGTGATACAGTTTACATAACAGACTCGACATAATACAAGCAGCGCTACTCAATGATATGTGTCTCATAGTGATACAGTTTACACCACTGACTCGACATGATACAAGCAGTTGTACCAACACAATATACATATAATGTTTATATGTCACATCTGTTTGTCCAACTTAACCCAAAATATCTTCTGTGTGTCCCACCTAACCCAGACAAAAGCTTCCAGAAATGTATTTAATATTTCAATGCTAGTGAATTTAATTAAAAATAACAATGTTAGTGAAAAACTGCTTTTTTAATCTCAAAATTAACAGCTGAAATGCCATTTTTGTGGGTGAACAAGACACAAAATAGACTCACAATATAAATAAGGGCTAAATGTAAACATCCCTCTGATTTAACTCAATACTAGTACAGATGATAAACAGGGGAGATAAGTAGGGAAATAGAGATTTTATATTATTATCTCCCTTGTTATTCTAAGATTACTCATTAAATGTTCTTTTGACTATTACAGTGACATTTGAAACGAACTTTTACATCAAACCAGATGCTGTGATAGATACGGGTAAAGCTGTAACACTAATCTGTGAAGTCTTTGGGGCTCCAGATGCTATTGTTTCCATCAAATTTAAGACAAAAGAAATCTCTACTGAAAGGGTCTACACAATATCATCTGCTACAGAGGCTAATGATGGGGAGTATACTTGTACTGTTAAAAAGAGTCAAAGTGATGTCACCTCCATAGCAAAGACATTGACACTGATGGTTAGATGTAAGTATAAAGTACAGTCAAACCTGTATTAAGAGGTCATGACCTTTGGGACAAACAAAAAGTGGCCTGTTAAGACAGGTGACCTCTTAAAAGAGGTTAATTTCATATGAAGTTTTCTATGACAGGACAAGAAAATGTGACTTTTTAATACAGGTGACTGCTCAATAGAGGTGACTACATGGGCAGGTTTGACTTAATAGAGGTGACCGCATGGGCAGGTTTGACTTAATAGAGGTGACCTCATTGACAGGTTTGACTTAATAGAGGTGACTCATTGGCAGGTTTGACTTAATAGAGGTGACTCATTGGCAGATTTGACTTAATAGAGGTGACTCATTGGCAGGTTTGACTTAATAGAGGTGACTCATTGGCAGGTTTGACTTAATAGAGGTGACTCATTGGCAGGTTTGACTGTACATTGTAGTACATTACAAAGATTACATATGTGTAATACAAACGTAGGTATTTAATTTAGAGTGCAAGACACTTTTCTGGAATAACATTAATCAGGTATGTTCTAAGTCAAAAGATTGGAAAGACAGATAAAATTATGAAAAATCTTTGGGATGACTATAACAAAAGGGGGGAATCAGGATAGCCAAGGTCAGTGGGATGACTATAACAAAAGGGGGGAATCAGGATAGCCAAGGTCAGTGGGATGACTATAACAAAAGGGGGGAATCAGGATAGCCAAGGTCAGTGGGATGACTATAACAAAAGGGGGGAATCAGGATAGCCAAGGTCAGTGGGATGACTATAATAAAAGGGGGGAATCAGGATAGCCAAGGTCAGTGGGATGACTATAACAAAAGGGGGGAATCAGGATAGCCAAGGTCAGTGGGATGACTATAACAAAAGGGGGGAATCAGGATAGCCAAGGTCAGTGGGATGACTATAATAAAAGGGGGGAATCAGGATAGCCAAGGTCAGTGGGATGACTATAACAAAAGGGGGGAATCAGGATAGCCAAGGTCAGCAGGATGACTATAACAAAAGGGGGGAATCAGGATAGCCAAGGTCAGTGGGATGACTATAACAAAAGGGGGGAATCAGGATAGCCAAGGTCAGTGGGATGACTATAACAAAATGGGGGAATCAGGATAGCCAAGGTCAGCAGGATGACTATAACAAAAGGGGGGAATCAGGATAGCCAAGGTCAGCGGGATGACTATAACAAAAGGGGGAAATCGGATAGCCAAGGTCAGCGGGATGACTATAACAAAAGGGGGGAATCAGGATAGCCAAGGTCAGCGGGATGACTATAACAAAAGGTGGAATCAGGATAGCCAAGGTCAGCAGGATAATTATAACAAAAGGGGGGAATCAGGATAGCCAAGGTCAGCTAACGTCACCTTAGTTTTAATTATAATTACATTATATATATGATAAACCATGTCAGTGGCAAAACAGTGACTACTGAGAGATTGATATTATCCTGGACCAATAGTCCACCAGCAAAGGTATTGACCCAGCGATAATAATATAAAAATGTAGGGCTCGTACAGTTGTGAATTGTTCAAAATTACAACTAATGGTTATATGTGTGCAGAACTTGAAATGTTGTAGATTGTACATAATTACTACTGTTTTTTCTTGGCAGTGGATACTTAGATCTATGGGCCAATCCCACTGACTCAGTGCCACAAATTTACTTCCATGATTTATTGTTTGTTAACTTGTAAATTTCAATTTTTTGCAGATAAGCCAAATGTACTTAATGTAATGGGTGACCAAGTCCAACCAAATGCTGGCAAAACTGCGTACTTAACATGTATATTCGAGGGACTACCAATGAATGTAGTATGGACGAAAGATGGGAATCGAATAAATTATTACAAATCGGGAAAAACAATATTTGACGCTGATGGGAAGTTAACTGACACATTACAGATTTACAATGTTCGTAGACACATGTATGGACGCTATGAGTGTAATGGAACCAATGACTTTGGATATGCTGTAGCACACATGGAATTAAAAAGTTTGTATATTTATGTTATTCATATGTCTTCAGTGTATGTGGTGTACCAGTTTGATATCAATTAATTTTTTTTTATTAATGCATGATCTGTCCAACCAAACCATAATTTTAGGGTGATGGGTGTTTAGCACCACTTTCAGCAATATTTCAATTATAACGTGGCTGTTTTATTGGTTGTGGAAACTGCAATAAATCCACCAACCTGCTGCAAGCCACTGACAAATTTTTATCACTTAATGTTGTTTGGAATGCCCCTTGCTACATGTAGAAATAAATTCACAATTTTAACAGTGATAGGCACCATAAAATTATAATTCCTACCATGTTCATAGCCTTTAAATTGTTCCCATTGTAAGTCTACTATTATTTAAAGAATATTTTCAATTTTTGAACAGGTTATACGATATAACTTGGTTTGGGGCAGTTTACGCTTAATAAACCATGAAACGGTTTATGTAAGGTGTAAACTGTTCCAAACCAGATTATACAAATATAATCTGTTCAATTATTTAAAATATTCCTTATAATTTAATTTTTACAACAAAATTTAATGATTCCTCGATTTTAATTTTGATTATTTCATGGGACTACAGGCTATCAAGTATAACCAATGTTGCTTCGGTCGGATCAGCCAATCAGATTACAATATTCACAGCAAATTGAATCATAGAGAATGAACTTCTTATTATCATACAAATATATAATGGCAGTTACTGTTCTAGAGCTATCTCTCCAGAAAATGTTAAAATACCCCAACATTTTGATTCTAGTTGATGACTTGAGTTATTGTTTGATATATACAGTCAAACCTGCCCATGCATTCACCTTTCTTAAGCAGTCACCTGTATTAAGAGGTCACCTTTCAGGGGCTTAGCTGGAAGTAAAACTATGTGCAATCAAAGAACTTCGCAGAGGGTTCTGGGGGACGCCTAAGGCCCCCATCAGGTCCAGGGCTTTGCCTTGGTAGGGGAGCCAGGGGGTGGGGGGGGGGGGGGGGGTGAACCCCCCGGAAGGTCAGCGTTTCTAGCAATTAGAAAGGGCAGTTCCTGTTGTTAAATCGCTCCTTTTTTTACCATCACGTTTCATACAGAAAACATGCATCGGTTGACAGAACACTTCAGGAAGTTAATATATATGAACAAAGGAAATATGAGGTACAGCACCTGTTAAAAAAGAAATGCCTTGATTCCTGAAACCTGCGACTTGTTCCTATAAATTCAGTTTTATATATACCGTCCGCCTTGGTTATTAAAATTTTATTTTTAGAAAGCTAGCGAATCATCAATGTTTGTTCTGATGGATACTACATATTTGCTTTTTAAAAAGCTTTGCTGATTAACGGAGATGTTACAAAGTACAACTGAAAAAATATTTAAACAAAAATAGGAACACGTTATTGCATGCACCTTTTGATTCGCAGTCTGTTCATATTGCCATATTGTCCACTTGATTTAAGTGTTATTTTGTATATTTATAATAAAAATGATGAAAGTAATGAATTCCTGCTGTAAAAATCAAAACACATAGTAGTTTGCGTTATTTGAATTTAATGTTCGTAGCCAAAGTCAATATGACGAGATTTTCTTAAAGTAAATGAGCGCTTGACTCTGTCAATGTTAATATCTCTGTGCACATGCAGTACAGCTAAAGAAGTCAGGCGGTCCTGCAGCATTGTTGTCCTCAAGTACGTTTTAAGGCGACGGAGAACAGAGAATGATCTCTCCGTCGTAGCTGTGCTGGCAGGCATGGTGTAAAGTATCAACAATACGATGCTGATCAAAGGATAGAGCTCTTCATTTGTGATGTTAAGGGTGTCCTTCAGATTCAATGGTTTAGCGGTTGTCAATGTTGCCCAACGGGCTTTCCACCTTTTGATTTCGGCTTTAAAACAACTATTTCGCAACGTAAATCGTTTTTGTATGTGTCAAATATAACGTCTACGGTGTCTGGTGTTAGTCTAGGCAAGTTCATTGGTATCAAGTATTGTGCCTGGTATCTGCCGCCATTTTCAAGTAATCTCGCGGTAAGCTCTGTTATGTAATAGTCCATAAACGGGTAGTACATAGACCGCTGCCAAAACTGGCTAGAGTTATCAGCGGGATGATCAGCTCGGTTGATCTGTCGGCCCATTCTCCTTGGAATAGTCGGTAGAATTTCAAACTGATCGGCAATAGAAACCTCCATATCAAATAACGATCGGGTCCCACACAGTTTGGTCATTTCGTTCCGAAGTTAACTGATTAATTACAACTTCACTCTCTTTGACCGCTTCTACCAGATCACATATAAAACACGTTATAATGATTATTAATTATACTGAAAAAGTGGGATTCTTCCCATGTCAGTAATAATATTTCTTAGTGCAAGCAAAAACAATTTTTTTTGCCGAAATGATGTGCAAGCAATTGATTTTTTGCGTAAAGGCAGCTACGCGCCTGCCTTTTACTGGTCCTATCAAAGAAAATTTCATATAAATTGAACCTCTTTTAAGAGGTTACCTGTCTTATAAGACCACTTTTTCTTTGTCCCAAAGGTGACCTCTTAATACATGTTTGACTGTATATATATATATATAAATCTTTCTGTTGAAATAAGATTGTTTATTACAAAACTGACCAAATTTGATATTGATGCCTTATACCATTCTAGAGTTAAGCCCTTTGTAAATGTTATTAATACCAAATTATTTTGTTTCCAGATTTTATCTGAAGTATAATTTGACAAACATATAATGTGGTTTGGTTACTTATATCAAAATACAAGTCAAGTTTTATTTTGACCATTTTACTTCTAAGAGTTGTGGCCCCTTGAAAATTAGAAGAAAAAAAAATAGATTTTTTCAGGATGGTATTTTGATTTACCTGTTATATACATCAGTGTTTTGTAATGTGATTACTAATAACAAAATACTGTTCAACTTTGATATCGACTGTGATAGCTTCTTTCTAAGAGTTCTGTCCCTTGAAAATGTTAAATGTTCTAAGATATTCATTTCACGATGATGTTTTGAATTACATTATTTGACCAATGATATACATGTTTGATGAGCATGTTACTTTTTATTATAACAAAGGTGCTTCTATGCTGCAAAGCAGTTTTTATCTTATCAAACAAGGTGTGGAGTTGTGATGGTTCTAACCTCACACATGTCTGATATTTTTAAGGGCTGTAGAAAGTTTTAAATAAGTTACAGTTTTTACATCATAGAGTTTGACAAATAGTCACCATTGTCATAGTAATAACTAGTATTCTCTTTAAGAACCATATTGATATTTGTTTTGTTTTGTTTTGACCATGGATGTCTTATACTTACATGTATGTCTTTGTTTTTTGTAGCTGATTACAATCCACCGACGGTTATTCCACCAACCTATCCACCGAAACCAGCCAACGAAAGTTTTAGAGGTATGTCCCACACTTTTCACATCTGCTTTCTTTTTTTAGCTCACCTGACCCAAAGGGTCAGGTGAGCTATTCTCATCACTTGGCGTCCGTCGTCGTCGTCCGTCGTCCGTCCGTCGTCCGTCGTACGTCGTAAACTTTTTCAAAAATCTTCTCCTCTGAAAGTACTAGACCAATGGAAACCAAACTTGGTCTGAATCATTACTAGGGTATCTAGTTTCAAAATTGTGTCCGGTGATGCCGTGCACCAACCAACATGGCCGCTGTTACTAAAAATAGAACATATGGTAAAATTGCAGGTTTTTGGTAATATCTCAAAAACCGTTAGTAATATCAAAAATCTGACATGGGGTAAAAATGATCAGCACATCAAGATCTACCTACCCTGCAATTTTGAAGTAAATCTGATTACCCATCTTGGAGTTATTGCCCTTTTTTCATCAAATTTGTAAAATTTTAATGCTTTTCGTCTTATATTTCAAAAACTATAAGAGATAAAGGTTAACTTTAAATTGCAAAAATGTGCGGCATATTAAGATCTACCTACCCTGCAATTTTGAAGTAAATCCCATTACTCATTTTGGAGTTATTTCCCTTTTTTCATCAAATTTTCAAAATTTTAATACTTTTCGTCCTTTATTTCAAAAACTATAACAGACAGATGGTAAGTTGAAACTGCAAACATGCTCAGCATGTCAAGATCTACCTACCCTGCAATTTTGAAGTAAATTTGATTACCCATCTTGGAGTTATTGCCCCTTTTTCATCAATTTTTTTTTTTCCTTTTAATACTTTTCGTCTTATATTTCAAAAACTATTTAGAGATAGATGTTAAGTTTATTGCAAAAATGTGCAGCATATCAAGATCTACCTACCCTGCAATTTTGAAGTAAATCCCATTACCCATTTTGACCGATTATGCAAATTAGAAAAAAGGGGGGATGAAATTAAAAAAAAATCTTCTCCTCTGAAACTACTGAACCAATCTCAACCAAACTTTGCTGAAATGATCCTTAGGTGGTCCCCTTTCAAAATTGTGTCCATTAGCCCCGTCCTGTATCCAAGATGGCCGCCATTACTAAAAATAGAAATTTCTTCAAATGGTCAAAACTGCTCTATTTTAAGCCAGAAAGTGCCCAAATTTGAACTGTATAAGCATAATGATGAACTTTTTAACATATATTACGGGATTTTTTTATGAACTTTGAACTTTTACCGATTTTGACCGATTATGAAATTTAAAAAAAGGGGGGATGAAATTAAAAAAAAAATCTTCTCCTCTGAAACTACTGAGCCAATCTCAACCAAACTTTGCTGAGATGATCCTTAGGTGGTCCCCTTTCAAAATTGTGTCCGTCAGCGCCGTCCTGTATCCAAGATGGCCACCATTACTAAAAATAGAAATTTCTTCAAATGGCCAAAACTGTTCTATTTTAAGCCAGAAAGTGCCCAAATTTGAACTGTATAAGCATAATGATGAGCTTTTTAACATATATTACGGATTTTTTATGAACTTTGAACTTTTACCGATTTTGACCGATTATGAAATTTAAAAAAAGGGGGGATGAAATTAAAAAAAAATCTTCTCCTCTGAAACTACTGAGCCAATTTCAACCAAACTTTGCTGAGATGATCCTTAGGTGGTCCCCTTTTAAAATTGTGTCCGTCAGCGCCGTCCTATATCCAAGATGGCCACCATTATTAAAAATAGAAATTTCTTCAAATGGCCAAAACTGCTCTATTTTAAGCCAGAAAGTGCTCAAATTTGAACTGTATAAGCATAATGATGATCTTTTTAACATATATTACGGATTTTTTATGAACTTTGAACTTTTACTGATTTTGACCGATTATGCAAATTAGAAAAAGGGGGGATGGAATTAAAAAAAAATCTTCTCCTCTGAAACTACTGAGTCAATCTCAACCAAACTTTGCTGAAATGATCCTTAGGTGGTCCCCTTTCAAAATTGTGTCCGTCAGCGCCGTCCTGTATCCAAGATGGCCACCATTACTAAAAATAGAAATTTCTTCAAATGGCCAAAACTGCTCTATTTTAAGCCAGAAAGTGCCCAAATTTGAACTGTATAAGCATAATGATGAGCTTTTTAACATATATTACGGGATTTTTTATGAACTTTGAACTTTTACCGAGTTTGACCGATTATGCAAATTAGAAAAAAGGGGGGATGAAATTAAAAAAATCTTCTTCTCTGAAACTACAGAGCCAATCTCAACCAAACTTTGCTGAAATGATTCTTGGGTGGTCCTCTTCCAAAATTGTGTCCAGCATTTCAGAACACCGACCAAGATGGCCGCCACAGCCGAACTTAATTTAACATAGGACCCTATGGGAAATTCCCATAAAAATCTTTTTGTCTGAAACCATTTGCTCAATAAGAACAAAATTTTGATGAAATAGTCATTGAATGGTTCTCTTCCAAAAATGTGTCTGGCGGTTCGACCCTTCGATCAATTTTTATTTACCTGCAATTTTGAAGTAAATCCGATTACCCATCTTGGAGTTCTTGCCCTTTTTTCATCAAATTTATAAAAATGACGAAGGCTACAATTGTTAATTTTTTTTACCGAAGTTATCAAGTTTTATTGACTGATGTTATTATTATACCCAGGTGAGCTATACAGGCTCCTGGGAGCCTCTAGTTTCTTTTTTTTTGTAGCAAAACCTATCATGCTCATGATATTTACTTGATAAATTACGTGGATTAAGTATATGATTTTTATATTCAATATACAATACTGCTATTATCTAAATAGTACTTTGATTGTATCCCTTAACTATGGCAAAATTTACATATAATAATGACTCAAATAGTGCACTAATGATCAGCCTCTGGTTACTTTGTAATTATGGGTAGGTATAGGGATATTGATGTTTCATGCCTTTTTCCAGAATATTTCAGTTCAATCGTGGAGGTCAGTTTTATTGAAAAAACTACCGGCATAGCATAAATCACTGCCAAACTTTATTATATCGACTTGTATTGTGTACACCTTGCCACAGACTGGGAATCCAACTCATAACTTTAGTTGCGAAAGACACTCACTGATTGTATAGGTAGATGTAAATCTAACTACCATACAATCACAGCAACAATGATCCCTGTTTCTATACAGAATACAGTCAAACTTGATTTAAGCAGCCACTTAAGGGCTGGCAAAAACTGGCTGCTTAACAAAGGTGATCTGTAATTCAAGGTTCACAATTTTTTAAGTATTAGAAATATTCCGGAATTAAAACTTCTCTCTTCCGATCGTTGCTTTCATAATCGTCAAGAACTTCACTTTTCCCTTTAATAATCTGTTGGATTTGCGTTCTTCCAATGCCCATTATCTGTGCAACATCTCGAGAACTTTTCCCATCGTCATGTAGTTTGATTGCTTCAACTCTTTCGGATAACGTTAACACCTTGCGTGACATTTTTGTGACTGACTGACAAAGCAATGTCGTTTTTCTTTATTTAAAGCCTTAAATTTTACTCACTTGTTGTGAACTTACCTGTTACACCTGTTCTTTAAATGCACAAAATTGTACCTTGTAGTTGCATACATGTGATAGAGTTGCTATGTTACAACTGGAGATTTGTAAATTTTTGGCTGGAGATTTGGTCTCATAACTGGAGATTTTTTATCGACGTATTTGATGCATGTTTTTATTGTTAATTGATGTTTTCTTTTTGTTTGTTTCAGTATTGAACCAACTGCATCCCATTTCAATATATATTGTTTACATTTCTGTCTTATTAGTAGTGTTTCATATGATGAATGAAGGATAAAAACTGTATTTATAATTTATTCATAATCATTCATAATCATAAGGTTATAACAAAGCAATAACAATGAAGACAGAATGCTCTGAACAATAAAGTCATAGAGCACTAATATTAAAAAGTCACTTTGCTGCTGGTGCGTTGGGTGATAGCATACGTTTTGGCATTTTTGTGGTTTACCAAATCCATCCTGGAACTTAGTCCTTAAATAATACTTTTTTTTTTTAACAACTCAATCCGAGATGAATTCATTACACGTTTGATCGAAATAAGAAGTTTTCCTCGGCATCAAAGGTTGTCCGACTCCTGTTTGCACAACGGTTTATAACTATTTTTAATTGCCGCTATCACACTTCTAATCATCTAAGCGTGTGCCACAAACCCACTTCCTTATCCCCAATTAACTGTCAATCAGTGGATAATTGTTGTATAATCATCAACACCTTAATTAATCTCCATCACCCAATTTACCTGTAAAGGTGTCAAACAGATCAATAACCGGATATCATTTAAACACCTTTACCATTCGTATCTCTTGGCAATTTTCATCAGCGCGGGAGTTCCAAATGGGGAATTTCCAGAAATATTGATCGCAAAATGTAGGTCAAGATTTTATTGTACTTGATTTTTTTGTTGGGGGGAGATCGTGCGGGAGGAAAAGGTGTGTGCGGGAGATTAATGTCCCCCGCGCATTGAGACCCAGTCCATGCGGGAGATAAGGCTCTTACGCGGGAGACTCCCACGAAAAGGGGGAGGGTTAACAGGTATGGATGCCACGTGACTGAAGCAATAATCAATACTGTGTTTAATCACGAATGCTATCCTCAAGCGACAAAAAAAATATATTTGTGACCGTTAAAATAGGTATTTTAACATTATTGGGACAAATTTTTCTGGCTGTTGGCCGCGTAAAGGAAGTGACCATTAATTTAAGTTAATTTATTACATAAAAATCTACGGGGGGACCTGGCAGTGACCGGAAAAGAGAGGTGACCGTTTATTTCAAGTGCCCGTTAGGGCAAGTTTGACTGTATGTAATTAGACATCTAATCTAGAAAAAATGGAATACATACAGTAATGACCTATGTATAATGTGCTAGATTTTACATAGATTCTTTATTTTGCAGGAGGGGTGCACATTATAAATAAGAACAATATTTTTCACTCTTTTTTTCAGACTGGAAAATCACATTTTTCTGCAGATTTTCAAGGCCAAGAGGAGGTGCAACCCTAATGACGGTAGTTTTTTCATGTTTTGATTTTAACTTTTGTTTTTCAGAGTGTTGTACAAAGAATAATATTAGTGGTGTATGTCTAGAACTTTGTAGCTTTGATGTGGACTTTGCTTCTATAGTAAATGATAATTATGACGAATGTTTACCGTTTCTACCTCTCTATGTAACGTGTGCTACAGGTAGGTACAGTCAAACTCTGAATGTGTTGATACACCTCTCTATGTAACGTGTGCTACAGGTAGGTACAGACAAACTCTGAATGTGTTGATACACCTCTCTATGTAACGTGTGCTACAGGTAGGTACAGTCAAACTCTGAATGTGTTGATACACCTCTCTATGTAACGTGTGCTACAGGTAGGTACAGTCAAACTCTGAATGTGTTGATACACCTCTCTATGTAACATGTGCTACAGGTAGGTACAGTCAAACTCTGAATGTGTTGATACACCTCTCTATGTAACGTGTGCTACAGGTAGGTACAGTCAAACTCTGAATGTGTTGATACACCTCTCTATGTAACGTGTGCTACGGGTAGGTACAGTCAAACTCTGAATGTGTTGATACACCTCTCTATGTAACGTGTGCTACGGGTAGGTACAGTCAAACTCTGAATGTGTTGATACACCTCTCTATGTAACGTGTGCTACAGGTAGGTACAGACAAACTCTGAATGTGTTGATACACCTCTCTATGTAACGTGTGCTACAGGTAGGTACAGTCAAACTCTGAATGTGTTGATACACCTCTCTATGTAACGTATGCTACAGATAGGTAGTCAAACTCTGAATGTGTTGATACACCTCTCTATGTAACGTGTGCTACAGGTAGGTACAGTCAAACTCTGAATGTGTTGATACACCTCTCTATGTAACGTGTGCTACGGGTAGGTACAGTCAAACTCTGAATGTGTTGATACACCTCTCTATGTAACGTGTGCTACGGGTAGGTACAGTCAAACTCTGAATGTGTTGATACACCTCTCTATGTAACGTGTGCTACAGGTAGGTACAGTCAAACTCTGAATGTGTTGATACACCTCTCTATGTAACGTGTGCTACAGGTAGGTACAGTCAAACTCTGAATGTGTTGATACACCTCTCTATGTAACATGTGCTACAGGTAGGTACAGTCAAACTCTGAATGTGTTGATACACCTCTCTATGTAACGGGTGCTACAGGTAGGTACAGTCAAACTCTGAATGTGTTGATACACCTCTCTATGTAATGTGTGCTACAGGTAGGTGCAGTCAAACTCTGAATGTGTTGATACACCTCTCTATGTAACGTGTGCTACAGGTAGGTACAGTCAAACTCTGAATGTGTTGATACACCTCTCTATGTAACGTGTGCTACAGGTAGGTACAGTCAAACTCTGAATGTGTTGATACACCTCTCTATGTAACGTGTGCTACGGGTAGGTACAGTCAAACTCTGAATGTGTTGATACACCTCTCTATGTAACGTGTGCTACGGGTAGGTACAGTCAAACTCTGAATGTGTTGATACACCTCTCTATGTAACGTGTGCTACGGGTAGGTACAGTCAAACTCTGAATGTGTTGATACACCTCTCTATGTAACGTGTGTTACGGGTAGGTACAGTCAAACTCTGAATGTGTTGATACACCTCTCTATGTAACGTGTGCTACAGGTAGGTACAGTCAAACTCTGAATGTCTTGATACACCTCTCTATGTAACGTGTGCTACGGGTAGGTACAGTCAAACTCTGAATGTGTTGATACACCTCTCTATGTAACGTGTGCTACAGGTAGGTACAGTCAAACTCTGAATGTGTTGATACACCTCTCTATGTAACGTGTGCTACAGGTAGGTACAGTCAAACTCTGAATGTGTTGATACACCTCTCTATGTAACGTGTGCTACAGGTAGGTACAGTCAAACTCTGAATGTGTTGATACACCTCTCTATGTAACGTGTGCTACAGGTAGGTACAGTCAAACTCTGAATGTGTTGATACACCTCTCTATGTAACGTGTGCTACAGGTAGGTACAGTCAAACTCTGAATGTGTTGATACACCTCTCTATGTAACGTGTGCTACAGGTAGGTACAGTCAATCTCTGAATGTGTTGATTCACCTCTCTATGTAACGTGTGCTACAGGTAGGTACAGTCAAACTCTGAATGTGTTGATACACCTCTCTATGTAACGTGTGCTACAGGTAGGTACAGTCAAACTCTGAATGTGTTGATACACCTCTCTATGTAACGTGTGCTACAGGTAGGTACAGTCAAACTCTGAATGTGTTGATACACCTCTCTATGTAACGTGTGCTACAGGTAGGTACAGTCAAACTCTGAATGTGTTGATACACCTCTCTATGTAACGTGTGCTACAGGTAGGTACAGTCAAACTCTGAATGTGTTGATACACCTCTCTATGTAACGTGTGCTACAGGTAGGTACAGTCAAACTCTGAATGTGTTGATACACCTCTCTATGTAACGTGTGCTACAGGTAGGTACAGTCAAACTCTGAATGTGTTGATACACCTCTCTATGTAACGTGTGCTACAGGTAGGTACAGTCAAACTCTGAATATGTTGATACACCTCTCTATGTAACGTGTGCTACAGGTAGATACAGTCAAACTCTGAATGTGTTGATACACCTCTCTATGTAACGTGTGCTACAGGTAGGTACAGTCAAACTCTGAATGTGTTGATACACCTCTCTATGTAACGTGTGCTACAGGTAGGTACAGTCAAACTCTGAATGTGTTGATACACCTCTCTATGTAATGTGTGCTACAGGTAGGTGCAGTCAAACTCTGAATGTGTTGATACACCTCTCTATGTAACGTGTGCTACAGGTAGGTACAGTCAAACTCTGAATGTGTTGATACACCTCTCTATGTAACGTGTGCTACGGGTAGGTACAGTCAAACTCTGAATGTGTTGATACACCTCTCTATGTAACGTGTGCTACAGGTAGGTACAGTCAAACTCTGAATGTGTTGATACACCTCTCTATGTAACGTGTGCTACAGGTAGGTACAGTCAAACTCTGAATGTGTTGATACACCTCTCTATGTAACGTGTGCTACGGGTAGGTACAGTCAAACTCTGAATGTGTTGATACACCTCTCTATGTAACGTGTGCTACAGGTAGGTACAGTCAAACTCTGAATGTGTTGATACACCTCTCTATGTAACGTGTGCTACAGGTAGGTACAGTCAAACTCTGAATGTGTTGATATCACAAGCACTAGCAATTTACTTTAACTTATATGGTGCTCTGAGATATCCATAGTATTCACGAACTTCGTGTTTGACTTCCAGTTAAATAATTATGTGCTTCAAACTATTTTTGCTTATGAAGATGAAGCTATGACATTTTTGATACACTTAATGGCCGTGTTGATCTTTTATTTTTTACATTTAAATTTTTACACAGTATAGCTTTATTGTGTTTAATACCACTTTCAACAATATTTCAGTTTTATTGATGGAGAAAACGAGAAAACCATTGACCTGTTGCAAGTCACTGACAAACTTTTATCACATAATGTTGTATCGAGTACACCTCGCCAAGAATGGGGTTCGAACTCACAACTTTAGTGGTGATCACTGATTGCACATGTAGTTGTTAATTCAATTACCATACGTTCACGACCACATCACCTCAAAATTTTGAGTAATTGAACGAGTAGATAGCTTTAACATTATCATAATTTCTTTGTAGAGAAGAATGTAATTATTTTGAAAGAAAGTTATTCTTGATCTCGTAAGATAATCCATGTTTCAACAATCTTCTGTTTTTGGAGGTTTGTTTCACCTGATTAAATCTCACTAGGAAAATCATAGTTACCTGTAAAAAATGCAGATATTTTACAAAACACAATATTATACATCATTTATTTTCTGACATGATTTTAGATAATAAGAATCACTCTAAGTGTTGTGACAGCCGAGGTGTACAGGAGTTGTGTATGCCTTTCTGTCAAGGTTCTACACCAGATTTATCTGATACAACTGCTCTGTTAACCTGTGTTGCTGAGGCTACTGATATCATGGAGTGTATTGAGGAAGGAAGAGGTACTTAACAGATTACGATTTATTAGATATATTTTTTTATGAAAATTTACACTCCTTAATCATGTAGTTGTTATTAAAACTAATGTTCTCCTCTCTCCTTAAAACTAATGTTCTCCTCTCCTTAAAACTAATGTTATCCTCTCTCCTTAAAACTAATGTTCTCCTCTCTCCTTAAAACTAATGTTCTCCTGTCTTTTAAAACTAATGTTCTCCTCTCCTTAAAACTAATGTTATCCTCTCCTTAAAGCTAATGTTCTCCTGTCTCTTAAAACTAATGTTCTCCTCTCTCCTTAAAACTAATGTTAACCTCTCCTTAAAACTAATGTTCTCCTCTCTCCTTAAAACTAATGTTCTCCTGTCTCTTAAAACTAATGTTCTTCTCTCCTTAAAACTAATGTTATCCTCTCCTTAAAAATAATGTTCTCCTGTCTCTTAAAACTAATGTTCTCCTCTCTCCTTAAAACTAATGTTCTCCTCTCTCCTTAAAACTAATGTTATCCTCTACTTAAAACTAATGTTATCCTCTCCTTAAAACTAATGTTCTCCTGTCTCTTAAAACTAATGTTCTCCTCTCTCCTTAAAACTAATATTCTCCTCTCTCCTTAAAACTAATGTTCTCCTGTCTCTTAAAACTAATGTTCTCCTCTCCTTAAAACTAATGTTATCCTCTCCTTAAAACTAATGTTCTCCTGTCTCTTAAAACTAATGTTCTCTTCTCTCCTTAAAACTAATGTTCTCCTCTCTCCTTAAAACTAATGTTATCCTCTCCTTAAAACTAATGTTCTCCTCTCTCCTTAAAACTAATGTTATCCTCTCTCCTTAAAACTAATGTTATCCTCTCCTTAAAACTAATGTTCTCCTGTCTCTTAAAACTAATGTTCTCTTCTCTCCTTAAAACTAATGTTCTCCTCTCTCCTTAAAACTAATGTTATCCTCTCCTTAAAACTAATGTTCTCCTCTCTCCTTAAAACTAATGTTATCCTCTCTCCTTAAAACTAATGTTATCCTCTCCTTAAAACTAATGTTCTCCTGTCTCTTAAAACTAATGTTCTCCTCTCTCCTTAAAACTAATGTTATCCTCTCCTTAAAACTAATGTTCTCCTGTCTCTTAAAACTAATGTTCTCCTCTCTCCTTAAAACTAATGTTATCCTCTCTCCTTAAAACTAAAGTTCTCCTCTCTCCTTAAAACTAATGTTCTCCTCTCTCCTTAAAACTAATGTTATCCTCTCTCCTTAAAACTAATGTTATCCTCTCCTTAAAACTAATGTTCTCCTGTCTCTTAAAACTAATGTTCTCCTCTCTCCTTAAAACTAATGTTCTCCTCTCTCCTTAAAACTAATGTTATCCTCTCTCCTTAAAACTAATGTTCTCCTCTCCTTAAAACTAATGTTCTCCTCTCCTTAAAACTAATGTTCTCCTGTCTCTTAAAACTAATGTTCTCCTCTCTCCTTAAAACTAATGTTATCCTCTCCTTAAAACTAATGTTCTCCTCTCTCCTTAAAACTAATGTTCTCCTCTCTCCTTAAAACTAATGTTCTCCTCTCCTTAAAACTAATGTTCTCCTCTCTCCTTAAAACTAATGTTCTCCTCTCTCCTTAAAACTAATGTTATCCTCTCTCCTTAAAACTAATGTTCTCCTCTCTCCTTAAAACTAATGTTCTCCTCTCTCCTTAAAACTAATGTTCTCCTGTCTCCTTAAAACTAATGTTCTCCTGTCTCCTTAAAACTAATGTTCTCCTGTCTCTTAAAACTAATGTTATCCTCTCCTTAAAACTAATGTTCTCCTCTCCTTAAAACTAATGTTATCCTCTCCTTAAAACTAATGTTCTCCTGTCTCTTAAAACTAATGTTCTCCTCTCTCCTTAAAACTAATGTTATCCTCTCTCCTTAAAACTAAAGTTCTCCTCTCTCCTTAAAACTAATGTTCTCCTCTCTCCTTAAAACTAATGTTATCCTCTCTCCTTAAAACTAATGTTATCCTCTCCTTAAAACTAATGTTCTCCTGTCTCTTAAAACTAATGTTCTCCTCTCTCCTTAAAACTAATGTTCTCCTCTCTCCTTAAAACTAATGTTATCCTCTCTCCTTAAAACTAATGTTCTCCTCTCCTTAAAACTAATGTTCTCCTCTCCTTAAAACTAATGTTCTCCTGTCTCTTAAAACTAATGTTCTCCTCTCTCCTTAAAACTAATGTTATCCTCTCCTTAAAACTAATGTTCTCCTCTCTCCTTAAAACTAATGTTCTCCTCTCTCCTTAAAACTAATGTTCTCCTCTCCTTAAAACTAATGTTCTCCTCTCTCCTTAAAACTAATGTTCTCCTCTCTCCTTAAAACTAATGTTATCCTCTCTCCTTAAAACTAATGTTCTCCTCTCTCCTTAAAACTAATGTTCTCCTCTCTCCTTAAAACTAATGTTCTCCTGTCTCCTTAAAACTAATGTTCTCCTGTCTCCTTAAAACTAATGTTCTCCTGTCTCTTAAAACTAATGTTATCCTCTCCTTAAAACTAATGTTCTCCTCTCCTTAAAACTAATGTTCTCCTCTCTCCTTAAAACTAATGTTCTCCTGTCTATTTAAAACTAATGTTCTCCTGTCTCCTTAAAACTAATGTTCTCCTGTCTCTTAAAACTAATGTTCTCCTCTCCTTAAAACTAATGTTCTCCTCTCTCCTTAAAACTAATGTTCTCCTCTCCTTAAAACTAATGTTCTCCTCTCTCCTTAAAACTAATGTTCTCCTGTCTCCTTAAAACTAATGTTCTCCTGTCTCCTTAAAACTAATGTTCTCCTGTCTCTTAAAACTAATGTTATCCTCTCCTTAAAACTAATGTTCTCCTCTCTCCTTAAAACTAATGTTCTCCTCTCTCCTTAAAACTAATGTTCTCCTGTCTCTTAAAACTAATGTTATCCTCTCCTTAAAACTAATGTTCTCTCTCCTTAAAACTAATGTTCTCCTCTCTCCTTAAAACTAATGTTATCCTCTCTCCTTAAAACTAATGTTATCCTCTCCTTAAAACTAATGTTCTCCTGTCTCTTAAAACTAATGTTCTCTTCTCTCCTTAAAACTAATGTTCTCCTCTCTCCTTAAAACTAATGTTATCCTCTCCTTAAAACTAATGTTCTCCTCTCTCCTTAAAACTAATGTTATCCTCTCTCCTTAAAACTAATGTTATCCTCTCCTTAAAACTAATGTTCTCCTGTCTCTTAAAACTAATGTTCTCCTCTCTCCTTAAAACTAATGTTATCCTCTCCTTAAAACTAATGTTCTCCTGTCTCTTAAAACTAATGTTCTCCTCTCTCCTTAAAACTAATGTTATCCTCTCTCCTTAAAACTAAAGTTCTCCTCTCTCCTTAAAACTAATGTTCTCCTCTCTCCTTAAAACTAATGTTATCCTCTCTCCTTAAAACTAATGTTATCCTCTCCTTAAAACTAATGTTCTCCTGTCTCTTAAAACTAATGTTCTCCTCTCTCCTTAAAACTAATGTTCTCCTCTCTCCTTAAAACTAATGTTATCCTCTCTCCTTAAAACTAATGTTCTCCTCTCCTTAAAACTAATGTTCTCCTCTCCTTAAAACTAATGTTCTCCTGTCTCTTAAAACTAATGTTCTCCTCTCTCCTTAAAACTAATGTTATCCTCTCCTTAAAACTAATGTTCTCCTCTCTCCTTAAAACTAATGTTCTCCTCTCTCCTTAAAACTAATGTTCTCCTCTCCTTAAAACTAATGTTCTCCTCTCTCCTTAAAACTAATGTTCTCCTCTCTCCTTAAAACTAATGTTATCCTCTCTCCTTAAAACTAATGTTCTCCTCTCTCCTTAAAACTAATGTTCTCCTCTCTCCTTAAAACTAATGTTCTCCTGTCTCCTTAAAACTAATGTTCTCCTGTCTCCTTAAAACTAATGTTCTCCTGTCTCTTAAAACTAATGTTATCCTCTCCTTAAAACTAATGTTCTCCTCTCCTTAAAACTAATGTTATCCTCTCCTTAAAACTAATGTTCTCCTGTCTCTTAAAACTAATGTTCTCCTCTCTCCTTAAAACTAATGTTATCCTCTCTCCTTAAAACTAAAGTTCTCCTCTCTCCTTAAAACTAATGTTCTCCTCTCTCCTTAAAACTAATGTTATCCTCTCTCCTTAAAACTAATGTTATCCTCTCCTTAAAACTAATGTTCTCCTGTCTCTTAAAACTAATGTTCTCCTCTCTCCTTAAAACTAATGTTCTCCTCTCTCCTTAAAACTAATGTTATCCTCTCTCCTTAAAACTAATGTTCTCCTCTCCTTAAAACTAATGTTCTCCTCTCCTTAAAACTAATGTTCTCCTGTCTCTTAAAACTAATGTTCTCCTCTCTCCTTAAAACTAATGTTATCCTCTCCTTAAAACTAATGTTCTCCTCTCTCCTTAAAACTAATGTTCTCCTCTCTCCTTAAAACTAATGTTCTCCTCTCCTTAAAACTAATGTTCTCCTCTCTCCTTAAAACTAATGTTCTCCTCTCTCCTTAAAACTAATGTTATCCTCTCTCCTTAAAACTAATGTTCTCCTCTCTCCTTAAAACTAATGTTCTCCTCTCTCCTTAAAACTAATGTTCTCCTGTCTCCTTAAAACTAATGTTCTCCTGTCTCCTTAAAACTAATGTTCTCCTGTCTCTTAAAACTAATGTTATCCTCTCCTTAAAACTAATGTTCTCCTCTCCTTAAAACTAATGTTCTCCTCTCTCCTTAAAACTAATGTTCTCCTGTCTATTTAAAACTAATGTTCTCCTGTCTCCTTAAAACTAATGTTCTCCTGTCTCTTAAAACTAATGTTCTCCTCTCCTTAAAACTAATGTTCTCCTCTCTCCTTAAAACTAATGTTCTCCTCTCCTTAAAACTAATGTTCTCCTCTCTCCTTAAAACTAATGTTCTCCTGTCTCCTTAAAACTAATGTTCTCCTGTCTCCTTAAAACTAATGTTCTCCTGTCTCTTAAAACTAATGTTATCCTCTCCTTAAAACTAATGTTCTCCTCTCTCCTTAAAACTAATGTTCTCCTCTCTCCTTAAAACTAATGTTCTCCTGTCTCTTAAAACTAATGTTATCCTCTCCTTAAAACTAATGTTCTCTCTCCTTAAAACTAATGTTATCCTCTCCTTAAAACTAATGTTATCCTCTCTCGTACATAGATGACCTTAGAACTAATGTTCTCCTCTCTCGTACATAGATGACCTTAGAACTAATGTTCTCCTCTCTCGTACATAGATGACCTTAGAACTAATGTTCTCCTCTCTTGTACATAGATGACCTTAAAACTAATGTTCTCCTCTCTTCTACACAGATGACCTTAAAACTAATGTTCTCCTCTCTCGTACATAGATGACCATAGACAAGTCTTCTCCTCTCTTGTACATAGATGACCTTAAAACTAATGCTCTCCTCTCTTCTACACAGATGACCTTAAAACTAATGTTCTCCTCTCTTGTACATAGATGACCTTAGAACTAATGTTTTCCTCTCTCGTACATAGATGACCTTAAAACTAATGTTCTCCTCTCTCGTACATAGATGACCTTAGAACTAATGTTCTCCTCTCTCGTCCATAGATGACCTTAGAACTAATGTTCTCCTCTCTCGTACATAGATGACCTTAAAACTAATGTTCTCCTCTCTCGTACATAGATGACCTTAGAACTAATGCTCTTCTCTCTTCTACACAGATGACCTTAAAACTAATGTTCTCCTCTCTTCTACATAGATGACCTTAAAACTAATGTTCTCCTCTCTTGTACATAGATGACCTTAAAACTAATGTTCTCCTCTCTTCTACACAGATGACCTTAAAACTAATGTTCTCCTCTCTCGTACATAGATGACCTTAAAACTAATGCTCTCCTCTCTTCTACACAGATGACCTTAAAACTAATGTTCTTCTCTCTTGTACATAGATGACCTTAGAACTAATGTTTTCCTCTCTTGTACATAGGTGACCTTAAAACTAATGTTCTCCTCTCTTGTACATAGATGACCTTAAAACTAATGTTCTCTCTCGTACATAGATGACCTTAAAACTAATGTTCTCCTCTCTTGTACATAGATGACCTTAAAACTAATGTTCTCCTCTCTCGTACATAGATGACCTTAAAGCTAATGTTATCCTCTCTCGTACATAGATGACCTTAGAACTAATGTTCTCCTCTCTCGTACATAGATGACCTTAGAACTAATGTTCTCCTCTCTCGTACATAGATGACCTTAGAACTAATGTTCTCTCTCGTACATAGATGACCTTAGAACTAATGTTCTCCTCTCTTGTACATAGATGACCATAAAACTAATGTTCTCCTCTCTCGTACATAGATGACCTTGAAACTAATGTTCTCCTCTCTCGTACATAGATGACCATAGACAAGTGTTCTCCTCTCTCGTACATAGATGACCTTAGACAAGTGTTCTGCTCTCCCGTATATAGGCTTTGGTGTTCTTCCTTCTAATGACTGGCTTTCAGATATTTTAGTTTATTCCAGAAATGAACCGCATCGGTGGCTTAATCAATGGTTTGCGTGCTTGCCTCGAGTGAGGTAGATCGTGGGTTCGAGCCCCATTCATAGGCACTGATTGCATAGATAGTTGTAAATCCAACTACCATACGCTCACAACCACGATGGTCCCTAGGGGAAACAAAGATAGGGAGGGAGTAGGTAAATCTTTTAAAAAGAACAAACTGTATAAATCCTGCAATATTTGCTGTTCAGTACTATAATATATAGATTCACATTTATTTATCTCTTATAAAAATTACATATCCTATTTTTTTCAGTGACACAAATTTGAACAAATATCCTATTTTTTCAGTAACATACATTTTAGCAAATTTCCTATTTTTTCAGTGACATAAATTTTAACAAAGATCTTTTTTTTTTCAGTGACATAAATTTTAACAAAGATCCTTTTTTACAGTGACATGAATTTTAACAAATATCCTATTTTTTCAGTAACATACATTTTAGCAAATTTCCTATTTTTTCAGTGACATAAATTTTAACAAAGATCCTATTTTTTCAGTGACATGAATTTTCACAAAGATCCTATTTTTTCAGTGACATCAATTTTTAACAAATATTATATTTTTTTCAGTAACAATTCCGTACGCACCTACTAATGTACTAGCTGTACAACAGCATGATGAGATCCATGTGACGTGGGATCCTCCTAAAGTTGGTACAGCTCCAATCAATAGATATGACATCAATTACTACACCTCGATAGATTCTAATATACTATCTATAACTGTGGTAAGTAAGTCTGCCCTTCAACTAGTAAGTGCTCCAATAAATGCATGTACAGTCCCCCTCCAATAAGGTTGTGCCCACCAAAGGCCACCTCTCTTATCAGGCCACATTTCAAATAAGTACTACCGAATTGTTCCACTTAAATGGCAACTTTTTTTGTATTGTAGAGTGAGTGAGCGAGTGATTGTTGTTTAATACCAACTCAGCAATTTTTCAGCCATATCATGGCGAGAACAAGTTAATTCTCAATGAGATGATGATGAGGTCCACTTTGTACTAGACCAACACGCTGAGTTGGATTTTTATAGTACTAGCTCACTGAAACAACAGTCTGTGGGTAGACATGATGCTCCACTCGGACACATTATTCTGATTCCGAGACAACCAGCCTTTGCTCTTACTTCTGAATGCTGTGTACTTAGCAGAGAAGCAACAAATACCAATTTTATAGTCTTTGGTTTGACTCGACCTGGGCTTTAACCCACGATCTACCGCACTCAAGTCAAGCATGCTAACCATCACGCCACTGATAAGGTTTTTATTGTAGAAGTGGGGGCCTTATAAGAGGGGGCTGCTATATATACTATATATTTATACCACTTGTCTGCTAATCCTAAAATTTGATCTATTTCCGTGTTAGTTACTGGATCTCATGTAAAACTGGTAACAGTCTATTGAATACATATTGCATCAGATATACTGATGTACCACAAATAACATGTACTGGGGTGCTTTTAATTATGTCATTTTAAAAGTGGTTCATTTCATTTATTGTTCCCGGTTTTGTTTGGTTTATGGTGTTTATCCATACCTGTTAACCCTCCCCCTTTGTGCGGGGGTTTCCCACGTAAGAACCTTATCTCCCGCATGGACTGGGTCTCCCACAAGGGAGACATAAATCTCCCGCACGTTCTCCCCCCAACAAAAAATTTTTTTACTTTCTTCAGTCGCCATATTTGTTTACAATCGATCGGCTATTTCCATCAATCGTCCAGATGTTTCGTATCAATTTTTATCGAGTTTCTCTAGTCTTTTCGTTCAAGAATACGAAACTGATTGTTGTTTACGTAATCGAACGGATAACAACACCAATTAGAAATGTACATTCTCTGTGAGTACTATTCAGATTTAGCTTTAAATAAGATTTGTTTCTGGCATTTTATAACGATGTCTCAATCAACAAAGAGAAGGTGGAATTCGGGACCTAGTACTCCTTCTTCGACATCAAAGAAAAAGAAATACAATTGTAAATTGCAGGACAAGTGGGTAAAATCACACCACTGGTTACAGTCAAGTTCGTTGAGAAATGATCTGGCGTTTTGCACTCTGTGTAGTTCCAACTTCAGTGTTGCTTCAGGGGGACTGTATGATATTAAGAGACACTCAGAGACCAGTTTACACAAGAAAGCAGTCACTGCTACTAACAAAAGCCCCCAATTGCACCAGTTTATGCCAACAAAATCAGTTGATGACCAGGTGACCAGGGCTGAAACTTTATTCAGAAACTTTGTAGCAGAACACAATTTGCCCTTCACCGTTTCAGATCATAAGGAACCATTTACTGATAAACTTAGCTTTAGAGTTTTATCCAAATTGACTAAAGCTTGTTGTGTGATCCCTGTCAGCAATGCTGACCCAGAGAGAAGTTTTTCAATGTTAAAAAATGTACAAACTGATATGAGGTCAGATCTGAACAATTACACTATTTGCTGTTTAGTATGTGCAAAACAAAACCAAGACAAAACTTGCTTTGAATTCAATCCAAGTGACAGTGTTCTGAGAGCAGCAAAGAAAGCTGTTCTAACATACCAGAGTAACATATAAAGTTCATGTAACTAGACTGTCAAGCTATTAATAGAAGGGTCAACAAAAAATTTGTATACAATGAATGTGTCTTTATATACCATTTTACATCATTGCTTTATAATCGTTCAACTACATGGTACAATTTTGTGCGTTTAAAGGCGACGTGCAAAATCTCTCCCTTAGAAGAGTTGGTAGGGAAGAGATCTCCCCCCTAGCAGTTCCCAGAGGTTAACAGGTATGGTTTATCGCCACTTTCTAACAATATTACAGATATAACGTGGCGGTCAGTTTTATTGGTGCGGTCCATGATGAGTCTAAGAAACTTGCTGAGTACCAGATTCTGGGCCAACAAGATCCAGCAGCAGAAGTGAAAACACCCCAGGGTACCAATTGAAATTAGTGATTAAAAAATTCTGATATATATTTCTGTAAACAAAAAAGTACGTAGAAATGTGTCTATTGTGTTCAAGTAATCAGATTTCAATTTCAAAATGTCTGAATCCCAGTCGTCCAAGATAAGATGAAGGTGTTACTTTCTGACCTCAATATTCTTTTACAGGCAAAAGGTTTGCTTCATGTTAACATAACGAACATTCCATGGAACAGTAATGGTACAATTTATTACGTGTCTGTTAGTTCTGGGAATCACAAGGGAGACAGTCTACCTGCCAGTGCCAAACCTGTTATAATATCTAGTATGTATATATATAAAGTAGAATGCTCGTGTAATATCACACTCTGTAAAAGTCATCAAAATGGCTAAAAGAGCTATCTTTTAAACTGGAATACTGTCAAGTCACACATTAATGAGGATCTTAAGACCACCTGGCATCATTGAATATGTGAGGTTAGAATTGTACATACAGTGAAACCTGTCTAAACTGAACTTTCTTTGGACCAACTTTTGTGTTCAGAATAGACAGGTGTTCATGATCAGTTTATACAGGTTAAATTAACAGATTTCCTACATTGGGACTTTATTTAATGTTCAGTTTATACAGGATTCCTGTTTATTCAGGGTTCTGTTTAGACAGGTTTCACTGTAGATAAACTGGTTTTTTTTTTTTAACTAAATTGTCTTTTTAAGGTAATGGGAAGTTTTCAGGATTTAGTTTAACATAGCACTTTATAAAATTTTGATTTCCAAATAATCTATAACATATCTAAAATTACCCATTGAGTTATTCAAACTCAGCTGATTGACATTGTTATATTATCAGCGAGTTTTAGCTTCTCTTTAATTGGTCCAAACTATAATTAGGAAAACAGAATTGTCGTCATGATTTTGAATATTATTACTTATTTATTGAGGTATTCAGACGAGAACTGTTTTTTAATTCTGTTTTATTTATTTTATTCCCAGATTTACCACCACCTGCTCCTAAAGACTTATTTGCCACAGTTGATGGTACCACTGTAAATCTACAATGGACTCCTCCCTCGTACACAGAACATATTGCTGTTTATGTTGTCAAATATAAAGTCAGTGCTGAAAATTCTGTTCCAAAAGAGGTAATTCACAGAATGATTTTGTTTACATAATCCAATCTGTCAAATTTCAAGTACTAGTTTTCTACCAATTATTTTATCTGCAGTGTCATCACATTGTGTAATTGACCAATCGATGATTAGCATTTGTGATATAAAGAAAATGTTAGGGGGTGAAGTCAAACATAGTCCATAAATTAAATATTTGATATCTATGTACCGAAGTTAATATAGTAATCAAATTTATAGTTTTATTTTATACATTTTTGTAGTAAAAAAAAAATAGAGGACAAAATTTGGATTCCATTGAAATCTCAAGGATATCTACTGGGTTTCAACACCATCAATTATCAAATGTCTAGTTGTCTGTATCAAAGAATAATGTTACAGCCAGTATTGTACACCTACCAAACAAAAATGCAATCGTAAGACTATGTCACATAGATGTTGTTTTGATTGGACGATTTTGGAATACATGAATGTCCTGATCAGAGAATCAAATTACATTGAGTATTATACTCATACAAAACCAATCTATCAGAGACTCTATCACATAAAACAACCTATCAGAGACTCTATCACATAAAACAACCTATCAGAGAATCTATCACATAAAACAACCTATCAGAGACTCTATCACATAAAACAACCTATCAGAGATTCTATCACATAAAACAACCTATCAGAGACTCTATCACATAAAACAACCTATCAGAGATTCTATCACATAAAACAACCTATCAGAGACTCTATCACATAAAACAACCTATCAGAGACTCTATCACATATAACAACCTATCAGAGACTCTATCACATAAAAGTTGTGTATCATTGAAAGAATTTGGAATACAAGTACTGAATTTAACAATTTTCAGTATATAATGACAATAATGAAGACTTTGAGAAGAGTGGAAAATGGAGTTGTGAGGAATAATAACCTACCATGGATCTCGTTTAAACTTGTCAACTCGAGGTTCATGCTTTCTTTATTATAATTTTATATTAGATAAATAATAATAATGTGACTGTTCTGGTAGTTATAATCACATGTTATTTACTAACTTAGAAAATCTTTTGTAAAACATGATCTGATTGAATGCAGCTATCTCACCTTGTCCCATTAGAAATGGAGCACCATTTTACCACACATTGTGCACACAAACACATACAAAATAAATATGGTATGCACGTTCATAAACTAATTTTGTTTTAAATTTATTTTACAGTTGAATGTCAATGGCTCTACAACAAATAAAACTACATTAACTGGTCTGGCACCAAATACAATGTATGATATATTTGTAGTGGCTAGAAGTGCCAACATGGTGGAAGGAAAGATGTCCAATAGAATACATATCACAACAGGTACATGACTGTTCTTTAATGGATTCCTGTTGAGAAGAGGGGATGGGGGGCTAATGAGTAAGATTTGTTATCATACAAACTCAATAAACCCTGGTTTATATAATGAACAAAATACAGTGAAATCTATCTAAACCAAATCTTCTTAGGACCAACTTTTGTATTCAGAATAGACAGGTATTCAGGTTATACAGGTTATACAGGTTAAATTAACCCAATATTTCCTACACTAGGACTTTATTTAAAGCTTGATTTATTCAAGATTTCAGTTATTACTTTGTATGATTTAGACAAGTTAACTGTATAACACATGTGTACAATATGAAAGTCACAATCATTACTTTAGCACATGTGTACAATATGAAAGTCACAATCATTACTTTAACACATGTGTACAATATGAAAGTCACAATCATTACTTTTCTGTATAACACATGTGTACAATATGAAAGTCACAATCATTACTATAACACATGTGTACAATATGAAAGTCACAATCATTACTATAACACATGTGTACAATATGAAAGTCACAATCATTACTATAACACATGTGTACAATATGAAAGTCATAATCATTACTATAACACATGTGTACAATATGAAAGTCACAATCATTACTATAACACATGTGTACAATATGAAAGTCACAATCATTACTATAGCACATGTGTACAATATGAAAGTCACAATCATTACTATAACACATGTGTACAATATGAAAGTCACAATCATTACTATAACACATGTGTACAATATGAAAGTCACAATCATTACTATAACACATGTGTACAATATGAAAGTCACAATCATTACTTTTCTGTCTATTAATGCAAAAAACAAATTATATGTGTTTTTATTATGATAATCATATATGTATTCTTCTATAAATGATCATGAAATCAAATATGCAGGGGGCCGTCGTGATTGTATGGTAGTTGGATTTACAACTATCTTTGCAATCAGTGCCTATCACTACTAATGTCAGTTCGAATCCCGCTCAGGTGAGTTGTACTCTATACAACATTATGCGATAAAGTTTGTCAGTGACTTGCAGCAGGTCGGTGGTTTTCTCCGGGTACTCCGGTTTCCTCCACCAAAAAAACTGACCATCATAACCCGTAGCCCTCAAATATTCAGTTGTATTATAATTATTTTATCCAAATCTCAATGTTGATGTACACATTTATTTCAGTTCTTATTTTGTGTCCTGAAATATTGAAGATCTTGATGAAGGGTAAAGGACATTACAGTATTTCTTACTATTTATATACTTTTTACAGGCAATACAGTGACAGTATCAGATAAAGATAAGCAAAATGGAGGTAAGTGCTATAAATAGTCATACATTGCTGTTTTTAACAAGTTTTTCACATCTATGTTTTAGTTTACTAGGCCCTAAGGTTCATGTGAGTGATTGTCATCACTTGACATCTGTCTTCATTGTCATCATTGTCTAAGATTTAACATTTCAATTTTCTCAGAAACCATTATGCCAGTTGAAACCAAACTATTTAGGAATGTTCATTGGATGGTCCTTTTCAAAGTGTATGGCTTTTTTTGTCAATCTGAAATCCACCACAGAAATGAGCCCTCATATTATATATCATTTCTTTAAATATAAGGTATGTAAAAATTAAATCCTTCTAATTTTGTTTTTGTGAAACTCTTCGTGATCTTAATTTTACTCTTTAGATAAATATTTATCATGATAATTTTTGTGAAAAGACGTAAATAAGATATTTGATGTATTTTTACTTGCTCCATCCCAGCACTGTATAATACTGTATGTGGTTTACGAGGCATAGCCAGACTATATTTATATATAATATGTTTTTAACATTGTAGAGTCTAACAGTAATGGTGGTATTATTGCTGCAGTTGTTATAATAATTCTGGTCCTGGCTGGAGCAGCAGTAGCTGGAGTAATATATTACAGGTAAGTAGTAGTCATTTTAATTTCTGAGAGGGGCCGTCTTGGTCGTGATCGTATATGGTAGTTGGATTTACAACTACCTGTGCAATCAGTGCCTATCACCAATATAGTTGTGAGTTTGAAACCCATTCATGGCAAGGTATACTCGATACAACATTATGTGATAAAGTTTGGCAGTGACTGAAATATTGATGAAAGTGGTGTTAAATACCATAAACTCCAACCTTAATTTCTGAGAAGAGTAAAGTCACCTCTTGTGTTAGGGCTAAACCTAAACCGGTGTAAATCAAACCTCCTTGGGACCAACTGTTGTGATCAGAATGGACAGGTGGTCAGTTTATACAGGTTAAATTAACAAAGATTTCCTGCATTGATACTTTATTGTTCTATTTATTCAGGATTCGGTGTAGACAGGTTTTACTGTATAGTAATTGAACCATTCATAATATTGTACACATGCACAAACTGCAGAATATATAACACTAATTAACGGAGACATGTTCAGAGATGTTATGCTTGCTGTTGTGTACCTAAGGTTATAGGAATCGTAGTATGTTCCTAGCTATATTCTGCTAACAGTGTTAGTGAAGATCAACTTTATCTCAGTTGGTAGAGCATTGACTTAGAATGTGAGAAGTCCCGGGATTGCATCCCAACAGCAACAGAGACAAATTATTATTCTACTGCTGCATTGGTGCCCATCTTAAAAAACCCACATTGGCCAGAACAGGAAATCTGGTTGTATTGAATATTGGTAATTGATATCAGCATCAATGTATGATGACTCTTGAGATTGGGGAGGAGATTATGAATATGCTCCTCTAACTAAGATAGTATTTTCCATAGTAGATTCATAAACAACCTCTGCTAAGTACAATAGTGACGATCTCCCACTAAGCTCAGTTGGTAGAACATGACATTATAACTTTGAGAGATGGACGAGCATTCATTTCTGTTACAGACCAGAAATCATACTTTTTTAGTTTAATCCAATAAAAGACAAAATCTCTTGTAAATTTAACAAATTATGGGTTTTTTAACAATTGAAAGATGAGTTTATTACACTATTCTTTGAAGATACAACTTCTCTTCAAAGTTCCATTTTTTTTAACAAATTTTAATTATACAAGATTTTACAAAATCAATATTTTACAAATAAAGTATATACACTGAAGAACCTATCTTGTCTATATCCAAATTGTCATACATGTATATGACAGAATCATCCAACACATTTCTTCCTTTCTATATCTGGAATTTTCTCTTCTTGTTATGATATTCCAAGCAGAGTTTGTCCTACAATGTCAACAATTTGTCTGATAAACACAGAACTGTTTTCTGATAGATAATCCAAGATAACAACAATGTGACAGCACAGTTTAATTCAACAGCTGAAGGAGCTTAAGGTTATCTAATAACAACACTAAATATACTTACACAGAACAAACTGAACTGGATTCACTCAGTATTTGTTTATATAGGCCAGTTGAAATTTGTAGAAGGTTGTAAAAATCTAAATAGGGACCACAAATTGTCATTCCAGCAAGTTCTTAACTGCATATTAACACGGAATACTGGTAGTTGTTTATATAAACAACTATAATTACATATGCTAGCAACAGCTATAGGCAATGCAAAGTGAATCAGGCCACAACATTAAAATATATTTGAATACTTCTAATATCATTACACAACATAATACCTGAGAAGTTTAATATTTCTCATTAAAGTTCTTAAAGAAATACTCTAAAGATTGCACATTTTGTCCCGATCCATTAACAAACATGGCCACCGCAGGCAATTCTTGTTTCTGATTGGCCGATTTTTAAAAGTCTTCTCCTCTGAAACCGCTTTGCCACATGAACCGAAACTTGGTAGGAAGCATCTATGGAAGGTCCTCTATAATGGTTGCTCATTTTGTCCCGATCAGTTAACAAACATTGCCACCACAGACAATTCTTGTTTCTGATTGCTTGATTTCTAAAAATTCTTCTCCTCTGTTAAAAGAAAGATAACTCTTGCCTAAACTCTTAAAAGAAAGATGACTTGCCATTATCTCCCTTAAAAATTGACTAATGCTTATATAGTGTAACATGTTTATTCTATACATTACAAGTAGGTATTCACATTTTAATCTTCTCCTCTGAAAACCCTCAGCCAAATGAACTGAAACTTGGTATGAAGCATCTATGGAAGGTCCTCTCTAAAGAGTGCACATTTTGTTATGAACCATTACCAAACATGGCCGCCACAGGCAATTCTTGTTTCTGATTGGCTGATATTTAAAAGTCTTCTCTGAAATCACTTGGCCAAATGAACCGAAACTTGGTAGGAAGCATCTATGGAATGTCCTCTAAGAATGCTCATTTCGTCCCGATCAGTTAACAAACATGGCTACCACCGAAACTTGGTAGGAATCATCTATGGAATGTCCTCAATGAAGATTGCCCATTTCGTCCCGATCGTTTAACAAACATGCCTACCACCAAAACTTGGTAGGAAGCATCTATGGAATGTCCTGTATGAAGATTGCTCATTTCGTCACGATCGGTTAGCAAACATGGCCACCACATGCAATTCTTGTTTCTGATTGGTCGATTTCTAAAAAAATCTTCTCCTTTGAAACTGCTTAGCCATATGAACCAAAACTTGGTAGGAACCATCTACATGTATGGAAGGTTCTGTATTAAGTGCCCTCAAAGTAGAATGAAAGGTGAGCGACACAGGCTCAGCCCACTGAGCCTCTAGTTTTACAACAGTATAGTTTTGATTTAAATTAAAATTAGAAAACTGTAGAATAAATTCTTAATATTATTTTGTGATTGAAACAAGTGTGGACACAGAAATGTGCTGTCCAAAAGGCAAGTGTGGATGTCAATATTTCATATTATTAACTTTAAAAAAAAAAATCATGGACACAGGGTCCTGGATTTTTTTTAATAAAAAACTAATCCTGGATTATTATTTTTGCTTAAAATCCGGTCCTGTGTTTTTATTTCAAATTTTCATCAAGGGATATAAAATTGTATCATTAATAATAAATTAATAAATAATAAATTCAGATTTTCTATTTAAAATAAATCTCATTTACAAAACCACTGATATTTGTTCAATTTTTAAAGCTGATTTAAGCTTTAGTCGCAACAAATTTTTATTTTTCTCTTTAAACTGTCAAAACATAACATTTATTTAACTGTAAAATTCACAAATAAAATTCCCCCATCCCCCCTTTTTCCCTGTTTAAATCAATGATCAACAATATTCCAGAATCAAACAAATGAATAAATATAACAGATTTCTTTTACATGCATCTTTTTACCATGCAGAGTCAGTGTGTTTTAAATCGGTCATCCAATCAGGACGCTCATTATTCTTGTCCAAGATAAAAAATACATCGCTAAAGTAAATTTACCTGTGGTTTCAGAGTAGAAGAGTTTTAGAAATCGAACATAAAATTTCCCCACTTCAACTCGTAAATTTACATAGAAATCGGAGATATTTCGTCATAAAACTTCACACATGGTTTTGTCTATCATATTTCTTGAAGACCAACATAAAATGTTATTGCATTTATCAATATTGTATGAGTATCAACAGTTTTTTCAACACCGTATCTGTTTCTCAATACAGCCGCAACTTCAACTCGTAAATTTACATAGAAATCGGAGATATTTCGTCATAAAACTTCACACATGGTTTTGTCTATCATATTTCTTGAAGACAAACATAAAATTTTATAGCATTTATCAATATTTTATGAGTATCACTAGTTTTTTCAACACCGTATCTGTTTCTCGAAACAGCCGCCCGATTACAGTGACCCGTGACCCAGATTAGCACATCCCAGCAGTTTTTTTATTAATAAGGTTTGTGTAATGAAGAGTAATATTTTAATCAAAAATAAATTTTACTTTTTTTAACATTTGAATAGCAAACATATCTTTAATTCTTATTTATATTTATAAACCTTTCTACATTATTTTTTAATAAATTTGATTAAAAACATATACATTATACAATGTATATTATACAAATATAGCCTTCCATTGAGGTCAATACATGGATTTATAGACAAATATATATGGACTGAGGACGAAGTCCGAGGTCGATATATATTTTTAGGTCTATAAATCCATGGTAGGCTATAATTGCTTTATCATTTTTCAATATTATTTTATGAATTATTATTTAACCACATATCATTCCAAAAGATTGCTAAGTACTAAGTAAACAAGTAAACCTTTGTTCATATAGGGAATCTCAGCGAATCCAATATTAAGAAAAATATCAGATTCATGATATACAAATTTTGTAATTTTTAAATATTTTGCAAATTTTAAGAAATTTTTGAAATTTTGAACTTTTTTGAAAACTTAGATTTTTTTGAAATTTGAAATTTTATGACCTCCCTACCCATGGCATTTAGACCCCCCCCCCCCTTACCCATGGTATTTTGACCCCCCTACCAATGGTATATTGACCCCCCCTACTCATGGTCTTTTGACCCCCTACCCATGGTTTTTCGAACCCCCTACCCATGGTATTTTGACCCCCCTACCCATGTTATTTTGACCCCCCTACTCGTGGTATATTGACCCCCCTATCCATGGTATATAGAAGCCCTACCCATGGTATATCGAACCCCTATCCATGGTATATTGACCCCCCTACCCATGGTATTTTGACCCCCCTACCCATGGTATATTGACCCCCTACCCATGGTATTTTGATCCCTCTACCCATGGTATATCAAGCCCTCTCTTTGGTATTATGAACCCCCATCTTTTGGTAGAAATGAGGGGGGTCAATTTACCATGAGGGGGTTCAAAATACAATGACGAAAAGCAACCCTGTGGTCAATATATCATATGAAAATTGACCCCGGGGTCAAAATACCATATGACACCGGTATTCATGTCTTGTAATAATAAGGACAAAATTAATACATTTACTGTTATTATTTTCCTGTCCTTGAAACCAGTATTTTTCGCAAATAACCCTCACTAACAGGATATATTTGTTTAATTCCGCCGAATGTTTAACAGTCAGTAAAACAGTGGCATGCAAGCAGCATTGTAGATTGGAACCAAGGAACCATTCAGTGGTTTTTTTTTCACCATTCAAATTAACCCTGTAAAATTCAAAGTAACGGCTGACACTGTCGTCTGTCATTTTTCTTTACTTTATTGTTGGTTGGAAGAAGAAACCCGAGTAATTCGGAATTACATCCGCGACATCATAAACGATTTAAAGAAGGGATTTTTCTCATGAGCGTGGTATTTGCCTAGTACCGTGGTAAGGCAAATACCATGCTATATGGAATTCCCAAGGACATATACACCTCTGATGGGGAAAAAGTGGAAAAAACTAAGGATTGGTTAAAAATACCACTTTTATCAACCAATCAGAAGACAACATTCTTATATAAGGTGGAATTATTAAGAAATAATTCATGGAAGCCAGAAAGTGTTTTGAGTTTTAATATGGGTTGGTGAATAATAGTATTTTATACCGAGCGAGGGATAAAATTTACTAACCCATGTTAAAACTCAAAACACATTCTGGCTTCCATGAATTATTTCGATTCTGATATATATATCTAACAGTACAAATATGGTAGTACACTTTGATGGGAAAGACGGTAATTTATATTTAAGTTTACGGACAATGTCGCACACAATTTATGCTGCAAAATTCGAGCAGACGATAATTGATCAACATGTACTTTTACGACGGGAAAGTCAGTCTTATTGATGTAGCATCCATAACAATAATATTGTGTTTGCACATTTTAATTGCACATCACATATTTATTCATTTTATTTTGTGATTTTATCACCTGGCTTATATGTGTGTATCGCACATGTGCTAATGAGATTTTGCCATCTAATAAATCGATCGTTTGTTAGCAAAGCGCAAGAAGGACGTCATATTAGAATATTATATAATAATTCTATTACTTTGTGTTTTCTAGGAGTAGAAATAAACACAGATTTTCTGAGGCTGTTACATTTGAGAATCCACAGTACGGATCACATGATTCACAGATTAAGGTACAAACATGAAATTTTAAATCATTTGCAAAAAAGGCCCTGTCAAGTTAATTTGTTTATTATCTTCCACCTAAGACAAACAAAATTGAGAAGGTTGAAGTATTTTATTTTATATGTAACCTCAAAAATTTGTGGTAATTTATTGTGAGTCTGTCTTCATGATCTGTCTGTGAACACAATGGTTACTGATCATTAACTTTTGTTCTAATTGACTGATCATCTGAAATTTTAACACAATGCTCCTTGGGCTAAAATAAAGGATGGGATTGTTTATTGAGGTTCTGGTTCCTATAGTTATAGAGAAAAAAGGGCCAGAAAGAGGCCTTGTAGGGTATTTCTATATATAGGTCTCAATTGATGAGGTTTATTTCAGAAAATTCAATTGCATAGAGTTATGATGTAACTATTACAGTTTTTGACAAAATGGGGTAATTTCAAAATTTTATCTAGATTTCTTTTTCATTCTATTTTAAAGGGGTATTTCATTAAAAAAAGTTGTATTCACAATTCTACCTACGTTTTAAAGTGGAATTCCTCAAAATTTTGCAACATTGCTTATTACCGTATGCAGATACACATATTGCGATGGCAGTTTTTTTTAAATATTTTGAAAGAGTTATTGCCCTTTTTCACTTTGAATATTTCATTAAAAGAATTGTATGTGCAACTCTTGCAATGTAAATGGGAATTCCTCAAAACCTTGCATGCTGTTAGGTGAAGTATAGAAATGAAATACAGATATCAGGATCACCTACATGTATGTATTAATTATTGTATTACAGATATCAGGATCACCTACATGTATGTATTAATTATTGTATTACAGATATCTGGACCACCTACATGTATGTATTAATTATTGTATTACAGATATCAGGATCACCTACATGTATGTATTAATTATTGTATTACAGATATCTGGACCACCTACATGTATGTATTAATTATTGTATTACAGATATTTGGACTACCTACATGTATGTATTAATTATTGTATTACAGATATCTGGACCACCTACATGTATGTATTAATTATTGTATTACAGATATCTGGATCACCTACATGCATGTATTAATTATTGTATTACAGATATCTGGACTACCTACATGTATGTATTAATTTTTGTATTACAGATATCAGGATCACCTACATGTATGTATTAATTATTGTATTACAGATATCTGAACCACCTACATGTATGTATTAATTATTGTATTACAGATATCAGGATCACCTACATGTATGTATTAATTATTGTATTACAGATATCTGAACCACCTACATGTATGTATTAATTATTGTATTACAGATATCAGGTCTACCTACATGTATGTATTAATTATTGTATTACAGATATCTGGACCACCTACATGTATGTATTAATTATTGTATTACATATATCTGGACCACCTACATATATGTATTAAGTATTGTATTACAGATATCAGGAACACCTACATGTATGTATTAATTATTGTATTACAGATATCTGGACTACCTACATGTATGTATTAATTATTGTATTACAGATATCTGCATCACCTACATGTATGTATTAATTATTGTATTACAGATATCTGAACCACCTACATGTATATATTAATTATTGTATTACAGATATCAGGATCACCTACATGTATATATTATTTAATGTATTACAGATATCAGGACCACCTACATGTATATATTAATTATTGTATTACAGATATCAGGACCACCTACATGTATGTATTAATTATTGTATTACAGATATCAGGACTACCTACATGTATGTATTAATTATTGTATTACAGATATCTGGACTACCTACATGTATGTATTAATTATTGTATTACAGATATCTGGACCACCTACATGTATGTATTAATTATTGTATTACAGATATCAGGACTACCTACATGTATGTATTAATTATTGTATTACATATATCTGGACCACCTACATATATGTATTAATTATTGTATTACAGATATCAGGAACACCTACATGTATGTATTAATTATTGTATTACAGATATCTGGACTACCTACATGTATGTATTAATTATTGTATTACAGATATCTGCATCACCTACATGTATGTATTAATTATTGTATTACAGATATCTGAACCACCTACATGTATATATTAATTATTGTATTACAGATATCAGGATCACCTACATGTATATATTATTTAATGTATTACAGATATCAGGACCACCTACATGTATATATTAATTATTGTATTACAGATATCAGGACCACCTACATGTATGTATTAATTATTGTATTACAAATATCAGGACTACCTACATGTATGTATTAATTATTGTATTACAGATATCTGGACTACCTACATGTATGTATTAATTATTGTATTACGGATATCTGGACCACCTACATGTATGTATTAATTATTGTATTACAGATATCTGGACTACCTACATGTATGTATTAATTATTGTATTACAGATATCTGAACTACCTATGTATTAATTATTGTATTACAGATATCTGGACTACCTATGTATTAATTATTGTATTACAGATATCTGGACCACCTACATGTATGTATTAATTATTGTATTACAGATATCTGGACCACCTACATGTATGTATTAATTGTTGTATTACAGATATCTGGACCACCTACATGTATGTATTAATTATTGTATTACAGATATCTGAACTACCTATGTATTAATTATTGTATTACAGATATCTGGACCACCTACATGTATGTATTAATTATTGTATTACAGATATCTAGACTACCTACATGTATGTATTAATTATTGTATTACAGATATCTGGACTACCTACATGTATGTATTAATTATTGTATTACATATATCAGGACTACATACATGTATGTATTAATTATTGTATTACAGATATCAGGACTACCTACATGTATGTATTAATTATTGTATTACAGATATCTGGACTACCCACATGTATGTATTAATTATTATATTACAGATATCAGGACCACCTACATGTATGTATTAATTATTGTATTACAGATATCAGGACCACCTACATGTATGTATTAATTATTGTATTACAGATATCTGGACTACCTACATGTATGTATTAATTATTGTATTACAGATATCTGGACTACCTACATGTATGTATTAATTATTGTATTACAGATATCAGGACTACCTACATGTATGTATTAATTATTGTATTACAGATATCAGGACCACCTACATGTGTGTATTAATTATTGTATTACAGATATCTGAACTACCTATGTATTAATTATTGTATTACAGATATCTGGACTATCTATGTATTAATTATTGTATTACAGATATCTGGACTACCTACATGTATGTATTAATTATTGTATTACAGATATCAGGACCACCTACATGTATGTATTAATTATTGTATTACAGATATCTGGACCACCTACATGTATGTATTAATTATTGTATTACAGATATCTGGATCACCTACATGTATGTATTAATTATTGTATTACAGATATCTGGATCACCTACATGTATGTATTAATTATTGTATTACAGATATCTGGACCACCTACATGTATGTATTAATTATTGTATTACAGATATCTGGATCACCTACATGTATGTATTAATTATTGTATTACAGATATCTGGACTACCTACAGATACCAATGAAGACAATCCATTTGGGTACTCTCCCTTACACGAAGAACAAGATGAACATCAGTACAGCTCTCCCATGTTAAATGTCGATCAAGTGGAATTTAAACCCAGAAAATGATGAAAATTGAAAACAAGGATTGATATTTCTGTCAGAGAAATGAAGATGCAAGATACATTATAATTATATGTCCCAATTGTTATCTGAACCACAGTGAAACCTGTCTTAAGTGACCACTCTTATAAAAGATCAACCTGTTTATGTGAGACCACTTGATAATGTTAAAACATTTAATACTACACAAATCTCTTTTGAGAAATCACATGTCTTGAAAGACCACATTTTTTTTCTGGAAGGAGGGCTGGTCTCTGTAGACAGGTTAGACTGTAATATCAAAAAAAAATCATTCATTGTTAAAAAGACATAGTTGATGAATTATACAGGAATGTTATGATAGAGGATCCAGAGATGTTCTTTATTACTTTATTACTGCTTGACATTAATACTAACTATTTATCTTATATTACTAAAGACTAAATTTCAGAGGAGAGGCCCTGGTGGTGTCTTTTATGTGATATTTAGCTTCATTTATCAATGGCTTGTTTGATTGATTGATTATTTGATTGGTGTTGAACTTTAGCAGTAAAGCTGTCTGTCTAACTTACATTCCAAAGTTTTAAATGAAAGCCACCATTTTGTTTTCTTTGTAAGGAAGGACCCTTCTGAAACCCCAAACATGGTGCCCAAAGAAATCAAATATTTAATGTTCTATTATTTGAAATTGTCACTTTTTTTTATTTTCAATAGATTTTGAAGGTATGTGAACTCAGGGCTTACTTACTCTTTTCTTTATTTTTTTTTCATTTGTGCAATAAAAGAATATGTTTGGGGCATTGTAATATATTTTCATATAATTTGGGTGTAGTGATGTGAAAAATTTGTAATTTTAGAAAATATATTGATATCTTTCAAGCAAATTTTATTTCTATTGAGAGTCTATGGATGAAATTTAAATATTTAAGAAATCTGTGTATTCAGATAAGATATTGAAGTGTTTCATGTTCCTTATTGATTTCATATAGTCGTACAGATGTCATGGGATGAAACTGAAGTATGTGTACAGTTATCCCAAAAAAAGATTTTAGGGGTTTAAGGTGTTTGACTTTTGACCACAAGCTTAACACCACTGACACAGGTTTGTACCACAATACCCACCTAAGATATTTAATTAACACCTACTCAAGCCTGAGTGGGAGGGTTTCACCTGACAGTTCACTATATTGGGAGCAGAATGCCTGGCCTGGACAGATATACTGAACATACAGAGACCCCCCCTCCACCAGGCTTGGTTTTTAAGTTATTCATGTATCTCCCCCTTAACCTAGTATAGGTAAGGGAGATAATAGATGGTCTTACCTATTTCCCTACTGGCCATTGAAAGATGTTGTTTTATTATCTCCCTTTTTTATATAGTCAAGGGAGTTAACTCACCAATGTTTTTTGTTTTCCTTTAGGAGTAATACCACTAAAGAATTCTCCATAGCCTTCTATGTTAAATTTTAAAAAATTGAGCTTCATACAGGATTCATCTTAAGTTTAATCTAAGTGACACTCATATCTCATGGAAGGGGTACCTAATTGGGAGCTTAATTCCGGAAAAATCAACATACATTTAAGGCAACAAAGGCACTGGCTACGATTACCTGGATTAGGTAATAATAACGAAAAATTAGGATTACCTGAGAGACTAAGTGCCGGAATACAATTCCGGTTCAGGAACCTATTTCACGGAAAAATATTGGGTAATTGTAATTACCTGGTCTTATTATTACCCTGAAGTTCTAGGGATTTTATTATTGGACATAAAGAATTGAAAGAATTATTATTATTATATATCAATTTGTAATTGATAATACATTTTAAATCAATACATCAAAAAGATATGAAATATACTTCGTAAATATATTTACAAAGATGGAATTACGTAAGAAATTATCAAGTTACTTTCCTTTGTTATAGCACTGTCTGCATAGCTAGTACGTGGATTTTGGTGGCGCTTTTGAGGCCAACACATTTAAGATGGTTCCACTCTAAGCATCCATCGCAAACTATGGATGCATAAAGATGAACATCAGTTTTACAGACTGAACAGTTCCATTCGGCTGTTTCTTTTGTTTTACTAATTTTGTTTTTTAGACATTTCCATCCATCAATTGTGATTTTTTTTTTAATTCTGTTTAAGTTAATGTTTTCATCTAAAATCTTTGTTGGCAAGTCTACAACCAGATCTTTGTTGACAAGTCTACAACCAGATCTTTGTTGGCAAGTCTACAACCAGATCTTTGTTGACAAGTCTACAACCAGATCTTTGTTGACAAGTCTACAACCAGATCTTTGTTGGCAAGTCTACAACCAGATCATTGTTTGTAATTGTTTGCTTTGTCTTCGTTGACACAATTTTACAACTACTCCTTCTGTACATTTGTATAAATTTTGCATCTTGGTAATGTTTTAAGTTGGCTCTCAAATTCCTTAAATGACTTAAACTTTTGTCCAACTTCAAAATTAAAGGACTGGACTCCCTCATTCGCGTCCATTTTAAGATTCCCAAATGAACTACATGTCTTGATAACATACACGGTGAGCTCTTTTCAGCACCTTTGGCCATATTTTTACACAAACAAATATAGACAAATTAAATTCAGAATGAAAGTTTATAATAAAATTGGTACCTATAAAAATAAATCAATGACAACAATAAATAAGATTTAATATTTTATTTACATACAACTATTCCGGGTAATAATAAGACCAGGTAATTCTAGCAAATAAATTTACGATTACCCAATTTTTTTCTGTGAAATAGGTTCCTGAACCGGAATTGGATTCCGGTACTTAGTCTTTCAGGTAATCCTAATTTTTCGTTATTATTACCCAATCTAGGTAAATCCGGGTAATCGTAGCCAGTGCCTACATTTAATGCAGGGTTGGCAAAAAAGCGTGAAATACTCATATTTCCCAGGACGGCAGGAAATACTGGGAAATAAGATTGATTCTTAATTTGCAAATATAATGGTACATGAACCTGTACACATTGTGCACTTGTTTGCTGTGCATAGTGTAAATTTCTTTGAGTTCCAGATTATTGTGATATATCTTCTTATAAACAAGTAAATTGAACATTTATTTGGAGTATAATATAGACTTGAGTTAATCTGTTTGTAAAATTTTCATAATTTACCCAAGGTAAATTCTAAAACACTAAGTGATCACTGTTATCATTTGGATTTAAGTTTCCCAGAACTGTTAGCCTTAGGATAAATTCTAAAACACTGAGTGATCACTGTTATATGCCTTACTGTTAGCCTTAGGTCATTCATGAATACTTTTCTTCATTGCATTAAGTCATTCTAAACACATTAAACCAGTTGTGTGGTGGCTGTGCATTGAGAGATCAGAAACAGTTGATAAAACTTTGTGTCAGCTTGCTCAGAAATTGTTAGAAATGCCATCAAGTTCAGCTGCTATTGAGAGAATCTTCTCAAACTTTGGCATGATTCGGTCAAAATTAAGAAATAGACTTGGTCTTGTTAAAGCATGAAAGCTTGTTTTTTGCTACAGAATGTTAAGGCGGAAAGATGAAATAGATTGGTGAACTCTGAAACTGTATGATTGAACTGAAAAGTGTAGATATAAAATTGTGGTGACAGTTTTAACATGTTTTTAATAAAAGTCTTTTGTATTAATATTATGTTTATATGAAGATTACAATTTCAAAAGTTGCCTGAAGTCCTTCTTAATGGTCCTACACCTAGGCTGTATCCCATATTTGTTAAACTGAAGTAATTTTCAACACTGTATGTTAAAATGTTAAGTTTTTAGCAACTTTGAAGAAATTAATCACATCTAAAAATCACATTTCCCATTATTTCCCACTTGAGCTAAAATTTAGAGTATTTCCCTGAGGACGGTATTTCCCGGTAATTACCACTGGGAATTCCCGCCACTTGTATTTCCCGGCCAACCCTGATTTAATGGCATATAAGAAAAAACAGACAGTCTGAAGATGTCTACTGTCAAAAATCCTATTTTCACTTTCGATTTAACACAAATTCAGGTGGTTTCTTTCCAATGCAATCAATTTTTTTTTAAAACCACAAGGACATCAAATATGGGCTTAAAATTATCCTAAAATATGTAGGTTTCTGCAGATATTCAGTATTTTGCAGTATCTAATAGGGTTTATTTTTTATCCAACAATGTAGGAATCCATTTTGTGTTTACATACTACTTTCCCATACATCCTTTTCGACTGGTACCCATGTTTAGTGGTATTACACCTAAGAGCAATACAAACTTGTTTCTCTAACCTTTTCTTTGCCTTATTTATATTCCTATATCAATATCCAGTCAAAAAAACTATATCAGGTATATGGCAATCCAATATTTGAAAGAATTAATGTCCATATATAAAGGTACCTCCATGAAGTTTTTAATGAAAAAATCTGATTTTTCAGCTGTTGAGTTCAGATTGTGAAATAACATAACAATGGCTTTTTATCTCAATACATTACAAGTATAAAGCTGATTTTCAACACAATATGCAACTTATGACATGTATATATATTTCATTTGTACATTTAACATCTAATTGATATGAACAAATTTATTTTAAGCATACCCCCCCCCCCCCCCTTTTTTTTTTGGCCTCATTGAAATGATCTCACAATATACTAAACTACCGGATATGTTAATTCATGCTATGTTCCCATTAATTATGCATTGCAAGACATTAAATAAGACCTAATACCTAGATATTAAGCAAAGATTACTTCAAACTTCCTAAAATTTGTAAAATTATGATTGTTGATTTTCAGGTTTCTGTTATTTCTTGTGACCTGCAACTGATTTTCTTCAAAACTTGTAAGTGCATGTTTATTGACAACTTTTGTTATGTTTCAAGTTAGCCGGATGCACAAATGTACATTTACAGTCAATTTATACTCTAAAATATAAAATCCACATTGACAATTTGAAAAATTAACAGTAAATGTCCAGTGACAAATGTAATTTTCCTGGGATCACTAAAATTACCTGGTTTTAAGTACATAATTCTGAAATAAAGCTGCTTTCTACAGCCTTATATTTTTTCATATGTACATTTTACATGTGTTCTAACTATAACTACCAAAATTTATGACGAAAAATAAGTAGGATAATAAAATTTTCAAAAACGGTATTACCATATTTGAAGTCGACTAAATGCTGCAACATGAAATTCTTAATTTTAGCAATCTTTTTCAACATCATCTGCCCTTTTACTACAAAATCACATTAAATCTACCAGTCTCAATAATTGTAAAGTCATAAATAAGTATAAAATTATATTTCAATACCCTCTGCATGTACATCTTAGTGCATGGGGAATATTTTCCACAATATTGCATAATATTCATATTGAAGCTGTAACATGACACCTTGATGTATTTTGTAACATTTTGGTGTGGAAAATGTCAAACTGGGTCTGTTGTGACTCTCCAAAGCCAATTTGAGTGTGGTACCATCAAAATTAAATTTCTTGTTTTTTGTCTAAAAGGAGTAATACCACTAAAGAATTCTCTATAGCCTTCTATGTTAAAAAAAAAAATAATTGAGCTTTCATACAGGATTCATCTTAAGTTTAATCTAAGTGACACTCATATCTCATGGAAGGGGTACCTAATTGGGAGCTTAATTCCGAAAATCAACATACATTTAATGGCATATAAGAAAAAAACAGACAGTCTGAATATGTCTACTGTCAAAAATTCTACTTTCACTTTCGATTTAGCACAAATTCAGGTGGTGTTTTTCCAATACAATCAATTTTTTATTTAAAACCACAAGGACATCAAATATGGGCTTAAAATTATCCTAAAATATGTCGGTTTCTGCTGACATTCAGTATTTTGCAGTATCTAATAGGGTTTATTTTTTATCCAACAATGTAGGAATCCATTTTGTGTTTACGTACTACTTTCCCATACATCCTTTTCGACTGGTACCCATGTTTAGTGGTATTACACCTTTAATGAAATATAAACACATTATACTATTAACACATTCCATTATGACACACTATGGACCAATTTTCTTCTTTATAAGGTTTATTATATTCTTTGTTATAGATGTTATATATTATTTTTTTATGACAGTTATGGGTGAAAACTGGTGTAGTTCACTTTGATTTTCTAATAAATATCGAAACAAATTATATTTTTATGTTTATGTATTTTTTGGATGACATGTTGCTTGTTACTGTTCAACAATAGTACTAGAAGACCTAGCCCTGACACAGTATTCAAACAATTTAAAACTTATTTTGTTCTTGACGCATTCTGTTTTTTTGTAGAAATTTTTATCTTTGGTTGAAATTTAAAACACTGGATGCAATTTTAATATAGTCCTACAAAGAACACTTCTTTATATTGATGTGTTAATTGACTTTGATTGTGTCATAGATTAATCGGATGAATCCCAACAGAATACTATACAGTTTAATATAAGTGTATGATGATTATCTTGTCAAAAAAATCATATGATTTGCATATGAAAATCACATAATAATCATACAATTTATAAAAAAAAAATCTGGTTGTAGCGAATTATGAAGGCCCCAGTGTATATTTCGAGTATTTAACCACCATTGTGAATAAAAATATAACAAAAATTTAACCAACTGGTTATAAACACACCAAGAATAGGAGAAATATAATTTGTTTGTTACATTATAGCATAAGAAGACTAGATATAATAATATTTCTTGACACATCTGTGTTAGATCATAGGATATTTTTTTCTGATTGGTGATCGACTATATTTTCTAGGTTGTATTTTTATCCACCAGTTTTTCATTTTACCCACCTCTAAACAATACATTAATTGTTGGTTTGTGTATTCAATTTATACTTTGATAATGTACAGTTTTTGAATATTTTGCAATTACATGACTGTGTGTTTTCATTCTTAATGTACACAGGAGGTTACTGAAATGTACAAATATTATATTTTCTTTGAGGTACACAGGAGGTTGCTAAAATGTACAAATATTATATTTTCTTTGAGGTACACAGGAGGTTACTGAAATGTACAAATAATATGTTTTACTTTTAGGAAGAGAGGTTGTTACTGAAATGTACAAATATTATGTTTGACTTGAGGTACACAGGAGGTTACTGAAATGTACAAATATTATGTTTGACTTGAGGTACACAGGAGTGTATGGAAATGTAAAAATATTATGTTTGGCTTGAGGTATAGAGGTTGTTACTGAAATGTACAAATATTATGTTTGACTTGAGGTACACAGGAGGTTACTTAAATGTACAAATATTATGTTTGACTTGAGGTACACAGGAGGTTACTTAAATGTACAAATATTATATTTGACTTGAGGTACACAGGAGGTTACTGAAATGTTTAAATATTATATATAACTGAATTGTTATAATGTGTTTGAATTATTTTTATAATGGTTGTAATTTAAATTTATCACACAATTTTTGTCACTTTTATAGCGTCCAAGATTATTGTTCATTTTTTTGTAGTAAAAAGCTGTCTCCAGATGGAGCATGAAGAATGACTTAATTCTATCATTTTTGTTTCCTATATTTTACAAAATATTCATAAATTTAAATTTAGATCTAAGAATTCTATTATTACTGATTTTTCTTTGATGCCCATGCTTTAAGAGTAAAATGATGTAATATATGATTTATGTCCTTGACCCTGCAGATGAAAAAAGGGGGGTGGCAAAAGGTAATTTAAATTAAAAGAAAATTTTATTAAAAATGTATTATTCAATGTTATGGTCTAATTGTATGTTAATAATTTTGATACTATTTTTAAACCGTGCAAGGCGGATTGATGAGTTTTTGAGTGAAAGTCACAGTTTTCAATGCTTCAGTGTTTACATCCTGAAATCATGAAATAAACACTTATATATTGACTTGTGTTGACAAAATGTCCTGTTTTGATGATTTTATTAATATGGAGATAATCCATATACCGTATAATTGGTAATTTCTGTGGTTCTGGAATAAAAAGAAAACATTTCATTTTGCCAATTTTTTTTTCATTTTTTTTGGAAAATCTTGGCACCGAAAACATATTGTTTGTATTACAGGAAACAAATACTGAAGTGATGAAGGACAGTTTCATAATGTTACGATAAACAACTGGTGCACAGGAGAAGTAAAAACATATTTAGTTCTTTGAAAAGTTTTCAAAGGTTACAGCCTCTGAATACACATAATATTCTGTGATTTTAATTTCTGTGGTCTGGAGTTGACTGCAGAATACAGCAGAAATTAAATAGGTGCAGAAATTACCAGTTATACAATAATTATGTAACTATATTTTTCTCTATCATGACATAATAAATGTATTCCAATATTATATTTTGTACATTTGGCAGAGTTTATGCCATTACTTACATGGTTGACGATATGTTAATATAATTTTGATTTAGTTTATACCTTCTTTTTTTTTGTGGAAATATTTTTAGTATTTATAATTGTTTTAATATTTTGTGAGAGATATAGATCTGATATTTATATAGTAAGTATTAAGCAATAAACAATCTCTTGGCAAGGCATGACTCTTATATACATATATAGGGATATTTTTTTGTTTTTACTTATAGTAATCTTTGTTCTATGTAAAATGTAGAAAAATACAACACAGGGAAACTGGTGCAATCTGACACCTGAGTTTTCTGACATCCTGTGACATCTGGCAAAAATTCAGGTTCCCAAAGTATTTCTGTTAACTAAAATAAAACCTGAGTATTCCGACGCCTTGTACAATCTGACACATTTCCCTGGTCCCTTTGTGTGTTGGATTAGACAGGTTCCACTGTACTAGTATATTAAACCAGTTGATGGTGGAGAGATGAATGTGACATTCCATAATCTAAAGAGATTTCTTTTGTGACAATTCAACATTGGTAAACCACACTGAGCACTCTCTAATGGTCTCCATTCATCACCATTAGGTTCTTAGTAAAACACACTGAGCACTCTCTAATGGTCTCCATTCATCACCATTAGGTTTTTAGTAAAACACACTGAGCACACTCTAATGGTCTCCATTCATCACCATTAGGTTCTTAGTAAAACACACTGAGCACACTCTAATGGTCTCCATTCATCACCATTAGGTTCTTAGTAAGACACACTGAGCACACTCTAATGGTCTCCATTCATCACCATTAGGTTCTTAGTAAAGGGACAAACAAAATTCATCATTGAAGTGTGATTGGTCATACAGACAATAAAGACAATTGGGATGCAACAAATTGAAACACAAAACAAAAGAACACAGCTGACAGTGATACTAGATATTCCAGAAGGGTAAGCATATCTTGTCCCAGTGGTGGCACCCATCGTGAAACAATCATATTATTTTAGATTATTGAACCAAAACAAATTGCTATAGAATATTTATGATTTTATTTAAAAAATCTATTCCTCCGAATTGTAATGGTTTATTTATTTCTTGCATAGCTTTTATTTCTTGCATAACGTTTAAGTCCTAAATTAACAATGTAATAGAAGTCATGAATTAACAATGTAATAGAGAATTCAAGCATAATATCATACTGTAGTATCGGAAAAAAATGTAAACAATTCTGAGAATTGTAGTATATTTCATTGATGACCATTTTATGTATAGACTTTTGTTACAGGGAATCTCATAATTGTATGTTCATAGTCTTTGTTGTTTTTATCATATTTTTTCTTGTTTTCAGAACTATACAATAAATAATACTTGGAAATTGTTTTGTATTTACATTTGGATTTCCAGCTGTGTGGTTTGATTTGGTTTATGGTGCTTAATGCCATTTTCAACAATATTTCAGTTAAATTGTGGTGGTCAGTTTTATTGGTGGAGTTAACCAGAGTACCCTGAGAAAACCACTGACCTGTCACAAGTCACTAACAAACTTGATCACATAATATTAATGTTGTATTGACTACACCTCACCATGAACTGGGTTCAAAATCACTCTTTTAATGGTGATAGGCACTGATTGCACAGGTAGTTGTAAATCCATCTACCATACGATCACAACCATGAGGGCCCCCAGCTGTGTGAGTTCAAGCACAAATGAACAAGTTAAATACAAAACAAATTGTGTATCTGGTGTACTGAATATAGGTATCTTATGCTTCACTGATCAGATTGATGTAATATCCCAATGGTTCAATCAAATTTAGATGATCTGAGTTAAAATCTCAATGGGCCAATCCAATTTAGATGATCTGAGCTAAAATCCCAATGGGTCAATCAAATTTAGATGATCTGAGCTAAAATCCCAATGGGTCAATAAAATTTAGATGATCTGAGATAAAATCCCAATGGGTCAATCAAATTTAGATGATCCGAGTTAAAATCCCAATGGGTCAATCAAATTTAGATGATCCGAGTTAAAATCCCAATGGGTCAATCAAATTTAGATGATCTGATGAACCACGAATTGACCATTGAAATAAGTAAGTGTGATGTAATATCCCAATGGGTCAATCAAATTTAGATGATCTGAGTTAAAATCTCAATGGGCCAATCCAATTTAGATGATCTGAGATAAAATCCCAATGGGTCAATCAAATTTAGATGATCCGAGTTAAAATCCCAATGGGTCAATCAAATTTAGATGATCCGAGTTAAAATCCCAATGGGTCAATCAAATTTAGATGATCTGATGAACCACGAATTGACCATTGAAATAAGTAAGTGTGATGTAATATCCCAATGGGTCAATCAAATTTAGATGATCTGAGTTAAAATCTCAATGGGCCAATCCAATTTAGATGATCTGAGATAAAATCCCAATGGGTCAATCAAATTTAGATGATCCGAGTTAAAATCCCAATGGGTCAATCAAATTTAGATGATCCGAGTTAAAAATCCCAATGGGTCAACCAAATTTAGATGATCTGATGAACCACGAATTGACCATTGAAATAAGTAAGTGTGATGTAATATCCCAATGGGTCAATCAAATTTAGATGATCTGAGTTAAAATCTCAATGGGCCAATCCAATTTAGATGATCTGAGATAAAATCCCAATGGGTCAATCAAATTTAGATGATCCGAGTTAAAATCCCAATGGGTCAATCAAATTTAGATGATCCGAGTTAAAATCCCAATGGGTCAATCAAATTTATATGATCTGATGAACCACGAATTGACCATTGAAATAAGTAAGTGTGATGTAATATCCCAATGGGTCAATCAAATTTAGATGATCTGAGTTAAAATCTCAATGGGCCAATCCAATTTAGATGATCTGAGCTAAAATCCCAATGGGTCAATCAAATTTAGATGATCTGAGCTAAAATCCCAATGGGTCAATAAAATTTAGATGATCTGAGATAAAATCCCAATGGGTCAATCAAATTTAGATGATCCGAGTTAAAATCCCAATGGGTCAATCAAATTTAGATGATCCGAGTTAAAATCCCAATGGGTCAATCAAATTTAGATGATCTGATGAACCACGAATTGACCATTGAAATAAGTAAGTGTGAGTGATGGATGTTTAAGGTATATATGTTACAATATATCATTGTCAAATCTTTTTTAGCTCACCTTGCCAAAGGCAATGTGAGCTTTTGCCATCACTTTGTGTTCGTCGTCCGTTAACTTTTCATATTTTAATCTTCTCCTCTGAAACCGCTCATCCAAATGAAGTGAAACTTGGTAGGAAGCATCTATGGGAGGTCCTCTCTAAAGATTGCTCATTTTGTCCCGATCCATTAACAAACATGGCCATCATAGGCAATTCTTGTTTCTGATTGGCCGATTTTTAAAAATCTCCTCTGAAACCGCTTTACCAAATGAACCGAAACTTGGTAGGAAGCATCTATGGCAGGTCCTCTATATTATGAAGATTGCTCATTTCGTCCCGATCCAGTAACAAACATGGACGCCAAAGGCCATTCTTGTTTCTGATTGGTTGATTTCTAAAAAAAATCTTCTCATCTGAAACCGCTTGGCAAAATGAATCGAAACTTGGTAGGAAGCATCCTTGGAAGGTCCTCTATAAAGATTGCTCATTTCGTCCCGATTCATTAACAAACATGGCTGCCACAGGCAATTCTTGTTTCTGAATGGTCGATTTCTAAAAATCTTCTCCTCTGAAACCAGTTGGCCAAATGAACCGAAACTTGGTAGGAAGCATCTATGGAAGGTCCTCTATAAACCTTGCTCATTTTGTCCCGATCGGTTAACAACATGGCCCCCACAGGCAATTCTTGTTTCTGATTGGTTGATTTCCAAAAAATCGCAGTTAAAAGAAAGATAACTCTTGTTTAAATATAGATATCTGTATTCAAAATGCAGTTATCTCTATACAGATATTGCTGATTTTTTAAAATCTTCTCTGAAACTGCTTGGCGAAATGAACCGAAACTTGGTAGGGAGCATCTATGGAAGGTCCTCTGTAAAGATTGCTCATTTCGTCCCGATCCATTAACCTTGCCTTACCTCTGGATCATAACCCCTGTGTAGAGGAACCATATTTCTATGTCTAACTAATGTTGGGTGGCAGTGCTACTATACATCTGTACACTGTGCACTGTGCTGTTTCCATCACCATGAATCATTAAAAAACACTATCCATTAATTAAAAAGTGACATTAACACTTGGGTTAAAAAGTTTCTCATAATTAAAAGAGGCTCCACAATCCACACGGAATACACATTTAAAAGATAAAATTGCCTTTAAATCTAATGTATCTTCCTTCTAATATCAATTTAAAATCTAAAACGGCAGCATGTATTTCTCATTAAAAATATATAGTTCTAATAGATAAAAGTTGCTATCAATGTACATGTCATACCGTTGTAATAAATGAAAAGTCAGTATTTCTCAGTTCGAATAGTTGTGCAGCTGTTGATCCCCCTCCTCCTTTGGATGAGGCTATATTCATAACTTAGAGTTCTCTTAAAAGTTGTAGCACATTGTTTCTCACGACCATCTCATGTGTGACTCAATATTGAAATAAATATCTTATATAAGGAAAATAAACGCATTGAAATCATCTTTTGACATCAAATTCAAGTAATTTAGTCCTTCTTATATGGAGTCTAAATAATAATCTTATTGCAAGAAGTTCAATTCGGGTGGCATTTGTTGGATCTATTTTCACCTTGTTATAATTACTATTGTCCAATAAAATTTGGAGTTGGCTAATACTGTCTAGTTCTGTGAATGACATTTCGCAGTTCTGTATATTTTGCCACGTGACTGATATTTCCATATAAAGAATTTTCGTCCTTTCAGATTCAAGTTTCTGACAGTCTAATATAAAATGTTGAATAGTCTCCTCAGCGCTTCCGCAGAGTAGGCATGTAGGGTCGGACTCATCTCGATAGAACTTTATTCTTTTTGTTTGCAATACATAGGTTCCTGTCACAATTCTGAGCTTGATTGGTATTCTATCGATATTCAGTGCTGAAAAATATTTGTGTTTTAAAATTGGATGAACATTTCCTTTATAAATGATTTTACTATTCAGGAATTGTACAAATTGTGTAAACAGCAAGATACAATATAGAAGTTTTAAAGATTTTGATGTTAATAAATATATTAGTGATCTAGATAATACTGTTTATTTACATGATTCTAGTGAGTGTGTAGATGATATAAACACTATGTATAATGATTTTGAAACTAAAGTCTCACAGATCATTGATCATCATGCACCCATAAAGTATAGATACCCTCGAAAAAACTCAGTACCGTATATGAACAGAGAGCTGAGAAAAGCCATATACAAAAAACAAATGCTACGATCGAAATTTGAGAAATACAAAACAAATAAAACCTGGGAAGTATACAGAAAACAAAGAAATCTTGTTACCAAACTAAAAAGAAAATCTATTAACACATATTTTCAAGAAAGATGTACTGGTGGACAAAAATCTAAACATTTTTACACCACAGTCAAACCATTTCTATCAAAAACATCTACAGGTAGTCAACAGAAAATTGTACTAGTAGAAAATGATAAGATTGTGAACAACACTAAAGATATATGTGATACCTTTAACACCTTTTTTGTAAATGTTGCAAATGACATTGGCAAAGATGTTATTTTTGATAGAAATAGTCACCCTAGTATATTGAAAATTAAGAACAATACACAACATAATACACTGTTTGATTTTAAACCTACAGATGTTGACACTATAAACAAACTGGTTAGCAAAATAAACATCAAGAAAGCTACTGGTGTAGATCAGATCTCATCTAAACTTTTACGTGCTGGTGCACCTGTACTTAACAAGCATATAACAACACTTGTAAATAACACTGTCAAAACCAGTGTTTTTCCAACCAGGTTAAAAGGGGGTCCGACCTATAATCCGATAGTCCGATAGTCCGACAGTCCGACGGTCCGATAGTCCGACAGTCCGATAGTCCGACAAATGCTTTATTTCTTTGAAAGTTAACACTATAACATGTGTAATATGGGGCCAGAAACCGAACCGTTTACTCACCAAAGAAAGGTCCAGAACATCGGAAACACGATATTATAGACGGACAAACAATTGGCAGGGACACACAAGAACTCAAAAAAACACATATATGAACAACGCGGACTCCATAAAGACCTGGATCCAATCGTGATGAACCGGTAGTGTAAGTATCCCGTATATTTTTCAGTAGCGACTACTTCAGGCTTTATTTAAGTAGCGTGTAGCCGAGTCCAGCCAAGAAAAGTCACTATTAAAAAGAAAGATGAAATAAATGAATACACACAAAAAAAGAAATACAAAAAAAAAAAGGAAAAGCCAAAAGGAGAGCGTATCAGTGTCCCCCGCCCTTTATCATGGAATATTTATGTTAAAAAGCAATGTCGACACACCAATAGAGCTGGATACAATAATGTGTGCGAATTGATTGATTGATTGCTTAAGGTCCAGCAAGCAATATTTCAGTCATATTCAGAATGAGATAAGTTTGTAAACAAAAAATCAGAAAGAGGGGACTCTGGGATGGGTCAACATGAGCAACGGCTTAACACGGGAACTTGTTTTTCTGTCTCTTCCGACGACAAGTTGGTTCTATTTTTATTCCCCGGGATTCCGACGGGTGACCCTGCTATAGTCGCCTTCTACGACAAACGCATATATAAAAAAGTTACGATTGAAGGAATTGTCCCTAAGTGACCCCTTATATCACGGAAAGAAACAGCATCGGAATATGACAAAATAAACAACTGTGCCATGATACGCCCCCCCCCCCCCCCCCCCCCCACACACACCTCTTTTATGACAATTGAAGGTCGGTTGCTCAGCGTGAGAACAGTAATTAATAGTCTGCACTTTGTTAAGCCAATTGATTGTATATACACGTACCATATGAAAACTGGCGTTTTCCAAACTGACTAAAATCACACCTCTCACTTGCTCCCCATTTTATCAATACAATGTATGTCACGACGTGACCTATCAGTAAAAGGGGGAACAAGTGAGAGATGTTATCGTACGAGGCGTGGACGGACGGACGAACAGCGGTATGCCATAATAAGCCCGTATTTTGACGGGCGTATAAAAATGAATGGCCCATATCCTGAAATTACGAATATATCATTTTTGGCCAAATTATTTTTCAAAACTTTCATCAGTTTAAAGCATTTGTCGGACTATCGGACTGTCGGACTATCGGACCGTCGGACTATCGCACTGTCGGACTATCGGACTGTCGGACTATCGGACTGTCGGATTATAGCTACGGCCCCCGATAATCCACAACAGTGGTCTGTACTTTATTGGAAGAAGAAGAAGTTATTGCACGGAAACCACTTCTTGCCGAACGGGTGGTAAAATTGAATGCCCTCGTCGCCAAAAGACGGTGACATAATAAAAACAACAAATATGTTGAAGTGCAAGTAAATTTCAACTGATTCTGTTGAGGCGTTCTCGGCCTATTCCACGGAAACATACTCTGGGACGGACGGTCATGGGTAAAAAATATTCCGACGCCTGAAAACCTAGGGATAAAATAATATAAATAGCACAACGTAACCCTCGACTAATATACAACTTTCGTCGGAAAGTCGGAGTTCGTTTACGGTGATGGACTTATGGGTCTACGCTTTTCGAGTTCGAAAAATGACGTGCAATCCTCACTACATTCTTGACACTTCCAACTATAAACTGCGGTGAATTTTTAGCCACCTACCATTTTTAGGCGATCTTGCGACCGATGACGACCCCTCTTGAGCTACTGATGCCCGTGCGACCATGAAGCAAAGGGATCGATACAAGGGAAGCAAAGAATCATTGGGAAAGGAGACTGATGCCTTGGATCCAGATGAACATTTTGGTGTGATTGCTCTTATGTTGGGGCCACCGGCTTCGTGTTGTGTGTGTTTTATATTTTCGATGTACACGTTGAAATTTGTGTATGAAAAATTACAACATACAACTTGCACAAACCTAATTCGGACTACTGCTTTTCTTTTTCGACAAGACCCTGTTTTCAGCCAAATAGCAATTTCGTACAAAAAGTGTCGTCAATGTAAACATGTAATGCTGAGTGAACTCCGACGTACAATAACATACGGAATAGGCTGACTATTATGCGATTGGAACAACGGGATACTACTTAGGAAAAATCAACATGAAAGGATACACAAGATTTGATTTGATTTTGATTTTTGGTGTTTTAACGCCACTTTCAACAGTATTTCAGCTATATCATGGCGACCAGTTTTAGTGGTGGAGGAAGCCGGAGTACCCGGAGAGAACCACCGACCCTGGGCAAGCAACTGGTAAACTTTATCACTTGTGGCTGCGAGTCGAGTGTACCCTTTTTTGTAATTTACAAAGCAGGGCGCGAACCCACGGCGTATTGGTGATATGCTTGTATGAGCTGTTAGATCCAACGACCTAACCAATTAAGCCACCCGGGCTCCCGATACACAAGACACCCGGGCTCCCGATACACAAGACACACGACACTTGTGTAAATCATTTATTTTAAAAACAATTGAAGGAATTTTTAGTGAGGCACTTGCCTCAATGGAAGTTACGGCCTTGTAATAAATACTAATATTGGAAACACATAATTTTATTCACTGAAGTACATAGATATCTGGAAAACATAGATGTATATCGCTTACTCTGGCATAAAGTTTAGCCGCGAAAATGAAATAAACAACAGCAAAAATATATACAACTGGAGGTATACCCTAGTAGTTTAACCTACAGGTAAGTTTTAAACGGAAAACACCCTATCTCCGAAAATAGTTAATTTTAACAAAGTTTAAGTCTACATATTATTAATGAAGCGAAACGCTGTGAAAACCCGCCAGAAAGCTATAAACTTAGAATTCCACTTATAAACATACCAAAACCATGTCTAAATTGTAAAGCCAAGATTCGCTATTTTACACGTGGTAAAACATATAGAGAAAGACAGAAGAATGAGAACAACATACTGATGCAGTTTTACAGTTCAGAGTAAGGTTACTAACCTTATTGGCTCTCTAAAGGAAAGGCCACGAGTCGCGCTCAAATACTCTCTTATATACCGAATATTTGACTAAACTGACCAATCAGAAAGAGACAACTCAACATGTTATTAAACACGTGCAAGTTGTTGATTGACTCGCTTTCATTACAATTGACCAAATGGAAAAATCTACAGAGTTAAAGGTAAAACACCGACATTAAAATCTAAATATAGATTAGGTACTTTACGAATGTCTAAACCTGTACTGGAAATTTATATAAACTACGTTGTGCCAAAGGACCAAAATTATTTATAAATACGGATTTTTAGATAATTTAAACTCGAATAAGCTTAACAAAAAGTCACCTCCGCTACAGTAGTTTGATTTATTTCTTTCTGTGCAATCTTCTTGTCACAACCCAGGCTACGAGTTCGACCCTAACTCAAGGCGACATGTACTTGATGCAATTAAGGTCAAGCAGTTCACCTCGCCATCAGCGGGATTCGAACTCACAGCTTTAGTGGTGATAGGCACTGATTGCATAGATAGTTATAAATCCAACTACCATACGACCACGACGACCCCCTTTCCAGAAATGCATTTGGAAACAGACGAACAGTAACAATTAAACTATTTTTTTCCATATCATTTTAGCTGTAATGCTAATTATATATAGGACGTACATGTATATACACATTTATTATAGTACGTACATGTATATGCACATTTATTATAGTACGTACATGTATATACACATTTATTATAGTACGTACATGTATATACACATTTATTATAGTACGTACATGTATATACACATTTATTATAGTACGTACATGTATATACACATTTATTATAGTACGTACATGTATATACACATTTATTATAGTACGTACATGTATATACACATTTATTATAGTACGTACATGTATATACACATTTATTATAGTACGTACATGTATATACACATTTATTATAGTACGTACATGTACATACACATTTATTATAGTACGTACATGTATATACACATTTATTCATTTAAAAACTTTAAAACATTAACATAAATAGTAAGATTTATAATAACAAAACATATTTTCTCCTGTACAGTTTGATATTGGTTTAAATCTACACCTAAAATGAAGAAACAAATCGTAAAATAGTCATTCGGTGAGTAACTATCAATACTAAGACAAATGTTAAGATACCAAAGCAGTAATTAGAAGAACAGATAATTCAATGGCCAAATGAAAAGGGGAGGGGAACAAACAACGATCAACAAAATAATACACAGACACTGAAGATTGAGAAATAGCAACACCACGAAAAATGAAGGAAGAACTCGGTGCTTCGGATGGGTCAGCAGTTCTTAATCCACCCGTTACATCCGTCGTATTTATCTTGTTAAAATTATGTGATGAGTCATGAATGAGGAAAGGACGGCTTGTGATTACGACAAACGAAACATATCATTTGTGACTACAGTTTGTGAATTTGGCTTATGACTGTAGCCCTATATGACATGGAGTATACACGTACATTATGTAGTAATACTATTCTCTCCCTCTGAGGTATGGCCATCCCGAAAGAAAGACACATCCGCTTGTTGGTCGTGGCGAATTATACAATCTGTCCTTTGAACGGAACGAGAATGAGAAAATGATTATATGCCAAGGATAATAAAGTGCTGAAGCGACCTTCATATTTTGAAAGACGCAACATTATAGTTAGATCTCGAATCCAGCTCGGGGCGAGGTCGACTGGACACAAATCTATGTAACAGGACTTTAGGTACGTAGGTCATTGGTTTTCGCCAGGTACTCATGTCCCCTCAAATAAAATATACCGCCACGATATAGATGGAATATTGTTGTAAATGGTATTATGCACAAATAACTTCACTCATTAAAATCCAATCTTATCATTATTTACATTTATTAACATATTATGCTGTTAACATTATCAGTTATCTACATGTGTATCTGTGGGTATTGATATTGTACCACCAAGAAGCATTTGTGTATAGCCTGTGCAACAATTGGACACTGTTCAGTGCGTGCTATGCCCCATATGTCTTGTGGGAGATTCATGTGTGATTCGTTATTCATTTACGTTTACGCGAAAATTTTGATGCATTTTAATGTAGTTTTTTTTTATATGTTCTTCTGTTTGGTTTAATGGTGAGCCATCAAACACATTTAGCTGTTTTATTTCGAAAAGAGTCCAGAAAGGGCCTAAAATCCCACATTTCGCATATTTGGAAGGTACTTAGTATTTTAATTTTTCATCCATGTTTGGTTTATTGTTTCAACTAATTGTGTTGCGATATACCGAAAGTATGTCGACAGATTTCCTCTATCTTTTTGCACATGTCGTGCTACTATTGTTGATAAATTAAGCGCTGTCCGAAGTCGATTCTGTTTTTCTATACATTTTCTCGTAGTTATTTAGGTATACAAAGGTAATATACTATGGAAGGTTGAAAAAAAATGTTTTATGTTTAAACAGAATTATATAAATTTTCTTACTGGACGAAATCGACAAATGAAATTATATTACCCGAAAGCCCCGACCTCAGCTGGAGTCGGAGTTCCGCAAGTTTACAAACGGATGAAATCCGTAACTCTATGGTAAAACACAAAGACCATACGAGTTCTGCAGCTACTTTACTGCATATCAATACGCTAAAAAGTGATTTTATAATTAAAATGACTTGGCCAAGCAAGGTCGAGATCATAATGTTAAAACAACTTCGCAAATGTAGCTTAAGTAATTAGAACAATCACAATGTGTCAATTTATACGGGGACTCGTGATTCAATTGCAGACAATCTTCATTTGATGCTACACCATCTGGTTTGTTAAAGGCCCAGTCGAAAAAAGTCATTATTTGGCCGTCTTTTGCTATATATGTCCCTTCTTCTACTTTATCAGTTCCATCAACATAAAAGGGTAAACTAGCTGAAAAATATCATCACGAAATAATTAAGTCATGTTGATAAAATTTGATATTTCTACATACATTTACTTACTTTACTTTAGATATATTTTATTGTCAAACAAATACAGACAATGGACCAGACACAAGTTATAAACTATACTAGGTCTTCTCCGTTACATATAAATCATGAAGTAGACAATATATTACAAAAACATAACATTATTTCATTCATAATTATTTGAAAAAAATGACATAGTATTGCAAGATATATTGTGATTGATGTTGAGTCGTACCGTCAGATGAGTTAGGAGTACATAAACATTAGACACATCTGTTAGTGTCTAGTGTGTATATGTGAACAGTGAACAGTTGACATCATATGCAAAATCTGAATTTCCATACAATATATTGTTAATGAATAAATCTAATCCAAAAACTCTAATATTGTTCAACATTACATTTCTCTGATTAACAAATAATTTACAGTGCAAGAAGTAGTGTTCATTGTTTTCCACATAGTTGTCACAGCTACAGTAACAAGAATCGATCAGATTACATCTAAAGAGGTCACCTTTTAAGATACTACAATTTTGCCTTAAACGAGTATGTAGAATACTTGCCAGACGTGAACCAAACGAAAACTATTTAGGAGGTTTTACTGGATTGTTGTAGTAAGTCTTTAATCTAGATTTGAGTATGCAATTACTAGGTGAATCTCTGATATATTGGGGTAAATTATTCCAGAGATGAATAGTGGTTGGAAAAAATGAATTTTGATATAGGGTAAGACGACACCATGGAATAGTGAAATTATTTGCATTTCGTAAATTGTAGTTGTTTGCCTGGTTGACAGTCCGCAGCAGCAAATCACTTAAATAATCGGGGGTATCACCCTTAACTATATTATAAAAAAGTGACAACTTTCTGATTTTGCGTCTGGTACTAAGTTTCTCCCACCCGGTTTCTGCATATAAAGAAGACAAACTTGCATAAGCTGCCAGACCTGTGACGATTCTAGAAGCTTCAAGTTGAAGTTGCTCAAGTCTGTCGGCAACTCAACAACTGTTCCAAACTTCACAAGAATATTCAAGAAGTGGCCTAATGAAGGTCATGTAAATATTTTCTAAAAAGTTTCTAGACACCTTAAATTTGATCTTACGCAGATGCTTTGACAACAACATTATTAATATATTTAGACCATTTTCCATCAGCACGGAGAGTCACACCAAGATGCTTGTGAGCATAAACAGGTTTAATTTTAATATTATCTGTAGAGAAGTATAAATCATCTGGAGAGGGCCTGGTACTGAAGTACACTATTTCTGTTTTTTCGGGATTTAGTTTGACTAGCCATTGTTTCGCCCAATGCGTAATATTATTTAAATCAATGTTTACCATAGAACGCAGATGATTAATTTCAAGTGATCTTTCGCCATCGGATGTGTCATCAGCAAACATTCTACACAATCCAAGCATATCATCGGCAATGTCATTAATAAATATCAAAAACAACAGAGGATCAAAGATTGACCCCTGGGGAACTCCAGCTTTTAAATTACCTTTTAATGAGATGGTGTCTTTGATAATAACTTGTTGTTCTCTGTTAGAAATGTAACTTTCTAACCACCGGAGAAGATTACCTTTAATGCCATACCGTTCTAATCTTAGCAGTAAGTCCCTCAACCAAACTCGGTCAAAGGCCTTACTGACATCACAAAAAATTAAGCAGATCAATTCTTCGTTATCAATGGATTGCATAATTTCGTGTGTAAGTTCAATTAGTTGGTGTGACGTGGAGTGACCAGGTATAAATCCTGACTGGAATTTATAAATACATTTCATAGCATGATATACTCTTGATATTCACCAAGATGCCGTATAAACTTATTGACTGGTCAATAGAGAATCAAAGCAAAATCCCAATTGTATAGGTAATGCATTTTATCAATTAAAACCCCAAATAAGATAACATGGAGTCATCAATGTCGGTGTGCTCGAATTGTTTTGTGAATGGTTAAACAGGAAGTGTAGGCCCTGACAAGACACAATAGTAAGGATCTGGAATTATTTGGTACGACGAGAATCAGCATTGTGACAAAGGCGTAAACCTCTTACTACACGTTTATGGGAGAGGGTCAGCCATGTTGTTCCAATAAAGAACTAGTTACATGAATGGTGTTTCGATGGTTAGGGTTATGGTGTTTAACGTCACTTTCAACAATATTCCATTAAATCGTGGCGGCCAGTTTAATCATTGGAGGAAACCAGAATACCTGTAGAAAACTACAGATTTTCCGCAAGTCATTGACAAACTAGCACATAATATTGTATCGAGTACTCATCGCCATGAGTGGGATTCGAACTCATAACGTTAATTGTGATAGGCACTGGTTGCATATGAAGTTGTAAATCCAACTACCATACGATCACGACCATGACGGTCCCGTTAATGATGTTTAGATGAAAATGTAATGATGTCAATACATTTTTACTGTCTTGTGGTATTTCATTGGAAGTTAAACTGTGAGAGAAAATAGTATGTTACCGCGCCTTTCATATGGTATGTCCTTCCGGAAATTGTAAGAATATAGGATCGATTGACCGAAAGAACAGTTTTGAAGTTATATTCATGACGAGTGCAAATATACAAACAATAAAGGGACGGATATTTTGATTGTCACAAGGAAGACGTAAATTATGTATTGGGTCGGACAAGTTGACTTTGGATTAGGCCATCAATCCTATTTCAAGCTGTCATTTACATGTAAGGAGTTCGGCATTTTTGAAACATGGAACGGGTGCTCGTTTACGTTCCGTCTTAAAGACATCTGATTTATTTGATATGTACCACACAATCGGAGTTGGAAATTCCAATTTTGTGTCTATAATGTTGTTTTTATTAAAAACGTCTCGATCAGTTGTTTTAGTTTCGTGATTGTTGTTATTTCGTTAATTGAAATCAATGACGAAATATATGAAATGACAATGTACACATCAAGATGTTTTTGTTCAGTAACTGGAAATAATAGTCTAAAGATCTTACTACTTGGTTGGCGTTTTATTTCATTTTCAACAAAGTCCTGTTGATCTTGGTTACGTATTGTAACCAACCCGCCACCCACAGCATCATCTTCGCATATCTGTTGCACTGAATCCTTCCCAAGACTCCCAGCTGTGAACACCTTGATGCATATATTGGCCTTTCTACTATAGCTATAATCTGCAGGGCAATTATCTGGGATAAGAAAACAAGCTATTAATTTAAACATATTTTATTGTCTAAATAATGACAAAAGGATCAGACACACGTTTTTCAACTTAGTATTATATTCTCCACAAGCTATTCACTATCAACCAATATGTCAAAACGAAGACAACGACGAGATACAGCTGCAAACAAAAGAAAAAAACCATTCCCAGAATTGTGAGGATGATCATGTCACGATCTGTCCCCAAATCCTTGAGAAAAATTGTTGGCGGCACCTAAGTGATGTGTAAATTATATTACAAAGAACAAGGGCTAAGCCTAATGTAAAGTGGGCATTGAAATATATGAGTAAGAAAACTTTTTGATGATAATACAATTGTAATCAGAACCCGTAAATCAAAGAAATACAGACAATACAATATCCAAAGGAAATTAAAAAAAAAACAATTGTCAAAAAATAAAATAAAAAACGTACACAGAAAAGCCTATGATTGCGCAACAGAAATTCCAATAAAAACGGGGGTGAAGTCATGTGCCTCGGGAGGGTAGGCAGATTCTGTTCTAGTAGTGGCACCCATCGTGTTACTGATGTGTAACAGTCGGTGATATTCCAGGTATGAGGAAAGGACCGGATTTGAATACCACATTTGAAACATATCCATGGTGATCTGTCATACAGACATTCTGTATCGGTAACAAATGTCATGATGGCGAACGTAAAACTTTCGAAATGATGAATGCAACTTTGTCACTAAAAAAACCTGGTTCTGTAGCAACATCATTCTATACCAAAGTGTGACAGGAAACACCATATTAAGAATATCGTTCAAATAAGAGAGATATATTCAATATGCAGTTGTTGTTGGAATGTTTCTACATATAAATGGAACATTTACAAAGGGAAAATTTGTAATCATCTTTCTTGTCGTAAAATGTCCTTCTCAACCGGGCCTCACTGTCAATTTTCAGGTGTAGGTCAAGGCATAATGCAGAACTGGAAGTACACGCAGTATCCTCTATTTTACGTTCAATGGGATAGATTCGATTATGCTTTTAACGAACAGTATTTATCCTCATGGAAAGCTTGATATGACTGGGGAATTAGTAAAGTTCATTCATGGAATATCACCGGACTTTTAAACATGAGTAGCATGCACGGTGGGCGCCACTAGTAGAGCAGAATTAGAAAAAAATATATTCATATCATTTCCACAATGCGATAAATTATGACTAGATTTTCAGGGTAAGATTTACCTGATATCATAAAGAAGATTTGTATTGTATATTTTCATTTTGTAGAAATCTTTTTAAATTGCACAACATACATAGTTCAACAACACAATTCACAATTATATTAATAAAAAAAGGAAAATAAATTTACCAAATTACTAACATACAAATAAAATGAACTTTTTAAACTGATTTTTCCCATATCTGTTTCCACATAATTATCTATTGTTTGGAAACACCGGAAACTATTAAAACATGAATGTTAATATCTTCTGTTCATTGACAAATACCGTTATATATAAAAGGAAAATGTCTGCAATTTTCTGTTATTTTCGTCTGTCGTGTTTTCTGCTGAGAAACGTCAATTTAAACATAGGAAGATAAGAAATAAAAACAAAGTACAACGTACATCGGTTGAACATCTGGTGATGTGGCTTTTTTAGCGGAAGCAAATCTCTGTGCAGCTATCTTAATGTTTAGCACTTATGTGTGTGCCTATCCCAAGCCGTGAACTGGATTTGTATTGCCATATGTCGTTTTCTCGGATAACTCCAAATAGATATGTGGTTGTCTAATCAATTCGACGGAAATCCATTCCGTCCTTCAATTCGATATACTACTGTTGCACTCCTCTAATATTTTGCTACTAACGTTGAACTCTTCTAATATTTTACTACTAATGTTGAACTCTTCTAATATTTTGCTACTAATGTTGAACTCTTCTAATATTTTGCTACTAATGTTGAACTCTTCTAATATTTTGCTACTAATGTTGAACTCTTCTAATATGTTGCTACTAATGTTGAACTCTTCTAATAGTTTGCTACTAATGTTGAACTCTTCTAATATTTTGCTACTAATATTGGGCTCTTCTATTATTTTCTACTAATGTTGAACTCTTCTAATATTTTCTACTAATGTTGAACTCTTCTAATATTTTCTACTAATGTTGAACTCTTCTAATATTTTGCAACTAATGTTGAACTCTTCTAATATTTTGCTACTAACGTTGAACTCTTCTGATATTTTGCTACTAATGTTGAACTCTTCTAATATTTTCTACTAATGTTGAACTCTTCTAATATTTTGCTACTAATGTTGAACTCTTCTAATATTTTGCTACTAATGTTGAACTCTTCTAATATTTTTTACTAATGTTGAACTCTTCTAATATTTTGCTACTAATGTTGAACTCTTCTAATATTTTGCTACTAATGTTGAACTCTTCTAATATTTTCTACTAATGTTGAACTCTTCTAATATTTTGCTACTAATGTTGAACTCTTCTAATATTTTGCTACTAATGTTGACCTCTTCTAATATTTTGCTACTAATGTTGAACTCTTCTAATATTTTGCTACTAATGTTGAACTCTTCTAATATTCTCTACTAATGTTGAATTCTTCTAATATTTTCTACCAATGTTAAACTCATCTAATATTTTCTACTAATGTTGAACTCTTCTATTATTTTCTACTAATGTTGGACTCCTCTAATATTTTCTACTAATGTTAAACTCATCTATTATTTTCTACTAATGTTGGACTCCTCTATTATTTTCTACTAATGTTAAACTCATCTATTATTTTCTACTAATGTTAGACTCTTCTAATATTTTCTACTAATGTTAAACTCATCTATTATTTTCTACTAATGTTAAACTCATCTATTATTTTCTACTAATGTTGGACTCCTCTAATATTTTCTACTAATGTTAAACTCATCTATTATTTTCTACTAATGTTGGACTCTTCTAATATTTTCTACTAATGTTAAACTCATCTATTATTTTCTACTAATGTTAAACTCATCTATTATTTTCTACTAATGTTGAATTCTTCTAATATTTTCTACTAATGTTGGACTCCTCTAATATTTTCTACTAATGTTGAACTCTTCTATTATTTTCTACTAATGTTGAACTGTTCTAATATTTTGCTACTTATTTTGTACTCTTCTAGTATGATCTACTAATGTTGAACTCTTCTAATATTTTGCTACTAATGTTGAACTCTTCTAATATTTTGCTACTAATGTTGAACTCTTCTAATATTTTGCTACTAATGTTGAACTCTTCTAATATTTTCTACTAATGTTGAACTCTTCTAATATGTTGCTACTAATGTTGAACTCTTCTAATATGTTCTACTAATGTTGAACTCTTCTATTATTTTCTACTAATGTTAAACTCATCTATTATTTTCTACTAATGTTGAACTCTTCTAATATGATCTACTAATGTTGAACTCTTCTAATATTTTCTACTAATGTTAAACTCATCTATTATTTTCTACTAATGTTGAACTCTTCTAATATGATCTACTAATGTTGAACTCTTCTAATATTTTGCTACTAATGTTGAACTCTTCTAATATTTTGCTACTAATGTTGAACTCTTCTAATATTTTCTACTAATGTTGAACTCTTCTAATATTCTCTACTAATGTTGAACTCTTCCAATAGTTTCTACTAATGTTGGACTCCTCTAATATTTTGCTACTAACGTTGAACTCTTCTAATATTTTGCTACTAATGTTGAACTCTTCTAATATTTTCTACTAATGTTGAACTCTTCTAATATTCTCTACTAATGTTGAACTCTTCCAATAGTTTCTACTAATGTTGGACTCCTCTAATATTTTGCTACTAACGTTGAACTCTTCTAATATTTTGCTACTAATGTTGAACTCTTCTAATATTTTGCTACTAATGTTGAACTCTTCTAATATTTTGCTACTAATGTTGAACTCTTCTAATATGTTCTACTAATGTTGAACTCTTCTAATATTTTGCTACTAATGTTGAACTCTTCTAATATTTTCTACTAATGTTGGACTCCTCTAATATTTTCTACTAATGTTAAACTCATCTAATATTTTGCTACTAATGTTGAACTCTTCTAATATGTTCTACTAATGTTGAATCTTCTATTATTTTCTACTAATGTTAAACTCATCTATTATTTTCTACTAATGTTGAACTCTTCTAATATGATCTACTAATGTTGAACTGTTCTAATATTTTGCTACTTATTTTGTACTCTTCTAGTATGATCTACTAATGTTGAACTCTTCTAATATTTTGCTACTAATGTTGAACTCTTCTAATATTTTGCTACTAATGTTGAACTCTTCTAATATTTTCTACTAATGTTGAACTCTTCTAATATGTTGCTACTAATGTTGAACTCTTCTAATATGTTCTACTAATGTTGAACTCTTCTATTATTTTCTACTAATGTTAAACTCATCTATTATTTTCTACTAATGTTGAACTCTTCTAATATGATCTACTAATGTTGAACTCTTCTAATATTTTCTACTAATGTTAAACTCATCTATTATTTTCTACTAATGTTGAACTCTTCTAATATGATCTACTAATGTTGAACTCTTCTAATATTTTGCTACGAATGTTGAACTCTTCTAATATTTTGCTACTAATGTTGAACTCTTCTAATATTTTCTACTAATGTTGAACTCTTCTAATATTCTCTACTAATGTTGAACTCTTCCAATAGTTTCTACTAATGTTGGACTCCTCTAATATTTTGCTACTAACGTTGAACTCTTCTAATATTTTGCTACTAATGTTGAACTCTTCTAATATTTTCTACTAATGTTGAATTCTTCTAATATTCTCTACTAATGTTGAACTCTTCCAATAGTTTCTACTAATGTTGGACTCCTCTAATATTTTTCTACTAACGTTGAACTCTTCTAATATTTTGCTACTAATGTTGAACTCTTCTAATATTTTGCTACTAACGTTGAACTCTTCTAATATTTTGCTACTAATGTTGAACTCTTCTAATATGTTCTACTAATGTTGAACTCTTCTAATATTTTGCTACTAATGTTGAACTCTTCTAATATTTTCTACTAATGTTGGACTCCTTTAATATTTTCTACTAATGTTAAACTCATCTAATATTTTGCTACTAATGTTGAACTCTTCTAATATGTTCTACTAATGTTGAACTCTTCTATTATTTTCTACTAATGTTAAACTCATCTATTATTTTCTACTAATGTTGAACTCTTCTAATATGATCTACTAATGTTGAACTCTTCTAATATTTTGCTACTAATGTTGAACTCTTCTAATATTTTGCTACTAATGTTGAACTCTTCTAATATTTTCTACTAATGTTGGACTCCTCTAATATTTTGCTACTAACGTTGAACTCTTCTAATATTTTGCTACTAATGTTGAACTCTTCTAATATTTTGCTACTAATGTTGAACTCTTCTAATATTTTCTACTAATGTTGAACTCTTCTAATATGTTGCTACTAATGTTGAACTCTTCTAATATTTTCTACTAATGTTGAACTCTTCTAATATTTTGCTACTAATGTTGAACTCTTCTAATATTTGCTACTAATGTTGAACTCTTCTAATATGTTGCTCCTAATGTTGAACTCTTCTAATAGTTTGCTACTAATGTTGAACTCTTCTAATATTCTCTACTAATGTTGAACTCTTCTAATATTCTCTACTAATGTTGAACTGTTCTAATAGTTTCTACTAATGTTGGACTCCTCTAATATTTTGCTACTAACGTTGAACTCTTCTAATATTTTGCTACTAACGTTGAACTCTTCTAATATTTTGCTACTAATGTTGAACTCTTCTAATATTTTGCTACTAATGTTGAACTCTTCTAATATTTTGCTACTAATGTTGAACTCTTCTAATATTTTCTACTAATGTTGAACTCTTCTAATAAGTTGCTACTAATGTTGAACTCTTCTAATATTTTCTACTAATGTTGAACTCTTCTAATATTTTGCTACTAATGTTGAACTCTTCTAATATTTGCTACTAATGTTGAACTCTTCTAATATGTTGCTACTAATGTTGAACTCTTCTAATAGTTTGCTACTAATGTTGAACTCTTCTAATATTTTCTACTAATGTTGAACTCTTCTAATATTTTGCTACTAATGTTGAACTCTTCTAATATGTTCTACTAATGTTGAACTCTTCTAATATTTTGCTACTAATGTTGAACTTTTCTAATATTTTCTACTAATGTTGGACTCCTCTAATATTTTCTACTAATGTTAAACTCATCTAATATTTTGCTACTAATGTTGAACTCTTCTAATATGTTCTACTAATGTTGAACTCTTCTATTATTTTCTACTAATATTAAATTCATCTATTATTTTCTACTAATGTTGGACTCCTCAATTATTTTCTACTAATGTTGGACTCCTCTAATATTTTCTACTAATGTTAAATTCATCTATTATTTTCTACTAATGTTGGACTCTTCTAATATTTTGCTACTAATGTTGAACTCTTCTAATATGTTCTACTAATGTTGAACTCTTCTAATATTTTGCTACTAATGTTGAACTCTTCTAATATGTTCTACTAATGTTGAACTCTTCTATTATTTTCTACTAATGTTAAACTCATCTATTATTTTCTACTAATGTTGAACTCTTCTAATATGATCTACTAATGTTGAACTCTTCTAATATTTTGCTACTAATGTTGAACTCTTCTAATATTTTGCTACTAATGTTGAACTCTTCTAATATTTTCTACTAATGTTGAACTCTTCTAATATTCTCTACTAATGTTGAACTCTTCCAATAGTTTCTACTAATGTTGGACTCCTCTAATATTTTGCTACTAACGTTGAACTCTTCTAATATTTTGCTACTAATGTTGAACTCTTCTAATATTTTGCTACTAATGTTGAACTCTTCTAATATTTTGCTACTAATGTTGAACTCTTCTAATATTTTCTACTAATGTTGAACTCTTCTAATATGTTGCTACTAATGTTGAACTCTTCTAATATTTTCTACTAATGTTGAACTCTTCTAATATTTTGCTACTAATGTTGAACTCTTCTAATATTTGCTACTAATGTTGAACTCTTCTAATATGTTGCTACTAATGTTGAACTCTTCTAATAGTTTGCTACTAATGTTGAACTCTTCTAATATTCTCTACTAATGTTGAACTGTTCTAATAGTTTCTACTAATGTTGGACTCCTCTAATATTTTGCTACTAATGTTGAACTCTTCTAATATGTTCTACTAATGTTGAACTCTTCTAATATTTTGCTACTAATGTTGAACTCTTCTAATATTTTCTACTAATGTTGGACTCCTCTAATATTTTCTACTAATGTTAAACTCATCTAATATTTTGCTACTAATGTTGAACTCTTCTAATATGTTCTACTAATGTTGAACTCTTCTATTATTTTCTACTAATGTTAAACTCATCTATTATTTTCTACTAATGTTGAACTCTTCTAATATGATCTACTAATGTTGAACTGTTCTAATATTTTGCTACTTATTTTGTACTCTTCTAGTATGATCTACTAATGTTGAACTCTTCTAATATTTTGCTACTAATGTTGAACTCTTCTAATATTTTGCTACTAATGTTGAACTCTTCTAATATTTTCTACTAATGTTGAACTCTTCTAATATGTTGCTACTAATGTTGAACTCTTCTAATATGTTCTACTAATGTTGAATTCTTCTATTATTTTCTACTAATGTTAAACTCATCTATTATTTTCTACTAATGTTGAACTCTTCTAATATGATCTACTAATGTTGAACTCTTCTAATATTTTCTACTAATGTTAAACTCATCTATTATTTTCTACTAATGTTGAACTCTTCTAATATGATCTACTAATGTTGAACTCTTCTAATATTTTGCTACTAATGTTGAACTCTTCTAATATTTTGCTACTAATGTTGAACTCTTCTAATATTTTCTACTAATGTTGAACTCTTCTAATATTCTCTACTAATGTTGAACTCTTCCAATAGTTTCTACTAATGTTGGACTCCTCTAATATTTTGCTACTAACGTTGAACTCTTCTAATATTTTGCTACTAATGTTGAACTCTTCTAATATTTTCTACTAATGTTGAATTCTTCTAATATTCTCTACTAATGTTGAACTCTTCCAATAGTTTCTACTAATGTTGGACTCCTCTAATATTTTGCTACTAACGTTGAACTCTTCTAATATTTTGCTACTAATGTTGAACTCTTCTAATATTTTGCTACTAACGTTGAACTCTTCTAATATTTTGCTACTAATGTTGAACTCTTCTAATATGTTCTACTAATGTTGAACTCTTCTAATATTTTGCTACTAATGTTGAACTCTTCTAATATTTTCTACTAATGTTGGACTCCTTTAATATTTTCTACTAATGTTAAACTCATCTAATATTTTGCTACTAATGTTGAACTCTTCTAATATGTTCTACTAATGTTGAACTCTTCTATTATTTTCTACTAATGTTAAACTCATCTATTATTTTCTACTAATGTTGAACTCTTCTAATATGATCTACTAATGTTAAACTCTTCTAATATTTTGCTACTAATGTTGAACTCTTCTAATATTTTGCTACTAATGTTGAACTCTTCTAATATTTTCTACTAATGTTGGACTCCTCTAATATTTTGCTACTAACGTTGAACTCTTGTAATATTTTGCTACTAATGTTGAACTCTTCTAATATTTTGCTACTAATGTTGAACTCTTCTAATATTTTCTACTAATGTTGAACTCTTCTAATATGTTGCTACTAATGTTGAACTCTTCTAATATTTTCTACTAATGTTGAACTCTTCTAATATTTTGCTACTAATGTTGAACTCTTCTAATATTTGCTACTAATGTTGAACTCTTCTAATATGTTGCTCCTAATGTTGAACTCTTCTAATAGTTTGCTACTAATGTTGAACTCTTCTAATATTCTCTACTAATGTTGAACTCTTCTAATATTCTCTACTAATGTTGAACTGTTCTAATAGTTTCTATTAATGTTGGACTCCTCTAATATTTTGCTACTAACGTTGAACTCTTCTAATATTTTGCTACTAACGTTGAACTCTTCTAATATTTTGCTACTAATGTTGAACTCTTCTAATATTTTGCTACTAATGTTGAACTCTTCTAATATTTTGCTACTAATGTTGAACTCTTCTAATATTTTCTACTAATGTTGAACTCTTCTAATAAGTTGCTACTAATGTTGAACTCTTCTAATATTTTCTACTAATGTTGAACTCTTCTAATATTTTGCTACTAATGTTGAACTCTTATAATATTTGCTACTAATGTTGAACTCTTCTAATATGTTGCTACTAATGTTGAACTCTTCTAATAGTTTGCTACTAATGTTGAACTCTTCTAATATTTTCTACTAATGTTGAACTCTTCTAATATTTTGCTACTAATGTTGAACTCTTCTAATATGTTCTACTAATGTTGAACTCTTCTAATATTTTGCTACTAATGTTGAACTTTTCTAATATTTTCTACTAATGTTGGACTCCTCTAATATTTTCTACTAATGTTAAACTCATCTAATATTTTGCTACTAATGTTGAACTCTTCTAATATGTTCTACTAATGTTGAACTCTTCTATTATTTTCTACTAATATTAAATTCATCTATTATTTTCTACTAATGTTGGACTCCTCAATTATTTTCTACTAATGTTGGACTCCTCTAATATTTTCTACTAATGTTAAACTCATCTATTATTTTCTACTAATGTTGGACTCTTCTAATATTTTGCTACTAATGTTGAACTCTTCTAATATGTTCTACTAATGTTGAACTCTTCTAATATTTTGCTACTAATGTTGAACTCTTCTAATATGTTCTACTAATGTTGAACTCTTCTATTATTTTCTACTAATGTTAAACTCATCTATTATTTTCTACTAATGTTGAACTCTTCTAATATGATCTACTAATGTTGAACTCTTCTAATATTTTGCTACTAATGTTGAACTCTTCTAATATTTTCTACTAATGTTGAACTCTTCTAATATGTTGCTACTAATGTTGAACTCTTCTAATATTTTCTACTAATGTTGAACTCTTCTAATATTTTGCTACTAATGTTGAACTCTTCTAATATTTGCTACTAATGTTGAACTCTTCTAATATGTTGCTACTAATGTTGAACTCTTCTAATAGTTTGCTACTAATGTTGAACTCTTCTAATATGTTCTACTAATGTTGAACTCTTCTAATATTTTGCTACTAATGTTGAACTCTTCTAATATTTTCTACTAATGTTGGACTCCTCTAATATTTTCTACTAATGTTAAACTCATCTAATATTTTGCTACTAATGTTGAACTCTTCTAATATGTTCTACTAATGTTGAACTCTTCTATTATTTTCTACTAATGTTAAATTCATCTATTATTTTCTACTAATGTTGGACTCCTCAATTATTTTCTACTAATATTGGACTCCTCTAATATTTTCTACTAATGTTAAACTCATCTATTATTTTCTACTAATGTTGGACTCCTCTATTATTTTCTGCTAATGTTGAACTCTTCTAATATTTTTCTACTAATGTTGAACTCTTCTAATATTTTGCTACTAATGTTGAACTCTTTTAATATTTTCTACTAATGTTGTACTCCTCTAATATTTTCTACTAATGTTGAACTCTTCTATTATTTTCTACTAATGTTAAACTCATCTATTATTTTCTACTAATGTTAGACTCATCTATTATTTTGTTACTAATGTTCGACTTCTCTAATATTTTCTTTTTATGAACAACGTTCTGTTGAATACGTCATACATGGATTTTACCCTCAATTTTCTTTCGGATTGATACCCTTTAGATGAATACGTCATCAGTGATCTCATATGTAATTAAGCGTTGTGTAGCAAAAAGTCGAAAGCTTTTATCTTTCTTCATAAAAGCATTTTTTAATGCTTTTATGAAGAAAGATAAAAGCTTTCGAACATGTAGAAAACTAAAATAGAAAATAGAAATTCTGTTATTCTATAATCACTCAACAACCCATCACGGTTATCGACTTCCCAGCACCCCTTGTTCAATGCATTGATCTTTGCAAAACAACAAATTTTCCTTGCACAATTCATGCTGCATCATATCACTGAATATTATACATCAAAGAAGTACTTATCGTTATATTCACAAAGCAGACAATACGTTGCACTTGTACTAAGCAGGTAGTCTATTTAAATGTGTATTGTAAAAGGCAGTTCAGGCTGTCAAGACTTAACACAACGGACAGAGTAACAATATGTTTTTATCTTAGAACAACTTATATTTAAACAATGTCAGCAGGACACAGATGTTAAAAAGGAAAATCGTTGATTACAGATAGGTACGTAGCACTTAAGTGTAAGATACAGTAATATTGAAACAAAAGAAGCCGCCCGTATTGGATATAACGGGTTTCTTTTTCCGCACGAGTACTCAGGTAAAAGCCAAAGTGCGTAGCAACTTCTTTTGTTCAATAGCAACGTATCTAACTTGTACAATAATGATGTCATAATTTATAAAATAAAAAAGAACAGTTTTGTTTGTGAACAAGTTTACCAAATATTTCTATTACAGCATTGGTCAAATTATTAAGCTCGTTCATAAAAAGAACTTCAAAAACATGGACCTGTAACATGGACCTGTATCAGAGACCTTTATCATCAGCCTGTAATTGATATTAGAAACCTCATTTACAATAGCATTGCTGTGGGTGTTAGTGTACAACTTATGACAAATTCCAAGCAAATCCCATGAGTATTGCAGCGCTTTCAACTTCGACCTAAAGGAACCCGAATGTAAATGTAGGTGAACATAAAACCAAATCCGTTCGAACCTCAGGTAAAGATCACTATACAATTTTACAGTCCTCTTTATTCCATAGTCACCCTGAAGTCATCAACGCGATTGAACGACTGTCTCTAGCCTTTTGATATGAATAACTTAAAACTATTTGTTTGTAAGACTGCCTCTAGCCTGTAGATCTAGAGAACTTCAAACTATATGTTTGTAAGACTGCCTATAAACTCAATGTCTACTCATATACAAACTCATCTATTCACATACAAACTCAATATATTGATGTTATTTGATATATATGTTCATCATACTAACCTGGTTTAAAATAATAATAATATCGATTTTCAGGTGGCACTGTTCCCATTATAGACTCCAGTGGATACTGATATGCTAAACATGATTTGGCTGATTCATCAAAGAAGAAGGCGCTACACCGTTCGTCATCTGTGCACGTAACCGAACATTTTAGACGACTGCGTACTTTCGTAAGCCATAAATAATCAAAACCTTGGCTGGTATTATCTCTTTCCCATATTATTTGTCGTACTTCTGCAAATATAAAGGTATTTTGCTCTTGTTTTAGATCTTTTGCATTCTTTTTTCTCTGTTTTTGTATTTTAATTTGTATTTTAATTTGTATTTTAATTTGTATTTTAATTTGTATTGTTTTGTTTTGTTTTTGTTGTTTTTGTTGTTTTTGTTGTTTTTGTTGTTGTTTACAATTCAAACGATTGGTAATTGAGAATCTATGAATTTTCTATCAGAAGAAGAATAAATATAACCCGCCATGGCGGGTTATATTTATTGCAATGTAGAGTTATTGTAGATTCTGTCAAATTAAAATAAAACCATTCAAATAATAATTTGATGCAAATAATATCATTATCCGGCAATATAAAACTTTATTAATTTACATCAACAAATATACAACATTTCATTAAGAGGGGAGTTGTGGGCCCATAAATCTAGCTTAACTCCCCCACTCGTTAGTGAAGTGTCTTTACCAAGCCAGGAAAGTGAACAAACGTGTATTTGTGTGCTGAGTTTATCTTTTTGCATCTTTCTACGATTTTCCAATTAGATTTTGAAACTATTTCAACAATGTGGTATCTTTTTGTTTTTCGTGTCATTGTACAAGTCAAAATAATGTTTGTCTTAAAAAACCAAATGAATAATTCATATCACCTTAAATTATCATATAATTTGCCAGAATATATATATATATATATATATATATATATATATATATACGTCTGAAAATTAAACCAAACAGTGTTAGAATTAGATTTTAGAGCTGTCAAATTTTTGTTCTTCCCTCGACGGGATTTGAACCCACACCATTGTTACACTGCAGCACCATTCGCTTAGCCTTACGTCCAGCGCCCTAGACCACTCGACTACATCCACTTATATATAAGAAGAAAACCACATTTTATTTGTGCTACACATGCTCAGCAGCCCTTTTATTGTTGTAACTTCGTATATTGTTCCTCCCATCCTAAATGTACAGCCGTAGTTTGTTATCATGAACTCATTGAGTCATGTCATTAGCTAAGTCAAGTATATAGTACATATGTATGAGTTATTATTTCATTAACTCCCTATGCCTCGAGTACATAGCTAATTCGAAATCAGAGCATACATTTCTTAGACATAGCCGGGTTCCTCTAGGCTTGTCTAATTTATACCAAAACGGGATACGTAAACTCCTCCAAGCATTAGTTTACACAAATAAAAGAAGGGGTTATGGTGTTTAACGCCACCTTCAAAAATATTTCAGCTATATCGTGGCAGATTTATTGGTGGAGGAAACCGGAAAAAAACCACGGACCTGTCACAAGTCACTGACAAACGTATAGATACACCTCGCCATGAACGGGGCTCGAACTCACAACATTAGTGGCCATTGGCATTGATTGCACAGGTAGTTGTACATCCAACTACCACACGATCGCGACCATGACGTCCTCAAAATAAAAGGAACGCAATATTATAATGTGCAAAAAAACATGTTCATAATAAAATAAGAGAGACGAGTGATTTAAACATATTATTTTCTAAATAACTTAATTAAAGATATCTAAATGACATTAATATTTTGTGTATTCTCGTTTCTCTGTTCCAGCTATAGGCTCATCCCAGTGCCACCTTTTCACACTCGTTTCTCTGTTCCAGCTCATCACAGTACCACCTTTTCACATACATCACGTATTGTTTCTAACTTTGTTATTGTCATGATGAATATAACTGAAATAATATTCCGTATTGCATTTTCATTGATAAATTTAATTGTAATGTACTAAAATGACTAACACTATTTATAAAACATGCTGTTAATATTAACGAGGCCAGGATAAAGTACTGGTACTTATGTTTTTCAACTAACAAATGTAAAGATTTCATTAAAGATATTAATTGTGAAAAAAAAGAAAAAAAAAGAAATAATATTCCTTTGGCGTTAAACAACAATTAATTAATCAATCCATCTATCAGCGTCACATCAATCTATTGTTTTTACTATCTGTATTCAACTTACCGGAGGTACACGTGACAATAATCCGCACAAAAATAGATAAAACAGACAATTTATTCCAAAAATACTTCGAAGAGTAACATGTCATTTTCAACACAACACAATGTGTGCTGCCACATTTATATGAGTTGAGAACAATACACCGACAGATCAACAACACACTTTTATAATGTTTTACTTAGATATAAAAACTTCAATATTAAATAAAGTGACGTCCCACTGAGTTAACGCTGTTACGTGATTGGTTAAAATCAGAAGTATAATAGAAGAAGTGAGATCGATATCAAAGATTGATTATGACACAATTGGATGGATTTTCTATATTTGTCAAACGTGTTGGCGATAACAGTGAACTTGTTACGTCACTCATCGGGTTGTACAGTTTATTATATGTACTAAATAAACGTTAGAGAAAACCGAAAGGGCAATCCAGAATGGACAATTCGGAATGGACAATCTAGAATCACAAACAAAACACAAAAGCACAACACAACACAGAAAACTAAAAGGAGTATCAACACGGATCCGTCCAGAAAACTCGGGATTAACCCACGTGCTCGCGAATGATAAGCAGTTCGTTTGTGGAGTTCAGCATTCCTTAGCATTTGTTGTCGACTTGAAATCACATGTAAACAATACAATTGTTTATGAAATATGCAAAGCATTACATAATATTCAAATAAACTTTGACGGTTAGGTTGCAATGAAGCAGAGACAAAACAAAACAACTATCAATTGCTTGAAGGAAATGTCACCATAACATTGTATCTCGTGTTTATTTCTTTGCAACGTTGTGTAATTGTGCGTTTGCTGTGATATAAAACGGGCATGCAAAAAATTGCAAATCGCCTGGCGTCAGTGTTCACTTCTGAAAAACAAACAGAATACCACCGACTGATGTGGGCCTGTTCCGATGCTAACATCAAGTGTAAGACCTAACAAAGGCCAGGTATTTCTCACAGTCAGTTCGTTATGGGTGACAATTTACTGACAGTAGGTATAATACCAATAGCCAAATTAGAAGTAAAATAACCTTAGATAAGGTTCTATAAATGATCATTAACAGTTACAGTCCGCTTTGAAAGAATACCTGTGGCTCTTCATCAATACATTTGACCGCATAACGGACATTTAGGTGGAAAGTGGTGTTAAACGCCAACAACCTTAAAACACTCCTATACAACTACTCTGTCTGATTGGGAGTGTGTCGTGGTAGTTGAATTTAAAACTACCTATCCGATCAGTGTTTATCACCATTAACGTTGTGAGTTTGCATCCCACTCAAGGCGAGTTGTACTCGATACAACATTATGTGATAAAGTTTGTCAGTGACTTGCGGCAGGTCGGTAGTTTTCGCCATCAATAAAACTGACCGTAACGATATAACTGAAATATTGTTGAAAGTGGCGTTAAGCACCATAACCCTAACCCTAACCAACTGACTGATAATGGCCAGTATAATGAAAAATATTCCGAATATTGTCAACATATCATCATTCACTCGCAGCATTCGAAACTTCGTTCACATGTCCACCTCAACGCCATTATTTTATCCACATACCGGTGTACAAACTCTAACTATTTAACTATTAGGTTTCCTTCAATATTTTAAGTTCCGCTAAAGCACTTTTTATCATATTTCACTCAAAGGTCATGAATAAAAAAGGCAAGTTTAATTGTTTTTTTTTTCCTTTTATGAACCAAGAGTAATCTCCAATTGTCAATTGATTGTTGTTTCCTTTACGCCATTTAAAACATGTAATTAAGAGTGGTCCGTGAAATTATTGAAGTTAAAAATTTGAAATATGTTTATTGACAACACTAGACATATCAAGCTTGAAATTAGTTAGTAATCCTTATTTTGTTCCAAAGTTATGCCCCTTGAATTAATTGACAGATGACTCTATATGCAACTTTGTGCTCGATCTGTATTAAAAACGTAGATATATATTTAGTGCCCACGACACATTTCTGGAATAACCTTCATAAGGTACGCCCATGGCCAAAACATTTGAAAGCCATTGACCAGCCGAAATATATTATCTGCTGCACAAGGCCTGCCTTTAAGAATAATATTAACTTGATACTTCTGTTTAATTTTGCCTTTTTCTTCTGTGATTCACTAAAATCTCACAATAGTCATCAGGTCAATTAGCATTCATTCTCGATAGATCTTATTGCAATATTAAGCATATATGCTGGTAAATACGAAAAAAACTGTGTATATGTTCTTCGCTTATTGGTAGTTCACAATTTGACCAAATAAGGGTTGTAATTTAATGTGATTGAGAGCATACACCATGTAAGAAGTGCCTATCACCACTAATGTTGTATTTTTGAATATCGTCAAAGGCCATGTGTAATCGATAAAACATTAGTTTGTCAGCAATTTTCAGCAGGTCGGAAATAAACAAAAACTACTTAGCATTGTGTCAAACTAACATGCATATGAAAGGTGCAATAGTGTTCAACTTTTTCTTTCGGCCATTTTGTTTCCTGTTCTTCTTCGATATACGGATCCTGATTACCCCTTTTGTATATTCAAACTCTTTTTATATTCAACAATGACATATCCTTCATTAGTGGAAAGAAAGCTTAAACAGTGATGGTCAACAATTCCATCAATATGAACAAAACAAACAATTACGTCTGACCTTCACTCACTGAACACAAAACAGGCCATAACATATGACTCTGGGAATCCAGGTCTACCTAACATAACATAGGACTCTGGAAATCCAGATCTACCTAACATAACATAGGACTCTGGGAATCCAGGTCTACCTAACATAACATATGACTCTGGGAATCCAGGTCTATCTAACATAACATATGACTCTGGAAATCCAGGTCTATCTAACATAACATAGGACTCTGGGAATCCAGGTCTACCTAACATAACATATGACTCTGGGAATCCAGGTCTACCTAACATAACATAGGACTCTGGGAATCCAGGTCTACCTAACATAACATATGACCGGGAATCCTGGTCCACCTAACATAACATATGACTCTGGGAATCCAGGTCTACCTAACATAATATATGACTCTGGGAATCCATGTCTACCTAACATAACATATGACTCTGGGAATCCAGGTCTACCTAACATAACATATGACTCTAGGAATCCAGGTCTACCTAGCATAACATATGACTCTAGGAATCCAGGTCTACCTAACATAATATATGATTCTGGGAATCCAAGTCTACCTAACATAACATATGACTCTAGAAATCCAGGTCTACCTAACATAGCATATGACTCTGGGAATCTAGGTCTACCTAACATAGCATATAACTCTGAGAATCCAGGTCTACCTAACATAACAGATGACTCTGGGAATCCAGGTCTACCTAACATAGCATATGATTCTGGGAATCCAGGTCTACCTAATATAACATATGACTCTGGGAATCCAGGTCTACCTAACATAACATATGACTGGGAATCCAGGTCTACCTAACATAACATATGACTCTGGGAATCCAGGTCTACCTAACATAACATAGGACTCTGGGAATGCAGGTCTACCTAAAATAACATAGAACTCTGGGAATCCAGGTCTACCTAACATAACATATGACTCTGGGAATCCAGGTCTACCTAACATAACATAGGGTCTGGGAATCCAGGTCTACCTAATATAATATATGACTGGGAATCCAGGTCTACCTAACATAACATATGACTCTTGGAATCCAGGTCTACCTAACATAACATAGGACTCTGGGAATCCAGGTCTACCTAACATAACATATGACTCTGGGAATCCAGGCCTACCTAACATAACATATGACTCTGGGAATCCAGGTCTACCTAACATAACATATGACTCTGGGAATCCAGGTCTACCTAACATAACATAGGACTCTGGGAATCCAGGTCTACCTAACATAACATATGACCGGGAATCCAGGTCCACCTAACATAACATATGACTCTGGGAATCCAGGTCTACCTAACATAACATATGACTCTTGGAATCCAGGTCTACCTAACATAACATAGGACTCTGGGAATCCAGGTCTACCTAACATAACATAGGACTCTGGGAATCCAGGTCTACCTAACATAACATATGACTCTGGGAATCCAGGTCTACCTAACATAACATATGACTCTGGGAATCCAGGTCTACCTAACATAATATATGACTCTGGGAATCCAGGTCTACCTAACATAACATTTGACTCTGGGAATCCAGGTCTACCTAACATAACATATGACTCTAGGAATCCAGGTCTACCTAGCATAACATATGACTCTGGGAATCCAGGTCTACCTAACATAATATATGATTCTGGGAATCCAAGTCTACCTAACATAACATATGACTGGGAATCCAGGTCTACCTAACATAACATATGACTCTAGGAATCCAGGTCTACCTAACATAGCATATGACTCTGGGAATCTAGGTCTACCTAACATAACATATGACTCTGAGAATCCAGGTCTACCTAACATAACATAGGACTCTGGGAATCCAGATCTACCTAACATAACATAGGACTCTGGGAATCCAGGTCTACCTAACATAACATATGACTCTGGGAATCCAGATCTACCTAACATAACATATGCCTCTGGGAATCCAGGTCTACCTAACATAGCATATGACTCTGGGAATCCAGGTCTATCTAACATAACATAGGACTCTGGGAATCCAGGTCAACCTAACATAACATAGGACTCTGGGAATCCAGGTCTACCTAACATAATATATGACTCTGGGAATCCAGGTCTACCTAACATAACATATGACTCTGGGAATCCAGGTCTACCTAACATAACATATGACTCTAGGAATCCAGGTCTACCTAGCATAACATATGACTCTGGGAATCCAGGTCTACCTAACATAATATATGATTCTGGGAATCCAAGTCTACCTAACATAACATATGACTGGGAATCCAGGTCTACCTAACATAACATATGACTCTAGGAATCCAGGTCTACCTAACATAGCATATGACTCTGGGAATCCAGGTCTACCTAACATAACATATGACTCTGGGAATCCAGGTCTACCTAACATAACATATGACACTGGGAATCCAGGTCTACCTAACATAACAGATGAATCTGGGAATCCAGGTCTACCTAACATAACATATGACTCTGGGAATCCACATCTACCTAACATAACATAGGACTCTGGGAATCCAGGTCTACCTAACATAACATAGGACTCTGGGAATCCAGATCTACCTAACATAACATAGGACTCTGGGAATCCAGGTCTACCTAACATAACATATGACTCTGGGAATCCAGGTCTATCTAACATAACATAGGACTCTGGGAATCCAGGTCTACCTAACGTAACATATGACTCTGGGAATCCAGGTCTATCTAACATAACATATGACTCTGGGAATCCAGGTCTACCTAACATAACATAGGACTCTGGGAATCCAGGTCTACCTAACATAACATATGACTCTGGGAATCCAGGTCTACCTAACATAGCATATGACTCTGGGAATCCAGGTCTACCTAATATAACATATGACTCTGGGAATCCAGGTCTACCTAACATAACATATGACTGGGAATCCAGGTCTACCTAACATAACATATGACTCTGGGAATCCAGGTCTACCTAACATAACATATGACTCTGGGAATCCAGGTCTACCTAACATAACATAAGACTCTGTGAATCCAGGTCTACCTAAAATAACATAGAACTCTGGGAATCCAGGTCTACCTAACATAACATATGACTCTGGGAATCCAGGTCTACCTAACATAACATAGGACTCTTGGAATCCAGGTCTACCTAATATAATATATGACTGGGAATCCAGGTCTACCTAACATAACATATGACTCTTGGAATCCAGGTCTACCTAACATAACATAAGACTCTGTGAATCCAGGTCTACATAAAATAACATAGGACTCTGGGAATCCAGGTCTACCTAACATAACATATGACTCTGGGAATCCAGGTCTACCTAACATAACATATGACTCTGGGAATTCAGGACTGCCTAACATAACATATGACTCTGGGAATCCAGGTCTACCTAACATAGCATATGACTCTGGGAATCCAAGTCTACCTAACATAACACATGACTCTGGGAATCCAGGCCTACCTAACATAACATATGACTCTGGGAATCCAGGTCTACCTAACATAACATATGACTCTGGGAATCCAGGTCTACCTAACATAACATAGGACTCTGGGAATCCAAGTCTACCTAACATAACATAGGACTCTGGGAATCCAGGTCTACCTAACATAACATATGACTCTGGGAATCCAGGTCTATCTAACATAACATATGACTCTGGGAATCCAGGTCTATCTAACATAACATAGGACTCTGGGAATCCAGGTCTACCTAACATAACATATGACTCTGGGAATCCAGGTCTACCTAACATAACATAGGACTCTGGGAATCCAGGTCTACCTAACATAACATATGACCGGGAATCCAGGTCCACCTAACATAACATATGACTCTGGGAATCCAGGTCTACCTAACATAATATATGACTCTGGGAATCCATGTCTACCTAACATAACATATGACTCTGGGAATCCAGGTCTACCTAACATAACATATGACTCTAGGAATCCAGGTCTACCTAGCATAACATATGACTCTAGGAATCCAGGTCTACCTAACATAATATATGATTCTGGGAATCCAAGTCTACCTAACATAACATATGACTCTAGGAATCCAGGTCTACCTAACATAGCATATGACTCTGGGAATCCAGGTCTACCTAACATAACATATAACTCTGAGAATCCAGGTCTACCTAACATAACATATGACTCTGGGAATCCAGGTCTACCTAACATAACATATGACACTGGGAATCCAGGTCTATCTAACATAACAGATGACTCTGGGAATCCAGGTCTACCTAACATAGCATATGATTCTGGGAATCCAGGTCTACCTAATATAACATATGACTCTGGGAATCCAGGTCTACCTAACATAACATATGACTGGGAATCCAGGTCTACCTAACATAACATATGACTCTGGGAATCCAGGTCTACCTAACATAACATATGACTCTGGGAATCCAGGTCTACCTAATATAACATATGACTCTGGGAATCCAGGTCTACCTAACATAACATATGACTGGGAATCCAGGTCTACCTAACATAACATATGACTCTGGGAATCCAGGTCTACCTAACATAACATATGACTCTGGGAATCCAGGTCTACCTAACATAACATAAGACTCTGTGAATCCAGGTCTACCTAAAATAACATAGAACTCTGGGAATCCAGGTCTACCTAACATAACATATGACTCTGGGAATCCAGGTCTACCTAACATAACATAGGACTCTTGGAATCCAGGTCTACCTAATATAATATATGACTGGGAATCCAGGTCTACCTAACATAACATATGACTCTTGGAATCCAGGTCTACCTAACATAACATAAGACTCTGTGAATCCAGGTCTACATAAAATAACATAGGACTCTGGGAATCCAGGTCTACCTAACATAACATATGACTCTGGGAATCCAGGTCTACCTAACATAACATATGACTCTGGGAATTCAGGACTGCCTAACATAACATATGACTCTGGGAATCCAGGTCTACCTAACATAGCATATGACTCTGGGAATCCAAGTCTACCTAACATAACACATGACTCTGGGAATCCAGGCCTACCTAACATAACATATGACTCTGGGAATCCAGGTCTACCTAACATAACATATGACTCTGGGAATCCAGGTCTACCTAACATAACATAGGACTCTGGGAATCCAAGTCTACCTAACATAACATAGGACTCTGGGAATCCAGGTCTACCTAACATAACATATGACTCTGGGAATCCAGGTCTATCTAACATAACATATGACTCTGGGAATCCAGGTCTATCTAACATAACATAGGACTCTGGGAATCCAGGTCTACCTAACATAACATATGACTCTGGGAATCCAGGTCTACCTAACATAACATAGGACTCTGGGAATCCAGGTCTACCTAACATAACATATGACCGGGAATCCAGGTCCACCTAACATAACATATGACTCTGGGAATCCAGGTCTACCTAACATAATATATGACTCTGGGAATCCATGTCTACCTAACATAACATATGACTCTGGGAATCCAGGTCTACCTAACATAACATATGACTCTAGGAATCCAGGTCTACCTAGCATAACATATGACTCTAGGAATCCAGGTCTACCTAACATAATATATGATTCTGGGAATCCAAGTCTACCTAACATAACATATGACTCTAGGAATCCAGGTCTACCTAACATAGCATATGACTCTGGGAATCCAGGTCTACCTAACATAACATATAACTCTGAGAATCCAGGTCTACCTAACATAACATATGACTCTGGGAATCCAGGTCTACCTAACATAACATATGACACTGGGAATCCAGGTCTATCTAACATAACAGATGACTCTGGGAATCCAGGTCTACCTAACATAGCATATGATTCTGGGAATCCAGGTCTACCTAATATAACATATGACTCTGGGAATCCAGGTCTACCTAACATAACATATGACTGGGAATCCAGGTCTACCTAACATAACATATGACTCTGGGAATCCAGGTCTACCTAACATAACATATGACTCTGGGAATCCAGGTCTACCTAACATAACATAGGACTCTGGGAATGCAGGTCTACCTAAAATAACATAGAACTCTGGGAATCCAGGTCTACCTAACATAACATATGACTCTGGGAATCCAGGTCTACCTAACATAACATAGGACTCTGGGAATCCAGGTCTACCTAATATAATATATGACTGGGAATCCAGGTCTACCTAACATAACATATGACTCTTGGAATCCAGGTCTACCTAACATAACATAGGACTCTGGGAATCCAGGTCTACCTAACATAACATATGACTCTGGGAATCCGGGTCTACCTAACATAACATATGACTCTGGGAATTCAGGTCTGCCTAACATAACATATGACTCTGGGAATCCAGGTCTACCTAACATAACATATGACTCTGGGAATCCAAGTCTACCAAACATAACATATGACTCTGGGAATCCAGGCTTACCTAACATAACATATGACTCTGGGAATCCAGGTCTACCTAACATAACATATGACTCTGGGAATCCAGGTCTACCTAACATAACATAGGACTCTGGGAATCCAAGTCTACCTAACATAACATATGACTCTGGGAATCCAGGTCTACCTAACATAACATATGACTCTGGGAATCCAGGTCTACCTAACATAACATAGGACTCTGGGAATCCAAGTCTACCTAACATAACATAGGACTCTGGGAATCCAGGTCTACCTAACATAACATATGACTCTGGGAATCCAGGTCTATCTAACATAACATAGGACTCTGGGAATCCAGGTCTACCTAACATAACATATGACTCTGAGAATCCAGGTCTACCTAACATAACATAGGACTCTGGGAATCCAGGTCTACCTAACATAACATATGACTGGGAATCCAGGTCTACCTAACATAACATATGACTCTGGGAATCCAGGTCTACCTAACATAATATATGACTCTGGGAATCCAGGTCTACCTAACATAACATATGACTCTGGGAATCCAGGTCTACCTAACATAACATATGACTCTAGGAATCCAGGTCTACCTAGCATAACATATGACTCTGGGAATCCAGGTCTACCTAACATAATATATGATTCTGGGAATCCAAGTCTACCTAACATAACATATGACTGGGAATCCAGGTCTACCTAACATAACATATGACTCTGGGAATCCAGGTCTACCTAACATAACATATGACTCTGAGAATCCAGGTCTACCTAACATAACATATGACTCTGGGAATCCAGGTCTACCTAACATAACATATGACTCTGGGAATCCAGGTCTACCTAACATAACATATGACTCTGGGAATCCAGGTCTACCTAACATAACATATGACTCTGAGAATCCAGGTCTACCTAACATAACATATGACTCTGGGAATCCAGGTCTACCTAACATAACATATGACACTAGGAATACAGGTCTACCTAACATAACAGATGACTCAGGGAATCCAGGTCTACCTAACATAACATATGACCCTGGGAATCCAGATCTACCTAACATAACATAGGACTCTGGGAATCCAGGTCTACCTAACATAACATAGGACTCTGGGAATCCAGATCTACCTAACATAACATAGGACTCTGGGAATCCAGGTCTACCTAACATAACATATGACTCTAGGAATCCAGGTCTATCTAACATAACATAGGACTCTGGGAATCCAGGTCTACCTAACATAACATATGACTGTGGGAATCCAGGTCTACCTAACATAACATAGGACTCTGGGAATCCAGGTCTACCTAACATAACATAGGACTCTGGGAATCCAGGTCTACCTAACATAACATATGACTCTGGGAATCCAGGTCTACCTAACATAACATAGGACTCAGGGAATCCAGGATTACCTAACATAACATATGACTGGGAATCCAGGTCTACCTAACATAACATATGACTCTGGGAATCCAGGTCTACCTAACATAATATTTGACTCTGGGAATCCAGGTCTACCTAACATAACATATGACTCTGGGAATCCAGGTCTACCTAACATAACATAGGACTCTAGGAATCCAGGTCTACCAAGCATAACATATGACTCTGAGAATCCAGGTCTACCTAACATAACATATGACTCTGGGAATCCAGGTCTACCTAAGATAACAGATGACTCTGGGAATCCAGGTCTACCTAACATAGCATATGACTCTGGGAATCCAGGTCTACCTAATACAACAGATGACTCTGGGAATCCAGGTCTACCTAACATAACATATGACTGGGAATCCAGGTCTACCTAACATAACATAGGACTCTGGGAATCCAGGTCTACCTAACATAACATATGACACTGGGAATCGAGGTCTACCTAAGATAACAGATGACTCTGGGAATCCAGGTCTACCTAACATAGCATATGACTCTGGGAATCCAGGTCTACCTAATACAACAGATGACTCTGGGAATCCAGGTCTACCTAACATAACATATGACTGGGAATCCAGGTCTACCTAACATAACATAGGACTCTGGGAATCCAGGTCTACCTAACATAACATATGACTCTGGTAATCCAGGTCTACCTAACATAACATATGACTCTGGGAATCCAGGTCTACCTAAAATAACATAGAACTCTGGGAATCCAGGTCTACCTAATATAACATAGGACTCTGGGAATCCAGGTCTACCTAACATAACATATGACACTGGGAATCCAGGTCTATCTAACATAACAGATGACTCTGGGAATCCAGGTCTACCTAACATAGCATATGATTCTGGGAATCCAGGTCTACCTAATATAACATATGACTCTGGGAATCCAGGTCTACCTAACATAACATATGACTGGGAATCCAGGTCTACCTAACATAACATATGACTCTGGGAATCCAGGTCTACCTAACATAACATAGGACTCTGGGAATCCAGGTCTACCTAACATAACATATGAGTCTGGGAATCCAGGTCTACCTAACATAACATATGAGTCTGGGAATCCAGGTCTACCTAACATAACATAGGACTCTGGGAATCCAGGTCTACCTAATATAATATATGACTAGGAATCCAGGTCTACCTAACATAACATATGACTCTGGGAATGCAGGTCTACCTAAAATAACATAGAACTCTGGGAATCCAGGTCTACCTAACATAACATATGAGTCTGGGAATCCAGGTCTACCTAACATAACATAGGACTCTGGGAATCCAGGTCTACCTAATATAATATATGACTAGGAATCCAGGTCTACCTAACATAACATATGACTCTTGGAATCCAGGTCTACCTAACATAACATAGGACTCTGGGAATCCAGTTCTACCTAACATAACATATGACTCTGGGAATCCGGGTCTACCTAACATAACATATGACTCTGGGAATCCAGGTCTACCTAACATAACATATGACTCTGGGAATCCAAGTCTACCTAACATAACATATGACTCTGGGAATCCAGGCCTACCTAACATAACATATGACTCTGGGAATCCAGGTCTACCTAACATAACATATGACTCTGGGAATCCAGGTCTACCTAACATAACATAGGACTCTGGGAATCCAAGTCTACCTAACATAACATATGACTCTGGGAATCCAGGTCTACCTAACATAACATATGACTCTGGGAATCCAGGTCTACCTAACATAACATAGGACTCTGGGAATCCAAGTCTACCTAACATAACATAGGACTCTGGGAATCCAGGTCTACCTAACATAACATATGACTCTGGGAATCCAGGTCTATCTAACATAACATAGGACTCTGGGAATCCAGGTCTACCTAACATAACATATGACTCTGAGAATCCAGGTCTACCTAACATAACATAGAACTCTGGGAATCCAGGTCTACCTAACATAACATATGACTGGGAATCCAGGTCTACCTAACATAACATATGACTCTGGGAATCCAGGTCTACCTAACATAATATATGACTCTGGGAATCCAGGTCTACCTAATATAACATATGACTCTGGGAATCCAGGTCTACCTAACATAACATATGACTCTAGGAATCCAGGTCTACCTAGCATAACATATGACTCTGGGAATCCAGGTCTACCTAACATAATATATGATTCTGGGAATCCAAGTCTACCTAACATAACATATGACTGGGAATCCAGGTCTACCTAACATAACATATGACTCTGGGAATCCAGGTCTACCTAACATAACATATGACTCTGAGAATCCAGGTCTACCTAACATAACATATGACTCTGGGAATCCAGGTCTACCTAACATAACATATGACTCTGGGAATCCAGGTCTACCTAACATAGCATATGACTCTGGGAATCCAGGTCTACCTAACATAACATAGGACTCTGGGAATCCAGATCTACCTAACATAACATAGGACTCTGGGAATCCAGGTCTACCTAACATAACATATGACTCTGGGAATCCAGATCTACCTAACATACCATAGGACTCTGGGAATCCAGGTCTACCTAACATAACATATGACTCTGGGAATCCAGGTCTACCTAACATGACATAGGACTCTGGGAATCCAGGTCTACCTAACATAACATATGACTCTGGGAATCCAGGTCTACCTAACATAACATAGGACTCTGGGAATCCAGGTCTACCTAACATAATATATGACTCTGGGAATCCAGGTCAACCTAACATAACATATGACTCTGGGAATCCAGGTCTACCTAACATAACATATGACTCTAGGAATCCAGGTCTACCTAACATAGCATATGACTCTGGGAATCCAGGTCTACCTAACATAACATATGACTCTGAAAATCCAGGTCTACCTAGCATAACATATGACTCTGGGAATCCAGGTCTACCTAACATAATATATGATTCTGGGAATCCAAATCTACCTAACATAATATATGACTGGGAATCCAGGTCTACCTAACATAACATATGACTCTAGGAATCCAGGTCTACCTAACATAGCATATGCCTCTGGGAATCCAGGTCTACCTAACATAACATATGACTCTGAGAATCCAGGTCTACCTAACATAACATATGACTCTGGGAATCCAGGTCTACCTAACATAACATATGGCACTGGGAATACAGGTCTACCTAACATAACAGATGACTCTGGGAATCCAGGTCTACCTAACATAACATATGACCCTGGGAATCCAGATCTACCTAACATAACATAGGACTCTGGGAATCCAGGTCTACCTAACATAACATAGGACTCTGGGAATCCAGATCTACCTAACATAACATAGGACTCTGGGAATCCAGGTCTACCTAACATAACATATGACTCTAGGAATCCAGGTCTATCTAACATAACATAGGACTCTGGGAATCCAGGTCTACCTAACATAACATATGACTCTGGGAATCCAGGTCTACCTAACATAACATAGGACTCTGGGAATCCAGATCTACCTAACATAACATAGGACTCTGGGAATCCAGGTCTACCTAACATAACATATGACTCTGGGAATCCAGATCTACCTAACATACCATAGGACTCTGGGAATCCAGGTCTACCTAACATAACATATGACTCTGGGAATCCAGGTCTACCTAACATGACATAGGACTCTGGGAATCCAGGTCTACCTATCATAACATATGACTCTGGGAATCCAGGTCTACCTAACATAACATAGGACTCTGGGAATCCAGGTCTACCTAACATAATATATGACTCTGGGAATCCAGGTCAACCTAACATAACATATGACTCTGGGAATCCAGGTCTACCTAACATAACATATGACTCTAGGAATCCAGGTCTACCTAACATAGCATATGACTCTGGGAATCCAGGTCTACCTAACATAACATATGACTCTGAGAATCCAGGTCTACCTAGCATAACATATGACTCTGGGAATCCAGGTCTACCTAACATAATATATGATTCTGGGAATCCAAATCTACCTAACATAATATATGACTGGGAATCCAGGTCTACCTAACATAACATATGACTCTAGGAATCCAGGTCTACCTAACATAGCATATGCCTCTGGGAATCCAGGTCTACCTAACATAACATATGACTCTGAGAATCCAGGTCTACCTAACATAACATATGACTCTGGGAATCCAGGTCTACCTAACATAACATATGGCACTGGGAATACAGGTCTACCTAACATAACAGATGACTCTGGGAATCCAGGTCTACCTAACATAACATATGACCCTGGGAATCCAGATCTACCTAACATAACATAGGACTCTGGGAATCCGGGTCTACCTAACATAACATAGGACTCTGGGAATCCAGATCTACCTAACATAACATAGGACTCTGGGAATCCAGGTCTACCTAACATAACATATGACTCTAGGAATCCAGGTCTATCTAACATAACATAGGACTCTGGGAATCCAGGTCTACCTAACATAACATATGACTCTGGGAATCCAGGTCTACCTAACATAACATAGGACTCTGGGAATCCAGGTCTACCTAACATAACATATGACTCTGGGAATCCAGGTCTACCTAACATAACATAGGACTCTGGGAATCCAGGATTACCTAACATAACATATGACTGGGAATCCAGGTCTACCTAACCTAACATATGACTCTGGGAATCCAGGTCTACCTAACATAATATATGACTCTGGGAATCCATGTCTACCTAACATAACATATGACTCTGGGAATCCAGGTCTACCTAACATAACATATGACTCTAGGAATCCAGGTCTACCTAGCATAACATATGACTCTAGGAATCCAGGTCTACCTAACATAATATATGAATCTGGGAATCCAAGTCTACCTAACATAACATATGACTCTAGGAATCCAGGTCTACCTAACATAGCATATGACTCTGGGAATCCAGGTCTACCTAACATAACATATAACTCTGAGAATCCAGGTCTACCTAACATAACATATGACTCTGAGAATCCAGGTCTACCTAACATAACATATGACTCTGGGAATCCAGGTCTACCTAACATAACATATGACACTGGGAATCCAGGTCTACCTAACATAACAGATGAATCTGGGAATCCAGGTCTACCTAACATAACATATGACTCTGGGAATCCACATCTACCTAACATAACATAGGACTCTGGGAATCCAGGTCTACCTAACATAACATAGGACTCTGGGAATCCAGATCTACCTAACATAACATAGGACTCTGGGAATCCAGGTCTACCTAACATAACATATGACTCTGGGAATCCAGGTCTATCTAACATAACATAGGACTCTGGGAATCCAGGTCTACCTAACGTAACATATGACTCTGGGAATCCAGGTCTATCTAACATAACATATGACTCTGGGAATCCAGGTCTACCTAACATAACATAGGACTCTGGGAATCCAGGTCTACCTAACATAACATATGACTCTGGGAATCCAGGTCTACCTAACATAGCATATGACTCTGGGAATCCAGGTCTACCTAATATAACATATGACTCTGGGAATCCAGGTCTACCTAACATAACATATGACTGGGAATCCAGGTCTACCTAACATAACATATGACTCTGGGAATCCAGGTCTACCTAACATAACATATGACTCTGGGAATCCAGGTCTACCTAACATAACATAAGACTCTGTGAATCCAGGTCTACCTAAAATAACATAGAACTCTGGGAATCCAGGTCTACCTAACATAACATATGACTCTGGGAATCCAGGTCTACCTAACATAACATAGGACTCTTGGAATCCAGGTCTACCTAATATAATATATGACTGGGAATCCAGGTCTACCTAACATAACATATGACTCTTGGAATCCAGGTCTACCTAACATAACATAAGACTCTGTGAATCCAGGTCTACATAAAATAACATAGGACTCTGGGAATCCAGGTCTACCTAACATAACATATGACTCTGGGAATCCAGGTCTACCTAACATAACATATGACTCTGGGAATTCAGGACTGCCTAACATAACATATGACTCTGGGAATCCAGGTCTACCTAACATAGCATATGACTCTGGGAATCCAAGTCTACCTAACATAACACATGACTCTGGGAATCCAGGCCTACCTAACATAACATATGACTCTGGGAATCCAGATCTACCTAACATAACATAGGACTCTTGGAATCCAGGTCTACCTAACATAACATATGACTCTGGGAATCCTGGTCTATCTAACATAACATAGGGCTCTGGGAATCCAGGTCTACCTAACATAACATATGACTCTGGGAATCCAGGTCTATCTAACATAACATAGGACTCTGCGAATCCAGGTCTACCTAACATAACATAGGACTCTGGGAATCCAGGTCTACCTAACATAACATATGACTCTGGGAATCCAGGTCTACCTAACATAACATAGGACTCTGGGGAATCCAGGTCTACCTAACATAACATATGACTTGGAATACAGGTCCACCTAACATAACATATGACTCTGGGAATCCAGGTCTACCTAACATAATATATGACTCTGGGAATCCAGGTCTACCTAACATAACATATGACTCTGGGAATCCAGGTCTACCTGACATAACATAGGACTCTGGGATTCCAAGTCTACTTAATATAACATATGACTCTGGGAATCCAGGTCTACCTAACATAACATATGACTCTGGGAATCCAGGTCTACCTAGCATAACATAGGACTCTGGGAATCCAAGTCTACCTAACATAACATATGACTCTGGGAATCCAAGTCTACTTAATATAACATATGACTCTGGGAATCCAGGTCTACCTAACATAGCATATGACTTTGGGAATCCAGGTCTACCTAACATAACATATGACTCTGGGAATCCAGGTCTACCTAACATAACATATGACTCTGGGAATCCAGGTCTACCTAACATAACATAGGACTCTGGGAATCCAGATCTACCTAACATAACAGAGGAATCTGGGAATCCAGGTCTACCTTACATCACATATGACTCTGGGAATCCAGATCTACCTAACATAACATAGGACTCTGGGAATCCAGGTCTACCTAACATAACATAAGATTCTGGGAATCCAGGTCTATCTAACATAACATAGGACTCTGGGAATCCAGGTCTACCTAACATAACATATGACTCTGGGAATCCAGGTCTATCTAACATAACATAAGACTCTGGTAATCCAGGTCTACCTAACATAACATAGGACTCTGGGAATCCAGGTCTACCTAACATAACATATGACTCTGGGAATCCAGGTCTACCTTACATAACATATGACTCTGGGAATCCTGGTCTACCTAACATAACATAGGACTCTGGGAATCCAGATCTACCTAACATAACATAGGACTCTGGGAATCCAGGTCTACCTAACATAACATATGACTCTGGGAATCCTGGTCTATCTAACATAACATAGGGCTCTGGGAATCCAGGTCTACCTAACATAACATATGACTCTGGGAATCCAGGTCTATCTAACATAACATAGGACTCTGCGAATCCAGGTCTACCTAACATAACATAGGACTCTGGGAATCCAGGTCTACCTAACATAACATATGACTCTGGGAATCCAGGTCTACCTAACATAACATAGGACTCTGGGAATCCAGGTCTACCTAACATAACATATGACTGGGAATACAGGTCCACCTAACATAACATATGACTCTGGGAATCCAGGTCTACCTAACATAATATATGACTCTGGGATTCCAGGTCTACCTAACATAACATATGACTCTGGGAATCCAGGTCTACCTAACATAACATATGACTCTAGATATCCAGGTCTACCTAACATAACATATGACTCTGGGAATCCAGGTCTACCTAACATAATATATGATTCTGGGAATCCAAGTCTACCTAACATAACATATGACTCTGAGAATCCAGGTCTACCTAACATAACATATGACTCTGGGAATCCAGGTCTACCTAACATAACATATGATACTGGGAATCCAGGTCTACCTAACATAACAGATGACTCTGGGAATCCAGGTCTACCTAACATAGCATATGACTCTGGGAATCCAGGTGTACCTAATATAACATATGACTCTGGGAATCCAGGTCTACCTAACATAACATATGACTCTGGGAATCCAGGTCTATCTAACATAACATAGTACTCTGGGAATCCAGGTCTACCTAAAATAACATATAACTCCGGGAATCCAGGTCTACCTAACATAACATAGAACTCTGGGAATCCAGGTCTACCTAACATAACATAGGACTCTGGGAATACAGGTCTACCTAATATAACATATGACTGGGAATCCAGGTCTACCTAACATAACATATGACTCTTGGGAATCCAGGTCTACCTAACATAACATAGGACTCTGGGAATCCAGGTCTACCTAACATAACATATGACTCTGGGTATTCAGGTCTGCCTAACATAACATATGACTCTGGGAATCCAAGTCTACCTAACATAACATATGACTCTAGGAATCCAGGTCTACCTAACATAACATATGACTCTGGGAATCCAGGTCTACCTAATATAACATATGACTCTGGGAATCCAAGTCTACCTAACATAACATATGACTCTGGGAATCCAAGTCTACTTAATATAACATAGGACTCTGGGAATCCTTGTCTACCTAACATAACATATGAATTGGAATCCAGGTCTACCTAACATAACATAGGACTCTAGGAATCCAGGTCTACCTAACATAGCATATGACTTTGGGTATCCAGGTCTACCTAACATAACATATGACTCTGGGAATCCAGGTCTACCTAACATAATATATGACTCTGGGAATCCAGGTCTACCTAACATAACATATGAATCTGGGAATCCAGGTCTACCTAACATAACATAGGACTCTGGGAATCCAGGTCTACCTAACATAACATAGGACTCTGGGAATCCAGGTCTACCTAACATAGCATATGATTCTGGGAATCCAGGTCTACCTAACATAACATATGACTCTAGGAATCCAGGTCTACCTAACATAACATATGACTCTGGGAATCCAGGTCTACCTAACATAATATATGATTCTGGGAATCGAAGTCTACCTAACATAACATATGACTCTGAGAATCCAGGTCTACCTAACATAACATATGACTCTGGGAATCCAGGTCTACCTAACATAACATATGATACTGGGAATCCAGGTCTACCTAACATAACAGATGACTGAGGGAATCCAGGTCTACCTAACATAGCATATGACTCTGGGAATCCAGGTGTACCTAATATAACATATGACTCTGGGAATCCAGGTCTACCTAACATAACATATGACTCTGGGAATCCAGGTCTACCTAACATAACATAGGACTCTGGGAATCCAGGTCTACCTAACATAACATATGACTCTGGGAATCCAGGTCTACCTAACATAACATAGTACTCTGGGAATCCAGGTCTATCTAAAATAACAAATAACTCCGGGAATCCAGGTCTACCTAACATAACATAGAACTCTGGGAATCCAAGTCTACCTAACATAACATATGACTCTGGGAATCCAGGTCTACCTAGCATAACATAGGACTCTGGGAATCCAAGTCTACCTAACATAACATATGACTCTGGGAATCCAAGTCTACTTAATATAACATATGACTCTGGGAATCCAGGTCTACCTAACATAGCATATGACTTTGGGAATCCAGGTCTACCTAACATAACATATGACTCTGGGAATCCAGGTCTACCTAACATAACATATGACTCTGGGAATCCAGGTCTACCTAACATAACATAGGACTCTGGGAATCCAGATCTACCTAACATAACAGAGGAATCTGGGAATCCAGGTCTACCTTACATCACATATGACTCTGGGAATCCAGATCTACCTAACATAACATAGGACTCTGGGAATCCAGGTCTACCTAACATAACATAAGACTCTGGGAATCCAGGTCTATCTAACATAACATAGGACTCTGGGAATCCAGGTCTACCTAACATAACATATGACTCTGGGAATCCAGGTCTATCTAACATAACATAAGACTCTGGTAATCCAGGTCTACCTAACATAACATAGGACTCTGGGAATCCAGGTCTACCTAACATAACATATGACTCTGGGAATCCAGGTCTACCTAACATAACATATGACTCTGGGAAATCTGGTATACCTAACATAACATAGGACTCTGGGAATCCAGATCTACCTAACATAACATAGGACTCTGGGAATCCAGGTCTACCTAACATAACATATGACTCTGGGAATCCTGGTATATCTAACATAACATAGGGCTCTGGGAATCCAGGTCTACCTAACATAACATATGACTCTGGGAATCCAGGTCTATCTAACATAACATAGGACTCTGCGAATCCAGGTCTACCCAACATAACATAGGACTCTGGGAATCTAGGTCTACCTAACATAACATATGACTCTGGGAATCCAGGTCTACTTAACATAATATATGACTCTGGGAATCCAGGTCTACCTAACATAACATATGACTCTGGGAATCCAGGTCTACCTTACATAACATATGACTCTAGATATCCAGGTCTACCTAACATAACATATGACTCTGGGAATCCAGGTCTACCTAACATAATATATGATTCTGGGAATCCAAGTCTACCTAACATAACATATGACTCTGAGAATCCAGGTCTACCTAACATAACATAGGACTCTGGGAATCCAGGTCTACCTAACATAACATATGATTCTGGGAATCCAGGTCTATCTAACATAACATATGACTCTTGGAATCCAGGTCTACCTAACATAACATAGGACTCTGGGAATCCAGGTCTACCTAACATAATATATGATTCTGGGAATCGAAGTCTACCTAACATAACATATGACTCTGAGAATCCAGGTCTACCTAACATAACATATGACTCTGGGAATCCAGGTCTACCTAACATAACATATGATACTGGGAATCCAGGTCTACCTAGCATAACAGATGACTGAGGGAATCCAGGTCTACCTAACATAGCATATGACTCTGGGAATCCAGGTGTACCTAATATAACATATGACTCTGGGAATCCAGGTCTACCTAACATAACATATGACTCTGGGAATCCAGGTCTACCTAACATAACATAGGACTCTGGGAATCCAGGTCTACCTAACATAACATATGACTCTGGGAATCCAGGTCTACCTAACATAACATAGTACTCTGGGAATCCAGGTCTATCTAAAATAACAAATAACTCCGGGAATCCAGGTCTACCTAACATAACATAGAACTCTGGGAATCCAAGTCTACCTAACATAACATATGACTCTGGGAATCCAGGTCTACCTAGCATAACATAGGACTCTGGGAATCCAAGTCTACCTAACATAACATATGACTCTGGGAATCCAAGTCTACTTAATATAACATATGACTCTGGGAATCCAGGTCTACCTAACATAGCATATGACTTTGGGAATCCAGGTCTACCTAACATAACATATGACTCTGGGAATCCAGGTCTACCTAACATAACATATGACTCTGGGAATCCAGGTCTACCTAACATAACATAGGACTCTGGGAATCCAGATCTACCTAACATAACAGAGGAATCTGGGAATCCAGGTCTACCTTACATCACATATGACTCTGGGAATCCAGATCTACCTAACATAACATAGGACTCTGGGAATCCAGGTCTACCTAACATAACATAAGATTCTGGGAATCCAGGTCTATCTAACATAACATAGGACTCTGGGAATCCAGGTCTACCTAACATAACATATGACTCTGGGAATCCAGGTCTATCTAACATAACATAAGACTCTGGTAATCCAGGTCTACCTAACATAACATAGGACTCTGGGAATTCAGGTCTACCTAACATAACATATGACTCTGGGAATCCAGGTCTACCTAACATAACATATGACTCTGGGAAATCTGGTCTACCTAACATAACATAGGACTCTGGGAATCCAGATCTACCTAACATAACATAGGACTCTGGGAATCCAGGTCTACCTAACATAACATATGACTCTGGGAATCCTGGTATATCTAACATAACATAGGGCTCTGGGAATCCAGGTCTACCTAACATAACATATGACTCTGGGAATCCAGGTCTATCTAACATAACATAGGACTCTGCGAATCCAGGTCTACCCAACATAACATAGGACTCTGGGAATCTAGGTCTACCTAACATAACATATGACTCTGGGAATCCAGGTCTACCTAACATAACATAGGACTCTGGGAATCCAGGTCTACCTTACATAACATAGGACTCTGGGAATCCAGGTCTACCTAACATAACATATGACTCTGGGAATCCAGGTCTACCTAACATAACATATGACTCTGGGAATCCAGGTCTACCTAACATAACATATGACTGGGAATCCAGGTCTACCTAACATAACATATGACTGGGAATACAGGTCCACCTAACATAACATATGACTCTGGGAATCCAGGTCTACCTAACATAATATATGACTCTGGGAATCCAGGTCTACCTAACATAACATATGACTCTGGGAATCCAGGTCTACCTAACATAACATATGACTCTAGATATCCAGGTCTACCTAACATAACATATGACTCTGGGAATCCAGGTCTACCTAACATAATATATGATTCTGGGAATCCAAGTCTACCTAACATAACATATGACTCTGAGAATCCAGGTCTACCTAACATAACATAGGACTCTGGGAATCCAGGTCTACCTAACATAACATATGATTCTGGGAATCCAGGTCTATCTAACATAACATATGACTCTTGGAATCCAGGTCTACCTAACATAACATAGGACTCCGGGAATCCAGGTCTACCTAACATAACATATGACTCTGGGAATCCAGGTCTACCTAACATAACATATGACTCTGGGAATCCAGGTCTACCTAACATAACATATGACTGGGATTCCAGGTCCACCTAACATAACATATGACTCTGGGAATTCAGGTCTACCTAACATAATATATGATTCTGGGAATCCAGGTCAACCTAACATAACATATGACTCTGGGAATCCAGGTCTACCTAACATAACATATGACTCTTGGAATCCAGGTCTACCTAGCATAATATATGACTCTGGGAATCCAGGTCTACCTAACATAATATATGATTCTGGGAATCCAAGTCTACCTAACATAACATATGACTGGGAATCCAGGTCTACCTAACATAACATATGACTCTAGGAATCCAGGTCTACCTAACATAGCATATGACTCTGGGAATCCAGGTCTACCTAACATAACAGATGACTCTGGGAATCCAGGTCTACCTCACATAGCATATGACTCTGGGAATCCAGGTCTACCTAATATAACATATGACTCTGGGAATCCAGGTCTACCTAACATAACATAGGACTCTGGGAATCCAGGTCTACCTAGCATAACATATGACTTTGGGAATCCAGGTCTACCTAACATAACATATGACTCTGGGAATCCAGGTCTACCTAACATAACATATGACTCTGGGAATCCAGGTCTACCTAACATAACATAGGACTCTGCGAATCCAGATCTACCTAACATAACATAGGACTCTTGGAATCCAAATCTACCTAACATAACATATGACTCTGGGAATCCAGATCTACCTAACATAACATAGGACTCTAGGAATCCAGGTCTACCTAACATAGCATCTGACTTTGGGTATCCAGGTCTACCTAACATAACATATGACTCTGGGAATCCAGGTCTACCTAACATAACATATGACTCTGGGAATCCAGGTCTACCTAACATAACATAGGACTCTGGGAATCCAGGTCTACCTAACATAGCATATGACTCTGGGAATCCAGGTCTACCTAACATAACATAGGACTCTGGGAATCCAGGTCTACCTAACATAACATAGGACTCTGGGAATCCAGGTCTACTTAACATAGCATATGACTCTGGGAATCCAGGTCTACCAAACATAACATAGGACTCTGGGAATCCAGGTCTACCTAACATAACATAGGACTCTGAGAATCCAGGTCTACCTAACATAACATATGACTCTGGGAATCCAGGTCTACCTAACATAACATATGACTGGGAATCCAGGTCCACATAACATAACATATGACTCTGGGAATCCAGGTCTACCTAACATAACATATGACTCTAGGAATCCAAGTCTACCTAGCATAACATATGACTCTGGGAATCCAGGTCTACCTAACATAATATATGATTCTGGGAATCCAATTCTACCTAACATAACATATGACTCTAGGAATCCAGGTCTACCTAACATAACATATAACTCTGAGAATCCAGGTCTACCTAACATAGCATATGACTCTGGGAATCCAGGTCTACCTAATATAATATATGACTCTAGGAATCCAGGTCTACCTAACATAACATAGGACTCTGGGAATCCAGGTCTACCTAACATAACAGAGGACTCTGGGAATCCAGGTCTACCTAAAATAACATAGAACTCTGGGAATCCAGGTCTACCTAACATAACATAGGACTCTGGGAATCCAGGTCTACCTAACATAACATAGGACTCTGGGAATCCAGGTCTACCTAATATAACATATGACTGGGAATCCAGGTCTACCTAACATAACATATGACTCTTGGAATCCAGGTCTACCTAACATAACATAGGACTCTGGGAATCCAGGTGTACCTAACATAACATATGACTCTGGGAATCCAGGTCTACCTAACATAACATATGACTCTGGGAATCCAAGTCTACTTAATATAACATATGACTCTGGGAATCCAGGTCTACCTAACATAGCATATGACTTTGGGAATCCAGGTCTACCTAACATAACATATGACTCTGAGAATCCAGGTCTACCTAACATAACATATGACTCTGGGAATCCAGGTCTACCTAACATAACATAGGACTCTGGGAATCCAGATCTACCTAACATAACAGAGGAATCTGGGAATCCAGGTCTACCTTACATCACATATGACTCTGGGAATCCAGATCTACCTAACATAACATAGGACTCTGGGAATCCAGGTCTACCTAACATAACATAAGACTCTGGGAATCCAGGTCTATCTAACATAACATAGGACTCTGGGAATCCAGGTCTACCTAACATAACATATGACTCTGGGAATCCAGGTCTATCTAACATAACATAAGACTCTGGTAATCCAGGTCTACCTAACATAACATAGGACTCTGGGAATCCAGGTCTACCTAACATAACATATGACTCTGGGAATCCAGGTCTACCTAACATAACATATGACTCTGGGAAATCTGGTCTACCTAACATAACATAGGACTCTGGGAATCCAGATCTACCTAACATAACATAGGACTCTGGGAATCCAGGTCTACCTAACATAACATATGACTCTGGGAATCCTGGTATATCTAACATAACATAGGGCTCTGGGAATCCAGGTCTACCTAACATAACATATGACTCTGGGAATCCAGGTCTATCTAACATAACATAGGACTCTGCGAATCCAGGTCTACCCAACATAACATAGGACTCTGGGAATCTAGGTCTACCTAACATAACATATGACTCTGGGAATCCAGGTCTACCTAACATAACATAGGACTCTGGGAATCCAGGTCTACCTTACATAACATAGGACTCTGGGAATCCAGGTCTACCTAACATAACATATGACTCTGGGAATCCAGGTCTACCTAACATAACATATGACTCTGGGAATCCAGGTCTACCTAACATAACATATGACTGGGAATCCAGGTCTACCTAACATAACATATGACTGGGAATACAGGTCCACCTAACATAACATATGACTCTGGGAATCCAGGTCTACCTAACATAATATATGACTCTGGGAATCCAGGTCTACCTAACATAACATATGACTCTGGGAATCCAGGTCTACCTAACATAACATATGACTCTAGATATCCAGGTCTACCTAACATAACATATGACTCTGGGAATCCAGGTCTACCTAACATAATATATGATTCTGGGAATCCAAGTCTACCTAACATAACATATGACTCTGAGAATCCAGGTCTACCTAACATAACATAGGACTCTGGGAATCCAGGTCTACCTAACATAACATATGATTCTGGGAATCCAGGTCTATCTAACATAACATATGACTCTTGGAATCCAGGTCTACCTAACATAACATAGGACTCTGGGAATCCAGGTCTACCTAACATAATATATGATTCTGGGAATCGAAGTCTACCTAACATAACATATGACTCTGAGAATCCAGGTCTACCTAACATAACATATGACTCTGGGAATCCAGGTCTACCTAACATAACATATGATACTGGGAATCCAGGTCTACCTAACATAACAGATGACTGAGGGAATCCAGGTCTACCTAACATAGCATATGACTCTGGGAATCCAGGTGTACCTAATATAACATATGACTCTGGGAATCCAGGTCTACCTAACATAACATATGACTCTGGGAATCCAGGTCTACCTAACATAACATAGGACTCTGGGAATCCAGGTCTACCTAACATAACATATGACTCTGGGAATCCAGGTCTACCTAACATAACATAGTACTCTGGGAATCCAGGTCTATCTAAAATAACAAATAACTCCGGGAATCCAGGTCTACCTAACATAACATAGAACTCTGGGAATCCAAGTCTACCTAACATAACATATGACTCTGGGAATCCAGGTCTACCTAGCATAACATAGGACTCTGGGAATCCAAGTCTACCTAACATAACATATGACTCTGGGAATCCAAGTCTACTTAATATAACATATGACTCTGGGAATCCAGGTCTACCTAACATAGCATATGACTTTGGGAATCCAGGTCTACCTAACATAACATATGACTCTGGGAATCCAGGTCTACCTAACATAACATATGACTCTGGGAATCCAGGTCTACCTAACATAACATAGGACTCTGGGAATCCAGATCTACCTAACATAACAGAGGAATCTGGGAATCCAGGTCTACCTTACATCACATATGACTCTGGGAATCCAGATCTACCTAACATAACATAGGACTCTGGGAATCCAGGTCTACCTAACATAACATAAGACTCTGGGAATCCAGGTCTATCTAACATAACATAGGACTCTGGGAATCCAGGTCTACCTAACATAACATATGACTCTGGGAATCCAGGTCTATCTAACATAACATAAGACTCTGGTAATCCAGGTCTACCTAACATAACATAGGACTCTGGGAATCCAGGTCTACCTAACATAACATATGACTCTGGGAATCCAGGTCTACCTAACATAACATATGACTCTGGGAAATCTGGTCTACCTAACATAACATAGGACTCTGGGAATCCAGATCTACCTAACATAACATAGGACTCTGGGAATCCAGGTCTACCTAACATAACATATGACTCTGGGAATCCTGGTATATCTAACATAACATAGGGCTCTGGGAATCCAGGTCTACCTAACATAACATATGACTCTGGGAATCCAGGTCTATCTAACATAACATAGGACTCTGCGAATCCAGGTCTACCCAACATAACATAGGACTCTGGGAATCTAGGTCTACCTAACATAACATATGACTCTGGGAATCCAGGTCTACCTAACATAACATAGGACTCTGGGAATCCAGGTCTACCTTACATAACATAGGACTCTGGGAATCCAGGTCTACCTAACATAACATATGACTCTGGGAATCCAGGTCTACCTAACATAACATATGACTCTGGGAATCCAGGTCTACCTAACATAACATATGACTGGGAATCCAGGTCTACCTAACATAACATATGACTGGGAATACAGGTCCACCTAACATAACATATGACTCTGGGAATCCAGGTCTACCTAACATAATATATGACTCTGGGAATCCAGGTCTACCTAACATAACATATGACTCTGGGAATCCAGGTCTACCTAACATAACATATGACTCTAGATATCCAGGTCTACCTAACATAACATATGACTCTGGGAATCCAGGTCTACCTAACATAATATATGATTCTGGGAATCCAAGTCTACCTAACATAACATATGACTCTGAGAATCCAGGTCTACCTAACATAACATAGGACTCTGGGAATCCAGGTCTACCTAACATAACATATGATTCTGGGAATCCAGGTCTATCTAACATAACATATGACTCTTGGAATCCAGGTCTACCTAACATAACATAGGACTCCGGGAATCCAGGTCTACCTAACATAACATATGACTCTGGGAATCCAGGTCTACCTAACATAACATATGACTCTGGGAATCCAGGTCTACCTAACATAACATATGACTGGGATTCCAGGTCCACCTAACATAACATATGACTCTGGGAATTCAGGTCTACCTAACATAATATATGACTCTGGGAATCCAGGTCAACCTAACATAACATATGACTCTGGGAATCCAGGTCTACCTAACATAACATATGACTCTTGGAATCCAGGTCTACCTAGCATAACATATGACTCTGGGAATCCAGGTCTACCTAACATAATATATGATTCTGGGAATCCAAGTCTACCTAACATAACATATGACTGGGAATCCAGGTCTACCTAACATAACATATGACTCTAGGAATCCAGGTCTACCTAACATAGCATATGACTCTGGGAATCCAGGTCTACCTAACATAACAGATGACTCTGGGAATCCAGGTCTACCTAACATAGCATATGACTCTGGGAATCCAGGTCTACCTAATATAACATATGACTCTGGGAATCCAGGTCTACCTAACATAACATAGGACTCTGGGAATCCAGGTCTACCTAGCATAACATATGACTTTGGGAATCCAGGTCTACCTAACATAACATATGACTCTGGGAATCCAGGTCTACCTAACATAACATATGACTCTGGGAATCCAGGTCTACCTAACATAACATAGGACTCTGCGAATCCAGATCTACCTAACATAACATAGGACTCTTGGAATCCAAATCTACCTAACATAACATATGACTCTGGGAATCCAGATCTACCTAACATAACATAGGACTCTAGGAATCCAGGTCTACCTAACATAGCATCTGACTTTGGGTATCCAGGTCTACCTAACATAACATATGACTCTGGGAATCCAGGTCTACCTAACATAACATAGGACTCTGGGAATCCAGGTCTACCTAACATAGCATATGACTCTGGGAATCCAGGTCTACCTAACATAACATAGGACTCTTGGAATCCAAATCTACCTAACATAGCATATGACTCTGGGAATCCAGGTCTACCAAACATAACATAGGACTCTGGGAATCCAGGTCTACCTAACATAACATAGGACTCTGAGAATCCAGGTCTACCTAACATAACATATGACTCTGGGAATCCAGGTCTACCTAACATAACATATGACTGGGAATCCAGGTCCACCTAACATAACATATGACTCTGGGAATCCAGGTCTACCTAACATAACATATGACTCTAGGAATCCAAGTCTACCTAGCATAACATATGACTCTGGGAATCCAGGTCTACCTAACATAATATATGATTCTGGGAATCCAATTCTACCTAACATAACATATGACTCTAGGAATCCAGGTCTACCTAACATAACATATAACTCTGAGAATCCAGGTCTACCTAACATAGCATATGACTCTGGGAATCCAGGTCTACCTAATATAATATATGACTCTAGGAATCCAGGTCTACCTAACATAACATAGGACTCTGGGAATCCAGGTCTACCTAACATAACAGAGGACTCTGGGAATCCAGGTCTACCTAAAATAACATAGAACTCTGGGAATCCAGGTCTACCTAACATAACATAGGACTCTGGGAATCCAGGTCTACCTAACATAACATAGGACTCTGGGAATCCAGGTCTACCTAATATAACATATGACTGGGAATCCAGGTCTACCTAACATAACATATGACTCTTGGAATCCAGGTCTACCTAACATAACATAGGACTCTGGGAATCCAGGTGTACCTAACATAACATATGACTCTGGGAATCCAGGTCTACCTAACATAACATATGACTCTGGGAATTCAGGTCTGCCTAACAAAAAATATGACTCTGGGAATCCAGGTCTACCTAACATAACATATGACTCTGGGATTCCAGGTCTACCTAACATAACATATGACTCTGGGAATCCAGGTCTACCTAACATAACATATGACTCTGGGAATCCAGGTCTACCTAACATAACATATGACTCTGAGAATCCAGGTCTACCTAACATAACATATGACTCTGAGAATCCAGGTCTACCTAACATAACATATGACTCTGGGAATCCAGGTCTACCTAACATAACATATGACTGGGAATCCAGGTCCACCTAACATAACATATGACTCTGGGAATCCAGGTCTACCTAACATAACATATGACTCTAGGAATTTAAGTCTACCTAGCATAACATATGACTCTGGGAATCCAGGTCTACCTAACATAATATATGATTCTGGGAATCCAATTCTACCTAACATAACATATGACTCTAGGAATCCAGGTCTACCTAACATAACATATAACTCTGAGAATCCAGGTCTACCTAACATAGCATATGACTCTGGGAATCCAGGTCTACCTAATATAATATATGACTCTAGGAATCCAGGTCTACCTAACATAACATAGGACTCTGGGAATCCAGGTCTACCTAACATAACAGAGGACTCTGGGAATCCAGGTCTACCTAAAATAACATAGAACTCTGGGAATCCAGGTCTACCTAACATAACATAGGACTCTGGGAATCCAGGTCTACCTAACATAACATAGGACTCTGGGAATCCAGGTCTACCTAATATAACATATGACTGGGAATCCAGGTCTACCTAACATAACATATGACTCTTGGAATCCAGGTCTACCTAACATAACATAGGACTCTGGGAATCCAGGTGTACCTAACATAACATATGACTCTGGGAATCCAGGTCTACCTAACATAACATATGACTCTGGGAATTCAGGTCTGCCTAACAAAAAATATGACTCTGGGAATCCAGGTCTACCTAACATAACATATGACTCTGGGATTCCAGGTCTACCTAACATAACATATGACTCTGGGAATCCAGGTCTACCTAACATAACATATGACTCTGGGAATCCAGGTCTACCTAACATAACATATGACTCTGGGAATCCAAGTCTACTTAACATAACATATGACTCTGGGAATCCAAGTCTACTTAATATAACATATGACTCTGGGAATCCAGGTCTACCTAACATAACATATGACTCGGGGAATCCAGGTCTACCTAACATAATATAGGACTCTGGGAATCCAGGTCTACCTAGCATAACATAGGACTCTGGGAATCCAGGTCTACCTAACATAACATATGACTGGGAATCCAGGTCTACCTAACATAACATATGACTCTGGGAATCCAGGTCTACCTAACATAACATAGGACTCTGGGAATCCAGGTCTACCTAACATAACATATGACTATGGGAATCCAGGTCTACCTAACATAACATATGACTCTGGGAATCCAGGTCTACCTAACATAACATATGACTCTGGGATTCCAGGTCTACCTAACATAACATAGGACTCTGGGAATCCAGGTCTACCTAACATAACATATGACTTTGGGTATCCAGGTCTACCTACCATAACATATGACTCTGGGAATCCAGGTCTACCTAACATAACATATGACTCTGGGAATCCAGGTCTACCTACCATAACATATGACTCTGGGAATCCAGGTCTACCTAACATAACATATGACTCTGGGAATCCAGGTCTACCTAACATAACATATGACTCTGGGAATCCAGGTCTACCTAACATAACATATGACTCTGGGAATCCAGGTCTACCTAACATAACATATGACTCTGGGAATCCAAATCTACCTAACATAACATATGACTCTGAGAATCCAGATCTACCTAACATAACATATGACTCTGGGAATCCAGGTCTACCTGACATAACATATGACTCTGGGATTCCAAGTCTACTTAATATAACATATGCCTCTAGGAATCCGGGTCTACCTAACATAACATATGACTCTGGGAATCCAGTTCTACCTAGCATAACATAGGACTCTGGGAATCCAAGTCTACCTAACATAACATATGACTCTGGGAATCCAAGTCTACTTAATATAACATATGACTCTGGGAATCCAGGTCTACCTAACATAACATATGACTCTGGGAATCCAGGGGTACCTAACATAACATATGACACTGGGAATCCAGGTCTACCTAACATAACAGATGACTCTGGGAATCCAGGTCTACCTAACATAGAATATGACTTTCGGAATCCAGGTCTACCTAACATAACATATGACTCTGGTAATCCAGGTCTACCTAACATAACATATGACTCTGGGAATCCAGGTCTACCTAACATAACATAGGACTCTGGGAATCCAGATCTACCTAACATAACATAGGACTCTGGGAATCCAGGTCTACCTAACATAACATAGGACTCTGGGAATCCAGATCTACCTAACATAACATAGGACTCTGGGAATCCAGGTCTACCTAACATAACATATGACTCTGTGAATCCAGGTCTATCTAACATAACATAGGACTCTGTGAATCCAGGTCTACCTAACATAACATATGACTCTGGGAATCCAGGTCTACCTAACATAACATAGGACTCTGGGAATCCAGATCTACCTAACATAACATAGGACTCTTGGAATCCAAATCTACCTAACATAACATATGGCTCTGGGAATCCAGATCTACCTAACATAACATAGGACTCTAGGAATCCAGGTCTACCTAACATAGCATATGACTTTGGGTATCCAGGTCTACCTAACATAACATATGACTCTAGGAATCCAGGTCTTCATAGCATAACATATGACTCTGGGAATCCAGGTCTACCTAACATAAATATTTGATTCTGGGAATCCAAGTCAACCTAACATAACATATGACTGGGAATCCAGGTCTACCTAACATAACATATGACTCTAGGAATCCAGGTCTACCTAACATAACATATGACACAGGGAATCCAGGTCTACCTAACATAACAGATGACTCTGGGAATCCAGGTCTACCTAACATAGCATATGACTCTGGGAATCCAGGTCTACCTAATATAACATATGACTCTGGGAATCCAGGTCTACCTAACATAACATAGGACTCTGGGAATCCAGGTCTACCTAGCATAACATATGACTTTGGGAATCCAGGTCTACCTAACATAACATATGACTCTGGGAATCCAGGTCTACCTAACATAACATATGACTCTGGGAATCCAGGTCTACCTAACATAACATATGACTCTGGGAATCCAGATCTACCTAACATAACATAGGACTCTTGGAATCCAAATCTACCTAACATAACATATGACTCTGGGAATCCAGATCTACCTAACATAACATAGGACTCTAGGAATCCAGGTCTATCTAACATAGCATATGACTTTGGGTATCCAGGTCTACCTAACATAACATATGACTCTGGGAATCCAGGTCTACCTAACATAACATATGACTCTGGGAATCCAGGTCTACCTAACATAACATAGGATTCTGGGAATCCAGGTCTACCTAACATAGCATATGACTCTGGGAATCCAGGTCTACCTAACATAACATAGGACTCTGGGAATCCAGGTCTACCTAACATAACATAGGACTCTGGGAATCCAGGTCTACCTAACATAACATATGACTCTGGGAATCCAGGTCTACCTAACATAACATATGACTGGGAATCCAGGTCCACCTAGCATAACATATGACTCTGGGAATTCAGGTCTACCTAACATAATATATGACTCTGGGAATCCAGGTCTACCTAACATAACATATGACTCTGGGAATCCAGGTCTACCTAACATAACATATGACTCTAGGAATCCAAGTCTACCTAGCATAACATATGACTCTGGGAATCCAGGTCTACCTAACATAATATATGATTCTGGGAATCCAATTCTACCTAACATAACATATGACTCTAGGAATCCAGGTCTACCTAACATAACATATGACTCTGAGAATCCAGGTCTACCTAACATAGCATATGACTCTGGGAATCCAGGTCTACCTAATATAATATATGACTCTAGGAATCCAGGTCTACCTAACATAACATAGGACTCTGGGAATCCAGGTCTACCTAACATAACATAGGACTCTGGGAATCCAGGTCTACCTAATATAACATATGACTGGGAATCCAGGTCTACCTAACATAACATATGACTCTTGGAATCCAGGTGTACCTAACATAACATATGACTCTGGGAATCCAGGTCTACCTAACATAACATATGACTCTGGGAATTCAGGTCTGCCTAACAAAAAATATGACTCTGGGAATCCAGGTCTACCTAACATAACATATGACTCTGGGATTCCAGGTCTACCTAACATAACATATGACTCTGGGAATCCAGGTCTACCTAACATAACATATGACTCTGGGAATCCAAGTCTACCTAACATAACATATGACTCTGGGAATCCAAGTCTACTTAATATAACATATGACTCTGGGAATCCAGGTCTACCTAACATAACATATGACTCGGGGAATCCAGGTCTACCTAACATAATATAGGAATCTGGGAATCTAGGTCTACCTAGCATAACATAGGACTCTGGGAATCCAGGTCTACCTAACATAACATATGACTGGGAATCCAGGTCTACCTAACATAACATATGACTCTGGGAATCCAGGTCTACCTAACATAACATAGGACTCTGGGAATCCAGGTCTACCTAACATAACATATGACTATGGGAATCCAGGTCTACCTAACATAACATATGACTCTGGGAATCCAGGTCTACCTAACATAACATATGAATCTGGGATTCCAGGTCTACCTAACATAACATAGGACTCTGGGAATCCAGGTCTACCTAACATAACATATGACTTTGGGTATCCAGGTCTACCTACCATAAGATATGACTCTGGGAATCCAGGTCTACCTAACATAACATATGACTCTGGGAATCCAGGTCTACCTAACATAACATAGGACTCTGGGAATCCAGGTCTACCTAACATAGCATATGACTCTGGGAATCCAGGTCTACCTAACATAACATAGGACTCTGGGAATCCAGGTCTACCTAACATAACATAGGACTCTGGGAATCCAGGCCTACCTAACATAGCATATGACTCTGGGAATCCAGGTCTACCAAACATAACATAGGACTCTGGGAATCCAGGTCTACCTAACATAACATAGGACTCTGAGAATCCAGGTCTACCTAACATAACATATGACTCTGGGAATCCAGGTCTACCTAACATAACATATGACTGGGAATCCAGGTCCACCTAACATAACATATGACTCTGGGAATCCAGGTCTACCTAACATAACATATGACTCTAGGAATCCAAGTCTACCTAGCATAACATATGACTCTGGGAATCCAGGTCTACCTAACATAATATATGATTCTGGGAATCCAATTCTACCTAACATAACATATGACTCTAGGAATCCAGGTCTACCTAACATAACATATAACTCTGAGAATCCAGGTCTACCTAACATAGCATATGACTCTGGGAATCCAGGTCTACCTAATATAATATATGACTCTAGGAATCCAGGTCTACCTAACATAACATAGGACTCTGGGAATCCAGGTCTACCTAACATAACAGAGGACTCTGGGAATCCAGGTCTACCTAAAATAACATAGAACTCTGGGAATCCAGGTCTACCTAACATAACATAGGACTCTGGGAATCCAGGTCTACCTAACATAACATAGGACTCTGGGAATCCAGGTCTACCTAATATAACATATGACTGGGAATCCAGGTCTACCTAACATAACATATGACTCTTGGAATCCAGGTCTACCTAACATAACATAGGACTCTGGGAATCCAGGTGTACCTAACATAACATATGACTCTGGGAATCCAGGTCTACCTAACATAACATATGACCCTGGGAATTCAGGTCTGCCTAACAAAAAATATGACTCTGGGAATCCAAGTCTACCTAACATAACATATGACTCTGGGATTCCAGGTCTACCTAACATAACATATGACTCTGGGAATCCAGGTCTACCTAGCATAACATATGACTCTGGGAATCCAGGTCTACCTAACATAACATATGACTCTGGGAATCCAAGTCTACTTAACATAACATATGACTCTGGGAATCCAAGTCTACTTAATATAACATATGACTCTGGGAATCCAGGTCTACCTAACATAACATATGACTCGGGGAATCCAGGTCTACCTAACATAATATAGGACTCTGGGAATCCAGGTCTACCTAGCATAACATAGGACTCTGGGAATCCAGGTCTACCTAACATAACATATGACTGGGAATCCAGGTCTACCTAACATAACATATGACTCTGGGAATCCAGGTCTACCTAACATAACATAGGACTCTGGGAATCCAGGTCTACCTAACATAACATATGACTATGGGAATCCAGGTCTACCTAACATAACATATGACTCTGGGAATCCAGGTCTACCTAGCATAACATATGACTCTGGGATTCCAGGTCTACCTAACATAACATAGGACTCTGGGAATCCAGGTCTACCTAACATAACATATGACTTTGGGTATCCAGGTCTACCTACCATAACATATGACTCTGGGAATCCAGGTCTACCTAACATAACATATGACTCTGGGAATCCAGGTCTACCTACCATAACATATGACTCTGGGAATCCAGGTCTACCTAACATAACATATTACTCTGGGAATCCAGGTCTACCTAACATAACATATGACTCTGGGAATCCAGGTCTACCTAACATAACATATGACTCTGGGAATCCAGGTCTACCTAACATAACATATGACTCTGGGAATCCAAATCTACTTAATATAACATATGACTCTGGGAATCCAGGTCTACCTAACATAACATATGACTCTGGGAATCCAGGGGTACCTAACATAACATATGACACTGGGAATCCAGGTCTACCTAACATAACAGATGACTCTGGGAATCCAGGTCTACCTAACATAGCATATGACTTTCGGAATCCAGGTCTACCTAACATAACATATGACTCTGGTAATCCAGGTCTACCTAACATAACATATGACTGGGAATCCAGGTCTACCTAACATAACATATGACTCTAGGAATCCAGGTCTACCTAACATAACATATGACACAGGGAATCCAGGTCTACCTAACATAACAGATGACTCTGGGAATCCAGGTCTACCTAACATAGCATATGACTCTGGGAATCCAGGTCTACCTAATATAACATATGACTCTGGGAATCCAGGTCTACCTAACATAACATAGGACTCTGGGAATCCAGGTCTACCTAGCATAACATATGACTTTGGGAATCCAGGTCTACCTAACATAACATATGACTCTGGGAATCCAGGTCTACCTAACATAACATATGACTCTGGGAATCCAGGTCTACCTAACATAACATATGACTCTGGGAATCCAGATCTACCTAACATAACATAGGACTCTTGGAATCCAAATCTACCTAACATAACATATGACTCTGGGAATCCAGATCTACCTAACATAACATAGGACTCTAGGAATCCAGGTCTATCTAACATAGCATATGACTTTGGGTATCCAGGTCTACCTAACATAACATATGACTCTGGGAATCCAGGTCTACCTAACATAACATATGACTCTGGGAATCCAGGTCTACCTAACATAACATAGGATTCTGGGAATCCAGGTCTACCTAACATAGCATATGACTCTGGGAATCCAGGTCTACCTAACATAACATAGGACTCTGGGAATCCAGGTCTACCTAACATAACATAGGACTCTGGGAATCCAGGTCTACCTAACATAACATATGACTCTGGGAATCCAGGTCTACCTAACATAACATATGACTGGGAATCCAGGTCCACCTAGCATAACATATGACTCTGGGAATTCAGGTCTACCTAACATAATATATGACTCTGGGAATCCAGGTCTACCTAACATAACATATGACTCTGGGAATCCAGGTCTACCTAACATAACATATGACTCTAGGAATCCAAGTCTACCTAGCATAACATATGACTCTGGGAATCCAGGTCTACCTAACATAATATATGATTCTGGGAATCCAATTCTACCTAACATAACATATGACTCTAGGAATCCAGGTCTACCTAACATAACATATGACTCTGAGAATCCAGGTCTACCTAACATAGCATATGACTCTGGGAATCCAGGTCTACCTAATATAATATATGACTCTAGGAATCCAGGTCTACCTAACATAACATAGGACTCTGGGAATCCAGGTCTACCTAACATAACATAGGACTCTGGGAATCCAGGTCTACCTAATATAACATATGACTGGGAATCCAGGTCTACCTAACATAACATATGACTCTTGGAATCCAGGTGTACCTAACATAACATATGACTCTGGGAATCCAGGTCTACCTAACATAACATATGACTCTGGGAATTCAGGTCTGCCTAACAAAAAATATGACTCTGGGAATCCAGGTCTACCTAACATAACATATGACTCTGGGATTCCAGGTCTACCTAACATAACATATGACTCTGGGAATCCAGGTCTACCTAACATAACATATGACTCTGGGAATCCAAGTCTACCTAACATAACATATGACTCTGGGAATCCAAGTCTACTTAATATAACATATGACTCTGGGAATCCAGGTCTACCTAACATAACATATGACTCGGGGAATCCAGGTCTACCTAACATAATATAGGAATCTGGGAATCTAGGTCTACCTAGCATAACATAGGACTCTGGGAATCCAGGTCTACCTAACATAACATATGACTGGGAATCCAGGTCTACCTAACATAACATATGACTCTGGGAATCCAGGTCTACCTAACATAACATAGGACTCTGGGAATCCAGGTCTACCTAACATAACATATGACTATGGGAATCCAGGTCTACCTAACATAACATATGACTCTGGGAATCCAGGTCTACCTAACATAACATATGAATCTGGGATTCCAGGTCTACCTAACATAACATAGGACTCTGGGAATCCAGGTCTACCTAACATAACATATGACTTTGGGTATCCAGGTCTACCTACCATAAGATATGACTCTGGGAATCCAGGTCTACCTAACATAACATATGACTCTGGGAATCCAGGTCTACCTAACATAACATAGGACTCTGGGAATCCAGGTCTACCTAACATAGCATATGACTCTGGGAATCCAGGTCTACCTAACATAACATAGGACTCTGGGAATCCAGGTCTACCTAACATAACATAGGACTCTGGGAATCCAGGCCTACCTAACATAGCATATGACTCTGGGAATCCAGGTCTACCAAACATAACATAGGACTCTGGGAATCCAGGTCTACCTAACATAACATAGGACTCTGAGAATCCAGGTCTACCTAACATAACATATGACTCTGGGAATCCAGGTCTACCTAACATAACATATGACTGGGAATCCAGGTCCACCTAACATAACATATGACTCTGGGAATCCAGGTCTACCTAACATAACATATGACTCTAGGAATCCAAGTCTACCTAGCATAACATATGACTCTGGGAATCCAGGTCTACCTAACATAATATATGATTCTGGGAATCCAATTCTACCTAACATAACATATGACTCTAGGAATCCAGGTCTACCTAACATAACATATAACTCTGAGAATCCAGGTCTACCTAACATAGCATATGACTCTGGGAATCCAGGTCTACCTAATATAATATATGACTCTAGGAATCCAGGTCTACCTAACATAACATAGGACTCTGGGAATCCAGGTCTACCTAACATAACAGAGGACTCTGGGAATCCAGGTCTACCTAAAATAACATAGAACTCTGGGAATCCAGGTCTACCTAACATAACATAGGACTCTGGGAATCCAGGTCTACCTAACATAACATAGGACTCTGGGAATCCAGGTCTACCTAATATAACATATGACTGGGAATCCAGGTCTACCTAACATAACATATGACTCTTGGAATCCAGGTCTACCTAACATAACATAGGACTCTGGGAATCCAGGTGTACCTAACATAACATATGACTCTGGGAATCCAGGTCTACCTAACATAACATATGACCCTGGGAATTCAGGTCTGCCTAACAAAAAATATGACTCTGGGAATCCAAGTCTACCTAACATAACATATGACTCTGGGATTCCAGGTCTACCTAACATAACATATGACTCTGGGAATCCAGGTCTACCTAGCATAACATATGACTCTGGGAATCCAGGTCTACCTAACATAACATATGACTCTGGGAATCCAAGTCTACTTAACATAACATATGACTCTGGGAATCCAAGTCTACTTAATATAACATATGACTCTGGGAATCCAGGTCTACCTAACATAACATATGACTCGGGGAATCCAGGTCTACCTAACATAATATAGGACTCTGGGAATCCAGGTCTACCTAGCATAACATAGGACTCTGGGAATCCAGGTCTACCTAACATAACATATGACTGGGAATCCAGGTCTACCTAACATAACATATGACTCTGGGAATCCAGGTCTACCTAACATAACATAGGACTCTGGGAATCCAGGTCTACCTAACATAACATATGACTATGGGAATCCAGGTCTACCTAACATAACATATGACTCTGGGAATCCAGGTCTACCTAGCATAACATATGACTCTGGGATTCCAGGTCTACCTAACATAACATAGGACTCTGGGAATCCAGGTCTACCTAACATAACATATGACTTTGGGTATCCAGGTCTACCTACCATAACATATGACTCTGGGAATCCAGGTCTACCTAACATAACATATGACTCTGGGAATCCAGGTCTACCTACCATAACATATGACTCTGGGAATCCAGGTCTACCTAACATAACATATTACTCTGGGAATCCAGGTCTACCTAACATAACATATGACTCTGGGAATCCAGGTCTACCTAACATAACATATGACTCTGGGAATCCAGGTCTACCTAACATAACATATGACTCTGGGAATCCAAATCTACTTAATATAACATATGACTCTGGGAATCCAGGTCTACCTAACATAACATATGACTCTGGGAATCCAGGGGTACCTAACATAACATATGACACTGGGAATCCAGGTCTACCTAACATAACAGATGACTCTGGGAATCCAGGTCTACCTAACATAGCATATGACTTTCGGAATCCAGGTCTACCTAACATAACATATGACTCTGGTAATCCAGGTCTACCTAACATAACATATGACTCTGGGAATCCAGGTCTACCTAACATAACATAGGACTCTGGGAATCCAGATCTACCTAACATAACATAGGACTCTGGGAATCCAGGTCTACCTAACATAACATAGGACTCTGTGAATCGAGGTCTACCTAACATAACATATGACTCTGGGAATCCAGGTCTACCTAACATAACATAGGACTCTGGGAATCCAGATCTACCTAACATAACATAGGACTCTTGGAATCCAAATCTACCTAACATAACATATGGCTCTGGGAATCCAGATCTACCTAACATAACATAGGACTCTAGGAATCCAGGTCTACCTAACATAGCATATGACTTTGGGTATCCAGGTCTACCTAACATAACATATGACTCTAGGAATCCAGGTCTTCATAGCATAACATATGACTCTGGGAATCCAGGTCTACCTAACATAAATATTTGATTCTGGGAATCCAAGTCTACCTAACATAACATATGACTGGGAATCCAGGTCTACCTAACATAACATATGACTCTAGGAATCCAGGTCTACCTAACATAACATATGACACAGGGAATCCAGGTCTACCTAACATAACAGATGACTCTGGGAATCCAGGTCTACCTAACATAGCATATGACTCTGGGAATCCAGGTCTACCTAATATAACATATGACTCTGGGAATCCAGGTCTACCTAACATAACATAGGACTCTGGGAATCCAGGTCTACCTAGCATAACATATGACTTTGGGAATCCAGGTCTACCTAACATAACATATGACTCTGGGAATCCAGGTCTACCTAACATAACATATGACTCTAGGAATCCAAGTCTACCTAGCATAACATATGACTCTGGGAATCCAGGTCTACCTAACATAATATATGATTCTGGGAATCCAATTCTACCTAACATAACATATGACTCTAGGAATCCAGGTCTACCTAACATAACATATAACTCTGAGAATCCAGGTCTACCTAACATAGCATATGACTCTGGGAATCCAGGTCTACCTAATATAATATATGACTCTAGGAATCCAGGTCTACCTAACATTACATAGGACTCTGGGAATCCAGGTCTACCTAACATAACAGAGGACTCTGGGAATCCAGGTCTACCTAAAATAACATAGAACTCTGGGAATCCAGGTCTACCTAACATAACATAGGACTCTGGGAATCCAGGTCTACCTAACATAACATAGGACTCTGGGAATCCAGGTCTACCTAATATAACATATGACTGGGAATCCAGGTCTACCTAACATAACATATGACTCTTGGAATCCAGGTCTACCTAACATAACATAGGACTCTGGGAATCCAGGTGTACCTAACATAACATATGACTCTGGGAATCCAGGTCTACCTAACATAACATATGACTCTGGGAATTCAGGTCTGCCTAACAAAAAATATGACTCTGGGAATCCAGGTCTACCTAACATAACATATGACTCTGGGATTCCAGGTCTACCTAACATAACATATGACTCTGGGAATCCAGGTCTACCTAACATAACATATGACTCTGGGAATCCAGGTCTACCTAACATAACATATGACTCTGGGAATCCAAGTCTACTTAACATAACATATGACTCTGGGAATCCAAGTCTACTTAATATAACATATGACTCTGGGAATCCAGGTCTACCTAACATAACATAGGACTCTGGGAATCCAGATCTACCTAACATAACATAGGACTCTGGGAATCCAGGTCTACCTAACATAACATAGGACTCTGTGAATCGAGGTCTACCTAACATAACATATGACTCTGGGAATCCAGGTCTACCTAACATAACATAGGACTCTGGGAATCCAGATCTACCTAACATAACATAGGACTCTTGGAATCCAAATCTACCTAACATAACATATGGCTCTGGGAATCCAGATCTACCTAACATAACATAGGACTCTAGGAATCCAGGTCTACCTAACATAGCATATGACTTTGGGTATCCAGGTCTACCTAACATAACATATGACTCTAGGAATCCAGGTCTTCATAGCATAACATATGACTCTGGGAATCCAGGTCTACCTAACATAAATATTTGATTCTGGGAATCCAAGTCTACCTAACATAACATATGACTGGGAATCCAGGTCTACCTAACATAACATATGAATCTAGGAATCCAGGTCTACCTAACATAACATATGACACAGGGAATCCAGGTCTACCTAACATAACAGATGACTCTGGGAATCCAGGTCTACCTAACATAGCATATGACTCTGGGAATCCAGGTCTACCTAATATAACATATGACTCTGGGAATCCAGGTCTACCTAACATAACATAGGACTCTGGGAATCCAGGTCTACCTAGCATAACATATGACTTTGGGAATCCAGGTCTACCTAACATAACATATGACTCTGGGAATCCAGGTCTACCTAACATAACATATGACTCTAGGAATCCAAGTCTACCTAGCATAACATATGACTCTGGGAATCCAGGTCTACCTAACATAATATATGATTCTGGGAATCCAATTCTACCTAACATAACATATGACTCTAGGAATCCAGGTCTACCTAACATAACATATAACTCTGAGAATCCAGGTCTACCTAACATAGCATATGACTCTGGGAATCCAGGTCTACCTAATATAATATATGACTCTAGGAATCCAGGTCTACCTAACATAACATAGGACTCTGGGAATCCAGGTCTACCTAACATAACAGAGGACTCTGGGAATCCAGGTCTACCTAAAATAACATAGAACTCTGGGAATCCAGGTCTACCTAACATAACATAGGACTCTGGGAATCCAGGTCTACCTAACATAACATAGGACTCTGGGAATCCAGGTCTACCTAATATAACATATGACTGGGAATCCAGGTCTACCTAACATAACATATGACTCTTGGAATCCAGGTCTACCTAACATAACATAGGACTCTGGGAATCCAGGTGTACCTAACATAACATATGACTCTGGGAATCCAGGTCTACCTAACATAACATATGACTCTGGGAATTCAGGTCTGCCTAACAAAAATATGACTCTGGGAATCCAGGTCTACCTAACATAACATATGACTCTGGGATTCCAGGTCTACCTAACATAACATATGACTCTGGGAATCCAGGTCTACCTAACATAACATATGACTCTGGGAATCCAGGTCTACCTAACATAACATATGACTCTGGGAATCCAAGTCTACTTAACATAACATATGACTCTGGGAATCCAAGTCTACTTAATATAACATATGACTCTGGGAATCCAGGTCTACCTAACATAACATATGACTCGGGGAATCCAGGTCTACCTAACATAATATAGGACTCTGGGAATCCAGGTCTACCTAGCATAACATAGGACTCTGGGAATCCAGGTCTACCTAACATAACATATGACTGGGAATCCAGGTCTACCTAACATAACATATGACTCTGGGAATCCAGGTCTACCTAACATAACATAGGACTCTGGGAATCCAGGTCTACCTAACATAACATATGACTATGGGAATCCAGGTCTACCTAACATAACATATGACTCTGGGAATCCAGGTCTACCTAACATAACATATGACTCTGGGATTCCAGGTCTACCTAACATAACATAGGACTCTGGGAATCCAGGTCTACCTAACAAAACATATGACTTTGGGTATCCAGGTCTACCTACCATAACATATGACTCTGGGAATCCAGGTCTACCTAACATAACATATGACTCTGGGAATCCAGGTCTACCTACCATAACATATGACTCTGGGAATCCAGGTCTACCTAACATAACATATGACTCTGGGAATCCAGGTCTACCTAACATAACATATGACTCTGTGAATCCAGGTCTACCTAACATAACATATGACTCTGGGAATCCAGGTCTACCTAACATAACATATGACTCTGGGAATCCAAATCTACCTAACATAACATATGACTCTGAGAATCCAGATCTACCTAACATAACATATGACTCTGGGAATCCAGGTCTACCTGACATAACATATGACTCTGGGATTCCAAGTCTACTTAATATAACATATGCCTCTGGGAATCCGGGTCTACCTAACATAACATATGACTCTGGGAATCCAGTTCTACCTAGCATAACATAGGACTCTGGGAATCCAAGTCTACCTAACATAACATATGACTCTGGGAATCCAAGTCTACTTAATATAACATATGACTCTGGGAATCCAGGTCTACCTAACATAACATATGACTCTGGGAATCCAGGGGTACCTAACATAACATATGACACTGGGAATCCAGGTCTACCTAACATAACAGATGACTCTGGGAATCCAGGTCTACCTAACATAGCATATGACTTTCGGAATCCAGGTCTACCTAACATAACATATGACTCTGGTAATCCAGGTCTACCTAACATAACATATGACTCTGGGAATCCAGGTCTACCTAACATAACATAGGACTCTGGGAATCCAGATCTACCTAACATAACATAGGACTCTGGGAATCCAGGTCTACCTAACATAACATAGGACTCTGGGAATCCAGATCTACCTAACATAACATAGGACTCTGGGAATCCAGGTCTACCTAACATAACATATGACTCTGTGAATCCAGGTCTATCTAACATAACATAGGACTCTGTGAATCCAGGTCTACCTAACATAACATATGACTCTGGGAATCCAGGTCTACCTAACATAACATAGGACTCTGGGAATCCAGATCTACCTAACATAACATAGGACTCTTGGAATCCAAATCTACCTAACATAACATATGGCTCTGGGAATCCAGATCTACCTAACATAACATAGGACTCTAGGAATCCAGGTCTACCTAACATAGCATATGACTTTGGGTATCCAGGTCTACCTAACATAACATATGACTCTAGGAATCCAGGTCTTCATAGCATAACATATGACTCTGGGAATCCAGGTCTACCTAACATAAATATTTGATTCTGGGAATCCAAGTCTACCTAACATAACATATGACTGGGAATCCAGGTCTACCTAACATAACATATGACTCTAGGAATCCAGGTCTACCTAACATAACATATGACACAGGGAATCCAGGTCTACCTAACATAACAGATGACTCTGGGAATCCAGGTCTACCTAACATAGCATATGACTCTGGGAATCCAGGTCTACCTAATATAACATATGACTCTGGGAATCCAGGTCTACCTAACATAACATAGGACTCTGGGAATCCAGGTCTACCTAGCATAACATATGACTTTGGGAATCCAGGTCTACCTAACATAACATATGACTCTGGGAATCCAGGTCTACCTAACATAACATATGACTCTGGGAATCCAGGTCTACCTAACATAACATATGACTCTGGGAATCCAGATCTACCTAACATAACATAGGACTCTTGGAATCCAAATCTACCTAACATAACATATGACTCTGGGAATCCAGATCTACCTAACATAACATAGGACTCTAGGAATCCAGGTCTATCTAACATAGCATATGACTTTGGGTATCCAGGTCTACCTAACATAACATATGACTCTGGGAATCCAGGTCTACCTAACATAACATATGACTCTGGGAATCCAGGTCTACCTAGCATAACATAGGATTCTGGGAATCCAGGTCTACCTAACATAGCATATGACTCTGGGAATCCAGGTCTACCTAACATAACATAGGACTCTGGGAATCCAGGTCTACCTAACATAACATATGACTCTGGGAATCCAGGTCTACCTAACATAACATATGACTCTGGGAATCCAGGTCTACCTAACATAACATATGACTGGGAATCCAGGTCCACCTAACATAACATATGACTCTGGGAATTCAGGTCTACCTAACATAATATATGACTCTGGGAATCCAGGTCTACCTAACATAACATATGACTCTGGGAATCCAGGTCTACCTAACATAACATATGACTCTGGGAATCCAGGTCTACCTAACATAATATATGATTCTGGGAATCCAATTCTACCTAACATAACATATGACTCTAGGAATCCAGGTCTACCTAACATAACATATGACTCTGAGAATCCAGGTCTACCTAACATAGCATATGACTCTGGGAATCCAGGTCTACCTAATATAATATATGACTCTAGGAATCCAGGTCTACCTAACATAACATAGGACTCTGGGAATCGAGGTCTACCTAACATAACAGAGGACTCTGGGAATCCAGGTCTACCTAAAATAACATAGAACTCTGGGAATCCAGGTCTACCTAACATAACATAGGACTCTGGGAATCCAGGTCTACCTAACATAACATAGGACTCTGGGAATCCAGGTCTACCTAATATAACATATGACTGGGAATCCAGGTCTACCTAACATAACATATGACTCTTGGAATCCAGGTGTACCTAACATAACATATGACTCTGGGAATCCAGGTCTACCTAACATAACATATGACTCTGGGAATTCAGGTCTGCCTAACAAAAAATATGACTCTGGGAATCCAGGTCTACCTAACATAACATATGACTCTGGGATTCCAGGTCTACCTAACATAACATATGACTCTGGGAATCCAGGTCTACCTAACATAACATATGACTCTGGGAATCCAGGTCTACCTAACATAACATATGACTCTGGGAATCCAAGTCTACCTAACATAACATATGACTCTGGGAATCCAAGTCTACTTAATATAACATATGACTCTGGGAATCCAGGTCTACCTAACATAACATATGACTCGGGGAATCCAGGTCTACCTAACATAATATAGGAATCTGGGAATCCAGGTCTACCTAGCATAACATAGGACTCTGGGAATCCAGGTCTACCTAACATAACTTATGACTGGGAATCCAGGTCTACCTAACATAACATATGACTCTGGGAATCCAGGTCTACCTAACATAACATAGGACTCTGGGAATCCAGTTCTACCTAACATAACATATGACTATGGGAATCCAGGTCTACCTAACATAACATATGACTCTGGGAATCCAGGTCTACCTAACATAACATATGACTCTGGGATTCCAGGTTTACCTAACATAACATAGGACTCTGGGAATCCAGGTCTACCTAACATAACATATGACTTTGGGTATCCAGGTCTACCTACCATAAGATATGACTCTGGGAATCCAGGTCTACCTAACATAACATATGACTCTGGGAATCCAGGTCTACCTAACATAACATAGGACTCTGGGAATCCAGGTCTACCTAACATAGCATATGACTCTGGGAATCCAGGTCTACCTAACATAACATAGGACTCTGGGAATCCAGGTCTACCTAACATAACATAGGACTCTGGGAATCCAGGTCTACCTAACATAGCATATGACTCTGGGAATCCAGGTCTACCAAACATAACATAGGACTCTGGGAATCCAGGTCTACCTAACATAACATAGGACTCTGAGAATCGAGGTCTACCTAACATAACATATGACTCTGGGAATCCAGGTCTACCTAACATAACATATGACTGGGAATCCAGGTCCACCTAACATAACATATGACTCTGGGAATCCAGGTCTACCTAACATAACATATGACTCTAGGAATCCAAGTCTACCTAGCATAACATATGACTCTGGGAATCCAGGTCTACCTAACATAATATATGATTCTGGGAATCCAATTCTACCTAACATAACATATGACTCTAGGAATCCAGGTCTACCTAACATAACATATAACTCTGAGAATCCAGGTCTACCTAACATAGCATATGACTCTGGGAATCCAGGTCTACCTAATATAATATATGACTCTAGGAATCCAGGTCTACCTAACATAACATAGGACTCTGGGAATCCAGGTCTACCTAACATAACAGAGGACTCTGGGAATCCAGGTCTACCTAAAATAACATAGAACTCTGTGAATCCAGGTCTACCTAACATAACATAGGACTCTGGGAATCCAGGTCTACCTAACATAACATAGGACTCTGGGAATCCAGGTCTACCTAATATAACATATGACTGGGAATCCAGGTCTACCTAACATAACATATGACTCTTGGAATCCAGGTGTACCTAACATAACATATGACTCTGGGAATCCAGGTCTACCTAACATAACATATGACTCTGGGAATTCAGGTCTGCCTAACAAAAAATATGACTCTGGGAATCCAGGTCTACCTAACATAACATATGACTCTGGGATTCCAGGTCTACCTAACATAACATATGACTCTGGGAATCCAGGTCTACCTAACATAACATATGACTCTGGGAATCCAGGTCTTCCTAACATAACATATGACTCTGGGAATCCAAGTCTACCTAACATAACATATGACTCTGGGAATCCAAGTCTACTTAATATAACATATGACTCTGGGAATCCAGGTCTACCTAACATAACATATGACTCGGGGAATCCAGGTCTACCTAACATAATATAGGAATCTGGGAATCCAGGTCTACCTAGCATAACATAGGACTCTGGGAATCCAGGTCTACCTAACATAACTTATGACTGGGAATCCAGGTCTACCTAACATAACATATGACTCTGGGAATCCAGGTCTACCTAACATAACATAGGACTCTGGGAATCCAGTTCTACCTAACATAACATATGACTATGGGAATCCAGGTCTACCTAACATAACATATGACTCTGGGAATCCAGGTCTACCTAACATAACATATGACTCTGGGATTCCAGGTTTACCTAACATAACATAGGACTCTGGGAATCCAGGTCTGCCTAACATAACATATGACTTTGGGTATCCAGGTCTACCTACCATAAGATATGACTCTGGGAATCCAGGTCTACCTAACATAACATATGACTCTGGGAATCCAGGTCTACCTAACATAACATAGGACTCTGGGAATCCAGGTCTACCTAACATAGCATATGACTCTGGGAATCCAGGTCTACCTAACATAACATAGGACTCTGGGAATCCAGGTCTACCTAACATAACATAGGACTCTGGGAATCCAGGTCTACCTAACATAGCATATGACTCTGGGAATCCAGGTCTACCAAACATAACATAGGACTCTGGGAATCCAGGTCTACCTAACATAACATAGGACTCTGAGAATCGAGGTCTACCTAACATAACATATGACTCTGGGAATCCAGGTCTAGCTAACATAACATATGACTGGGAATCCAGGTCCACCTAACATAACATATGACTCTGGGAATCCAGGTCTACCTAACATAACATATGACTCTAGGAATCCAAGTCTACCTAGCATAACATATGACTCTGGGAATCCAGGTCTACCTAACATAATATATGATTCTGGGAATCCAATTCTACCTAACATAACATATGACTCTAGGAATCCAGGTCTACCTAACATAACATATAACTCTGAGAATCCAGGTCTACCTAACATAGCATATGACTCTGGGAATCCAGGTCTACCTAACATAACATATGACTCTGGGAATCCAGGTCTACCTAACATAACATATGACTCTGGGAATCCAAGTCTACCTAACATAACATATGACTCTGGGAATCCAAGTCTACTTAATATAACATATGACTCTGGGAATCCAGGTCTACCTAACATAACATATGACTCTAGGAATCCAGGTCTTCATAGCATAACATATGACTCTGGGAATCCAGGTCTACCTAACATAAATATTTGATTCTGGGAATCCAAGTCTACCTAACATAACATATGACTGGGAATCCAGGTCTACCTAACATAACATATGACTCTAGGAATCCAGGTCTACCTAACATAACATATGACACAGGGAATCCAGGTCTACCTAACATAACAGATGACTCTGGGAATCCAGGTCTACCTAACATAGCATATGACTCTGGGAATCCAGGTCTACCTAATATAACATATGACTCTGGGAATCCAGGTCTACCTAACATAACATAGGACTCTGGGAATCCAGGTCTACCTAGCATAACATATGACTTTGGGAATCCAGGTCTACCTAACATAACATATGACTCTGGGAATCCAGGTCTACCTAACATAACATATGACTCTGGGAATCCAGGTCTACCTAACATAACATATGACTCTGGGAATCCAGATCTACCTAACATAACATAGGACTCTTGGAATCCAAATCTACCTAACATAACATATGACTCTGGGAATCCAGATCTACCTAACATAACATAGGACTCTAGGAATCCAGGTCTATCTAACATAGCATATGACTTTGGGTATCCAGGTCTACCTAACATAACATATGACTCTGGGAATCCAGGTCTACCTAACATAACATATGACTCTGGGAATCCAGGTCTACCTAGCATAACATAGGATTCTGGGAATCCAGGTCTACCTAACATAGCATATGACTCTGGGAATCCAGGTCTACCTAACATAACATAGGACTCTGGGAATCCAGGTCTACCTAACATAACATAGGACTCTGGGAATCCAGGTCTACCTAACATAACATATGACTCTGGGAATCCAGGTCTACCTAACATAACATATGACTGGGAATCCAGGTCCACCTAACATAACATATGACTCTGGGAATTCAGGTCTACCTAACATAATATATGACTCTGGGAATCCAGGTCTACCTAACATAACATATGACTCTGGGAATCCAGGTCTACCTAACATAACATATGACTCTGGGAATCCAGGTCTACCTAACATAATATATGATTCTGGGAATCCAATTCTACCTAACATAACATATGACTCTAGGAATCCAGGTCTACCTAACATAACATATGACTCTGAGAATCCAGGTCTACCTAACATAGCATATGACTCTGGGAATCCAGGTCTACCTAATATAATATATGACTCTAGGAATCCAGGTCTACCTAACATAACATAGGACTCTGGGAATCGAGGTCTACCTAACATAACAGAGGACTCTGGGAATCCAGGTCTACCTAAAATAACATAGAACTCTGGGAATCCAGGTCTACCTAACATAACATAGGACTCTGGGAATCCAGGTCTACCTAACATAACATTGGACTCTGGGAATCCAGGTCTACCTAATATAACATATGACTGGGAATCCAGGTCTACCTAACATAACATATGACTCTTGGAATCCAGGTGTACCTAACATAACATATGACTCTGGGAATCCAGGTCTACCTAACATAACATATGACTCTGGGAATTCAGGTCTGCCTAACAAAAAATATGACTCTGGGAATCCAGGTCTACCTAACATAACATATGACTCTGGGATTCCAGGTCTACCTAACATAACATATGACTCTGGGAATCCAGGTCTACCTAACATAACATATGACTCTGGGAATCCAGGTCTACCTAACATAACATATGACTCTGGGAATCCAAGTCTACCTAACATAACATATGACTCTGGGAATCCAAGTCTACTTAATATAACATATGACTCTGGGAATCCAGGTCTACCTAACATAACATATGACTCGGGGAATCCAGGTCTACCTAACATAATATAGGAATCTGGGAATCCAGGTCTACCTAGCATAACATAGGACTCTGGGAATCCAGGTCTACCTAACATAACTTATGACTGGGAATCCAGGTCTACCTAACATAACATATGACTCTGGGAATCCAGGTCTACCTAACATAACATAGGACTCTGGGAATCCAGTTCTACCTAACATAACATATGACTATGGGAATCCAGGTCTACCTAACATAACATATGACTCTGGGAATCCAGGTCTACCTAACATAACATATGACTCTGGGATTCCAGGTTTACCTAACATAACATAGGACTCTGGGAATCCAGGTCTACCTAACATAACATATGACTTTGGGTATCCAGGTCTACCTACCATAAGATATGACTCTGGGAATCCAGGTCTACCTAACATAACATATGACTCTGGGAATCCAGGTCTACCTAACATAACATAGGACTCTGGGAATCCAGGTCTACCTAACATAGCATATGACTCTGGGAATCCAGGTCTACCTAACATAACATAGGACTCTGGGAATCCAGGTCTACCTAACATAACATAGGACTCTGGGAATCCAGGTCTACCTAACATAGCATATGACTCTGGGAATCCAGGTCTACCAAACATAACATAGGACTCTGGGAATCCAGGTCTACCTAACATAACATAGGACTCTGAGAATCGAGGTCTACCTAACATAACATATGACTCTGGGAATCCAGGTCTACCTAACATAACATATGACTGGGAATCCAGGTCCACCTAACATAACATATGACTCTGGGAATCCAGGTCTACCTAACATAACATATGACTCTAGGAATCCAAGTCTACCTAGCATAACATATGACTCTGGGAATCCAGGTCTACCTAACATAATATATGATTCTGGGAATCCAATTCTACCTAACATAACATATGACTCTAGGAATCCAGGTCTACCTAACATAACATATAACTCTGAGAATCCAGGTCTACCTAACATAGCATATGACTCTGGGAATCCAGGTCTACCTAATATAATATATGACTCTAGGAATCCAGGTCTACCTAACATAACATAGGACTCTGGGAATCCAGGTCTACCTAACATAACAGAGGACTCTGGGAATCCAGGTCTACCTAAAATAACATAGAACTCTGTGAATCCAGGTCTACCTAACATAACATAGGACTCTGGGAATCCAGGTCTACCTAACATAACATACGACTCTGGGAATCCAGGTCTACCTAATATAACATATGACTGGGAATCCAGGTCTACCTAACATAACATATGACTCTTGGAATCCAGGTGTACCTAACATAACATATGACTCTGGGAATCCAGGTCTACCTAACATAACATATGACTCTGGGAATTCAGGTCTGCCTAACAAAAAATATGACTCTGGGAATCCAGGTCTACCTAACATAACATATGACTCTGGGATTCCAGGTCTACCTAACATAACATATGACTCTGGGAATCCAGGTCTACCTAACATAACATATGACTCTGGGAATCCAGGTCTTCCTAACATAACATATGACTCTGGGAATCCAAGTCTACCTAACATAACATATGACTCTGGGAATCCAAGTCTACTTAATATAACATATGACTCTGGGAATCCAGGTCTACCTAACATAACATATGACTCGGGGAATCCAGGTCTACCTAACATAATATAGGAATCTGGGAATCCAGGTCTACCTAGCATAACATAGGACTCTGGGAATCCAGGTCTACCTAACATAACTTATGACTGGGAATCCAGGTCTACCTAACATAACATATGACTCTGGGAATCCAGGTCTACCTAACATAACATAGGACTCTGGGAATCCAGTTCTACCTAACATAACATATGACTATGGGAATCCAGGTCTACCTAACATAACATATGACTCTGGGAATCCAGGTCTACCTAACATAACATATGACTCTGGGATTCCAGGTTTACCTAACATAACATAGGACTCTGGGAATCCAGGTCTGCCTAACATAACATATGACTTTGGGTATCCAGGTCTACCTACCATAAGATATGACTCTGGGAATCCAGGTCTACCTAACATAACATATGACTCTGGGAATCCAGGTCTACCTAACATAACATAGGACTCTGGGAATCCAGGTCTACCTAACATAGCATATGACTCTGGGAATCCAGGTCTACCTAACATAACATAGGACTCTGGGAATCCAGGTCTACCTAACATAACATAGGACTCTGGGAATCCAGGTCTACCTAACATAGCATATGACTCTGGGAATCCAGGTCTACCAAACATAACATAGGACTCTGGGAATCCAGGTCTACCTAACATAACATAGGACTCTGAGAATCGAGGTCTACCTAACATAACATATGACTCTGGGAATCCAGGTCTAGCTAACATAACATATGACTGGGAATCCAGGTCCACCTAACATAACATATGACTCTGGGAATCCAGGTCTACCTAACATAACATATGACTCTAGGAATCCAAGTCTACCTAGCATAACATATGACTCTGGGAATCCAGGTCTACCTAACATAATATATGATTCTGGGAATCCAATTCTACCTAACATAACATATGACTCTAGGAATCCAGGTCTACCTAACATAACATATAACTCTGAGAATCCAGGTCTACCTAACATAGCATATGACTCTGGGAATCCAGGTCTACCTAACATAACATATGACTCTGGGAATCCAGGTCTACCTAACATAACATATGACTCTGGGAATCCAAGTCTACCTAACATAACATATGACTCTGGGAATCCAAGTCTACTTAATATAACATATGACTCTGGGAATCCAGGTCTACCTAACATAACATATGACTCGGGGAATCCAGGTCTACCTAACATAATATAGGAATCTGGGAATCCAGGTCTACCTAGCATAACATAGGACTCTGGGAATCCAGGTCTACCTAACATAACTTATGACTGGGAATCCAGGTCTACCTAACATAACATAGGACTCTGGGAATCCAGTTCTACCTAACATAACATATGACTATGGGAATCCAGGTCTACCTAACATAACATATGACTCTGGGAATCCAGGTCTACCTAACATAACATATGACTCTGGGATTCCAGGTTTACCTAACATAACATAGGACTCTGGGAATCCAGGTCTACCTAACATAACATATGACTTTGGGTATCCAGGTCTACCTACCATAAGATATGACTCTGGGAATCCAGGTCTACCTAACATAACATATGACTCTGGGAATCCAGGTCTACCTAACATAACATAGGACTCTGGGAATCCAGGTCTACCTAACATAGCATATGACTCTGGGAATCCAGGTCTACCTAACATAACATAGGACTCTGGGAATCCAGGTCTACCTAACATAACATAGGACTCTGGGAATCCAGGTCTACCTAACATAGCATATGACTCTGGGAATCCAGGTCTACCAAACATAACATAGGACTCTGGGAATCCAGGTCTACCTAACATAACATAGGACTCTGAGAATCCAGGTCTACCTAACATAACATATGACTCTGGGAATCCAGGTCTACCTAACATAACATATGACTGGGAATCCAGGTCCACCTAACATAACATATGACTCTGGGAATCCAGGTCTACCTAACATAACATATGACTCTAGGAATCCAAGTCTACCTAGCATAACATATGACTCTGGGAATCCAGGTCTACCTAACATAATATATGATTCTGGGAATCCAATTCTACCTAACATAACATATGACTCTAGGAATCCAGGTCTACCTAACATAACATATAACTCTGAGAATCCAGGTCTACCTAACATAGCATATGACTCTGGGAATCCAGGTCTACCTAATATAATATATGACTCTAGGAATCCAGGTCTACCTAAAATAACATAGAACTCTGGGAATCCAGGTCTACCTAACATAACATAGGACTCTGGGAATCCAGGTCTACCTAACATAACATAGGACTCTGGGAATCCAGGTCTACCTAATATAACATATGACTGGGAATCCAGGTCTACCTAACATAACATATGACTCTTGGAATCCAGGTCTACCTAACATAACATAGGACTCTGGGAATCCAGGTGTACCTAACATAACATATGACTCTGGGAATCCAGGTCTACCTAACATAACATATGACCCTGGGAATTCAGGTCTGCCTAACAAAAAATATGACTCTGGGAATCCAAGTCTACCTAACATAACATATGACTCTGGGATTCCAGGTCTACCTAACATAACATATGACTCTGGGAATCCAGGTCTACCTAACATAACATATGACTCTGGGAATCCAGGTCTACCTAACATAACATATGACTCTGGGAATCCAAGTCTACTTAACATAACATATGACTCTGGGAATCCAAGTCTACTTAATATAACATATGACTCTGGGAATCCAGGTCTACCTAACATAACATATGACTCGGGGAATCCAGGTCTACCTAACATAATATAGGACTCTGGGAATCCAGGTCTACCTAGCATAACATAGGACTCTGGGAATCCAGGTCTACCTAACATAACATATGACTGGGAATCCAGGTCTACCTAACATAACATATGACTCTGGGAATCCAGGTCTACCTAACATAACATAGGACTCTGGGAATCCAGGTCTACCTAACATAACATATGACTATGGGAATCCAGGTCTACCTAACATAACATATGACTCTGGGAATCCAGGTCTACCTAGCATAACATATGACTCTGGGATTCCAGGTCTACCTAACATAACATAGGACTCTGGGAATCCAGGTCTACCTAACATAACATATGACTTTGGGTATCCAGGTCTACCTACCATAACATATGACTCTGGGAATCCAGGTCTACCTAACATAACATATGACTCTGGGAATCCAGGTCTACCTACCATAACATATGACTCTGGGAATCCAGGTCTACCTAACATAACATATTACTCTGGGAATCCAGGTCTACCTAACATAACATATGACTCTGGGAATCCAAATCTACTTAATATAACATATGACTCTGGGAATCCAGGTCTACCTAACATAACATATGACTCTGGGAATCCAGGGGTACCTAACATAACATATGACACTGGGAATCCAGGTCTACCTAACATAACATATGACTATGGGAATCCAGGTCTACCTAACATAACATATGACTCTGGGAATCCAGGGGTACCTAACATAACATATGACACTGGGAATCCATGTCTACCTAACATAACATATGACTATGGGAATCCAGGTCTACCTAACATAACATATGACTCTGGGAATCCAGGTCTACCTAGCATAACATATGACTCTGGGATTCCAGGTCTACCTAACATAACATAGGACTCTGGGAATCCAGGTCTACCTAACATAACATATGACTTTGGGTATCCAGGTCTACCTACCATAACATATGACTCTGGGAATCCAGGTCTACCTAACATAACATATGACTCTGGGAATCCAGGTCTACCTACCATAACATATGACTCTGGGAATCCAGGTCTACCTAACATAACATATTACTCTGGGAATCCAGGTCTACCTAACATAACATATGACTCTGGGAATCCAAATCTACTTAATATAACATATGACTCTGGGAATCCAGGTCTACCTAACATAACATATGACTCTGGGAATCCAGGGGTACCTAACATAACATATGACACTGGGAATCCAGGTCTACCTAACATAACAGATGACTCTGGGAATCCAGGTCTACCTAACATAGCATATGACTTTCGGAATCCAGGTCTACCTAACATAACATATGACTCTGGTAATCCAGGTCTACCTAACATAACATATGACTCTGGGAATCCAGGTCTACCTAACATAACATAGGACTCTGGGAATCCAGATCTACCTAACATAACATAGGACTCTGGGAATCCAGGTCTACCTAACATAACATAGGACTCTGTGAATCGAGGTCTACCTAACATAACATATGACTCTGGGAATCCAGGTCTACCTAACATAACATAGGACTCTGGGAATCCAGATCTACCTAACATAACATAGGACTCTTGGAATCCAAATCTACCTAACATAACATATGGCTCTGGGAATCCAGATCTACCTAACATAACATAGGACTCTAGGAATCCAGGTCTACCTAACATAGCATATGACTTTGGGTATCCAGGTCTACCTAACATAACATATGACTCTAGGAATCCAGGTCTTCATAGCATAACATATGACTCTGGGAATCCAGGTCTACCTAACATAAATATTTGATTCTGGGAATCCAAGTCTACCTAACATAACATATGACTGGGAATCCAGTTCTACCTAACATAACATATGACTCTAGGAATCCAGGTCTACCTAACATAACATATGACACAGGGAATCCAGGTCTACCTAACATAACAGATGACTCTGGGAATCCAGGTCTACCTAACATAGCATATGACTCTGGGAATCCAGGTCTACCTAATATAACATATGACTCTGGGAATCCAGGTCTACCTAACATAACATAGGACTCTGGGAATCCAGGTCTACCTAGCATAACATATGACTTTGGGAATCCAGGTCTACCTAACATAACATATGACTCTGGGAATCCAGGTCTACCTAACATAACATATGACTCTAGGAATCCAAGTCTACCTAGCATAACATATGACTCTGGGAATCCAGGTCTACCTAACATAATATATGATTCTGGGAATCCAATTCTACCTAACATAACATATGACTCTAGGAATCCAGGTCTACCTAACATAACATATAACTCTGAGAATCCAGGTCTACCTAACATAGCATATGACTCTGGGAATCCAGGTCTACCTAATATAATATATGACTCTAGGAATCCAGGTCTACCTAACATAACATAGGACTCTGGGAATCCAGGTCTACCTAACATAACAGAGGACTCTGGGAATCCAGGTCTACCTAAAATAACATAGAACTCTGGGAATCCAGGTCTACCTAACATAACATAGGACTCTGGGAATCCAGGTCTACCTAACATAACATAGGACTCTGGGAATCCAGGTCTACCTAATATAACATATGACTGGGAATCCAGGTCTACCTAACATAACATATGACTCTTGGAATCCAGGTCTACCTAACATAACATAGGACTCTGGGAATCCAGGTGTACCTAACATAACATATGACTCTGGGAATCCAGGTCTACCTAACATAACATATGACTCTGGGAATTCAGGTCTGCCTAACAAAAAATATGACTCTGGGAATCCAGGTCTACCTAACATAACATATGACTCTGGGATTCCAGGTCTACCTAACATAACATATGACTCTGGGAATCCAGGTCTACCTAACATAACATATGACTCTGGGAATCCAGGTCTACCTAACATAACATATGACTCTGGGAATCCAAGTCTACTTAACATAACATATGACTCTGGGAATCCAAGTCTACTTAATATAACATATGACTCTGGGAATCCAGGTCTACCTAACATAACATAGGACTCTGGGAATCCAGATCTACCTAACATAACATAGGACTCTGGGAATCCAGGTCTACCTAACATAACATAGGACTCTGTGAATCGAGGTCTACCTAACATAACATATGACTCTGGGAATCCAGGTCTACCTAACATAACATAGGACTCTGGGAATCCAGATCTACCTAACATAACATAGGACTCTTGGAATCCAAATCTACCTAACATAACATATGGCTCTGGGAATCCAGATCTACCTAACATAACATAGGACTCTAGGAATCCAGGTCTACCTAACATAGCATATGACTTTGGGTATCCAGGTCTACCTAACAAAACATATGACTCTAGGAATCCAGGTCTTCATAGCATAACATATGACTCTGGGAATCCAGGTCTACCTAACATAAATATTTGATTCTGGGAATCCAAGTCTACCTAACATAACATATGACTGGGAATCCAGGTCTACCTAACATAACATATGACTCTAGGAATCCAGGTCTACCTAACATAACATATGACACAGGGAATCCAGGTCTACCTAACATAACATATGACTCTGGGATTCCAGGTCTACCTAACATAACATATGACTCTGGGAATCCAGGTCTACCTAACATAACATATGACTCTGGGAATCCAGGTCTACCTAACATAACATATGACTCTGGGAATCCAAGTCTACTTAACATAACATATGACTCTGGGAATCCAAGTCTACTTAATATAACATATGACTCTGGGAATCCAGGTCTACCTAACATAACATATGACTCGGGGAATCCAGGTCTACCTAACATAATATAGGACTCTGGGAATCCAGGTCTACCTAGCATAACATAGGACTCTGGGAATCCAGGTCTACCTAACATAACATATGACTGGGAATCCAGGTCTACCTAACATAACATATGACTCTGGGAATCCAGGTCTACCTAACATAACATAGGACTCTGGGAATCCAGGTCTACCTAACATAACATATGACTATGGGAATCCAGGTCTACCTAACATAACATATGACTCTGGGAATCCAGGTCTACCTAACATAACATATGACTCTGGGATTCCAGGTCTACCTAACATAACATAGGACTCTGGGAATCCAGGTCTACCTAACATAACATATGACTTTGGGTATCCAGGTCTACCTACCATAACATATGACTCTGGGAATCCAGGTCTACCTAACATAACATATGACTCTGGGAATCCAGGTCTACCTACCATAACATATGACTCTGGGAATCCAGGTCTACCTAACATAACATATGACTCTGGGAATCCAGGTCTACCTAACATAACATATGACTCTGTGAATACAGGTCTACCTAACATAACATATGACTCTGGGAATCCAGGTCTACCTAACATAACATATGACTCTGGGAATCCAAATCTACCTAACATAACATATGACTCTGAGAATCCAGATCTACCTAACATAACATATGACTCTGGGAATCCAGGTCTACCTGACATAACATATGACTCTGGGATTCCAAGTCTACTTAATATAACATATGCCTCTGGGAATCCGGGTCTACCTAACATAACATATGACTCTGGGAATCCAGTTCTACCTAGCATAACATAGGACTCTGGGAATCCAAGTCTACCTAACATAACATATGACTCTGGGAATCCAAGTCTACTTAATATAACATATGACTCTGGGAATCCAGGTCTACCTAACATAACATATGACTCTGGGAATCCAGGGGTACCTAACATAACATATGACACTGGGAATCCAGGTCTACCTAACATAACAGATGACTCTGGGAATCCAGGTCTACCTAACATAGCATATGACTTTCGGAATCCAGGTCTACCTAACATAACATATGACTCTGGTAATCCAGGTCTACCTAACATAACATATGACTCTGGGAATCCAGGTCTACCTAACATAACATAGGACTCTGGGAATCCAGATCTACCTAACATAACATAGGACTCTGGGAATCCAGGTCTACCTAACATAACATAGGACTCTGGGAATCCAGATCTACCTAACATAACATAGGACTCTGGGAATCCAGGTCTACCTAACATAACATATGACTCTGTGAATCCAGGTCTATCTAACATAACATAGGACTCTGTGAATCCAGGTCTACCTAACATAACATATGACTCTGGGAATCCAGGTCTACCTAACATAACATAGGACTCTGGGAATCCAGATCTACCTAACATAACATAGGACTCTTGGAATCCAAATCTACCTAACATAACATATGGCTCTGGGAATCCAGATCTACCTAACATAACATAGGACTCTAGGAATCCAGGTCTACCTAACATAGCATATGACTTTGGGTATCCAGGTCTACCTAACATAACATATGACTCTAGGAATCCAGGTCTTCATAGCATAACATATGACTCTGGGAATCCAGGTCTACCTAACATAAATATTTGATTCTGGGAATCCAAGTCTACCTAACATAACATATGACTGGGAATCCAGGTCTACCTAACATAACATATGACTCTAGGAATCCAGGTCTACCTAACATAACATATGACACAGGGAATCCAGGTCTACCTAACATAACAGATGACTCTGGGAATCCAGGTCTACCTAACATAGCATATGACTCTGGGAATCCAGGTCTACCTAATATAACATATGACTCTGGGAATCCAGGTCTACCTAACATAACATAGGACTCTGGGAATCCAGGTCTACCTAGCATAACATATGACTTTGGGAATCCAGGTCTACCTAACATAACATATGACTCTGGGAATCCAGGTCTACCTAACATAACATATGACTCTGGGAATCCAGGTCTACCTAACATAACATATGACTCTGGGAATCCAGATCTACCTAACATAACATAGGACTCTTGGAATCCAAATCTACCTAACATAACATATGACTCTGGGAATCCAGATCTACCTAACATAACATAGGACTCTAGGAATCCAGGTCTATCTAACATAGCATATGACTTTGGGTATCCAGGTCTACCTAACATAACATATGACTCTGGGAATCCAGGTCTACCTAACATAACATATGACTCTGGGAATCCAGGTCTACCTAGCATAACATAGGATTCTGGGAATCCAGGTCTACCTAACATAGCATATGACTCTGGGAATCCAGGTCTACCTAACATAACATAGGACTCTGGGAATCCAGGTCTACCTAACATAACATAGGACTCTGGGAATCCAGGTCTACCTAACATAACATATGACTCTGGGAATCCAGGTCTACCTAACATAACATATGACTGGGAATCCAGGTCCACCTAACATAACATATGACTCTGGGAATTCAGGTCTACCTAACATAATATATGACTCTGGGAATCCAGGTCTACCTAACATAACATATGACTCTGGGAATCCAGGTCTACCTAACATAACATATGACTCTGGGAATCCAGGTCTACCTAACATAATATATGATTCTGGGAATCCAATTCTACCTAACATAACATATGACTCTAGGAATCCAGGTCTACCTAACATAACATATGACTCTGAGAATCCAGGTCTACCTAACATAGCATATGACTCTGGGAATCCAGGTCTACCTAATATAATATATGACTCTAGGAATCCAGGTCTACCTAACATAACATAGGACTCTGGGAATCGAGGTCTACCTAACATAAAAAAAGGACTCTGGGAATCCAGGTCTACCTAAAATAACATAGAACTCTGGGAATCCAGGTCTACCTAACATAACATAGGACTCTGGGAATCCAGGTCTACCTAACATAACATAGGACTCTGGGAATCCAGGTCTACCTAATATAACATATGACTGGGAATCCAGGTCTACCTAACATAACATATGACTCTTGGAATCCAGGTGTACCTAACATAACATATGACTCTGGGAATCCAGGTCTACCTAGCATAACATATGACTCTGGGAATTCAGGTCTGCCTAACAAAAAATATGACTCTGGGAATCCAGGTCTACCTAACATAACTTATGACTCTGGGATTCCAGGTCTACCTAACATAACATATGACTCTGGGAATCCAGGTCTACCTAACATAACATATGACTCTGGGAATCCAGGTCTACCTAACATAACATATGACTCTGGGAATCCAAGTCTACCTAACATAACATATGACTCTGGGAATCCAAGTCTACTTAATATAACATATGACTCTGGGAATCCAGGTCTACCTAACATAACATATGACTCGGGGAATCCAGGTCTACCTAACATAATATAGGAATCTGGGAATCCAGGTCTACCTAGCATAACATAGGACTCTGGGAATCCAGGTCTACCTAACATAACTTATGACTGGGAATCCAGGTCTACCTAACATAACATATGACTCTGGGAATCCAGGTCTACCTAACATAACATAGGACTCTGGGAATCCAGTTCTACCTAACATAACATATGACTATGGGAATCCAGGTCTACCTAACATAACATATGACTCTGGGAATCCAGGTCTACCTAACATAACATATGACTCTGGGATTCCAGGTTTACCTAACATAACATAGGACTCTGGGAATCCAGGTCTACCTAACATAACATATGACTTTGGGTATCCAGGTCTACCTACCATAAGATATGACTCTGGGAATCCAGGTCTACCTAACATAACATATGACTCTGGGAATCCAGGTCTACCTAACATAACATAGGACTCTGGGAATCCAGGTCTACCTAACATAGCATATGACTCTGGGAATCCAGGTCTACCTAACATAACATAGGACTCTGGGAATCCAGGTCTACCTAACATAACATAGGACTCTGGGAATCCAGGTCTACCTAACATAGCATATGACTCTGGGAATCCAGGTCTACCAAACATAACATAGGACTCTGGGAATCCAGGTCTACCTAACATAACATAGGACTCTGAGAATCGAGGTCTACCTAACATAACATATGACTCTGGGAATCCAGGTCTACCTAACATAACATATGACTGGGAATCCAGGTCCACCTAACATAACATATGACTCTGGGAATCCAGGTCTACCTAACATAACATATGACTCTAGGAATCCAAGTCTACCTAGCATAACATATGACTCTGGGAATCCAGGTCTACCTAACATAATATATGATTCTGGGAATCCAATTCTACCTAACATAACATATGACTCTAGGAATCCAGGTCTACCTAACATAACATATAACTCTGAGAATCCAGGTCTACCTAACATAGCATATGACTCTGGGAATCCAGGTCTACCTAATATAATATATGACTCTAGGAATCCAGGTCTACCTAACATAACATAGGACTCTGGGAATCCAGGTCTACCTAACATAACAGAGGACTCTGGGAATCCAGGTCTACCTAAAATAACATAGAACTCTGTGAATCCAGGTCTACCTAACATAACATAGGACTCTGGGAATCCAGGTCTACCTAACATAACATAGGACTCTGGGAATCCAGGTCTACCTAATATAACATATGACTGGGAATCCAGGTCTACCTAACATAACATATGACTCTTGGAATCCAGGTGTACCTAACATAACATATGACTCTGGGAATCCAGGTCTACCTAACATAACATATGACTCTGGGAATTCAGGTCTGCCTAACAAAAAATATGACTCTGGGAATCCAGGTCTACCTAACATAACATATGACTCTGGGATTCCAGGTCTACCTAACATAACATATGACTCTGGGAATCCAGGTCTACCTAACATAACATATGACTCTGGGAATCCAGGTCTTCCTAACATAACATATGACTCTGGGAATCCAAGTCTACCTAACATAACATATGACTCTGGGAATCCAAGTCTACTTAATATAACATATGACTCTGGGAATCCAGGTCTACCTAACATAACATATGACTCGGGGAATCCAGGTCTACCTAACATAATATAGGAATCTGGGAATCCAGGTCTACCTAGCATAACATAGGACTCTGGGAATCCAGGTCTACCTAACATAACTTATGACTGGGAATCCAGGTCTACCTAACATAACATATGACTCTGGGAATCCAGGTCTACCTAACATAACATAGGACTCTGGGAATCCAGTTCTACCTAACATAACATATGACTATGGGAATCCAGGTCTACCTAACATAACATATGACTCTGGGAATCCAGGTCTACCTAACATAACATATGACTCTGGGATTCCAGGTTTACCTAACATAACATAGGACTCTGGGAATCCAGGTCTACCTAACATAACATATGACTTTGGGTATCCAGGTCTACCTACCATAAGATATGACTCTGGGAATCCAGGTCTACCTAACATAACATATGACTCTGGGAATCCAGGTCTACCTAACATAACATAGGACTCTGGGAATCCAGGTCTACCTAACATAGCATATGACTCTGGGAATCCAGGTCTACCTAACATAACATAGGACTCTGGGAATCCAGGTCTACCTAACATAACATAGGACTCTGGGAATCCAGGTCTACCTAACATAGCATATGACTCTGGGAATCCAGGTCTACCAAACATAACATAGGACTCTGGGAATCCAGGTCTACCTAACATAACATAGGACTCTGAGAATCGAGGTCTACCTAACATAACATATGACTCTGGGAATCCAGGTCTACCTAACATAACATATGACTGGGAATCCAGGTCCACCTAACATAACATATGACTCTGGGAATCCAGGTCTACCTAACATAACATATGACTCTAGGAATCCAAGTCTACCTAGCATAACATATGACTCTGGGAATCCAGGTCTACCTAACATAATATATGATTCTGGGAATCCAATTCTACCTAACATAACATATGACTCTAGGAATCCAGGTCTACCTAACATAACATATAACTCTGAGAATCCAGGTCTACCTAACATAGCATATGACTCTGGGAATCCAGGTCTACCTAACATAACATATGACTCTGGGAATCCAGGTCTACCTAACATAACATATGACTCTGGGAATCCAAGTCTACCTAACATAACATATGACTCTGGGAATCCAAGTCTACTTAATATAACATATGACTCTGGGAATCCAGGTCTACCTAACATAACATATGACTCGGGGAATCCAGGTCTACCTAACATAATATAGGAATCTGGGAATCCAGGTCTACCTAGCATAACATAGGACTCTGGGAATCCAGGTCTACCTAACATAACTTATGACTGGGAATCCAGGTCTACCTAACATAACATATGACTCTGGGAATCCAGGTCTACCTAACATAACATAGGACTCTGGGAATCCAGTTCTACCTAACATAACATATGACTATGGGAATCCAGGTCTACCTAACATAACATATGACTCTGGGAATCCAGGTCTACCTAACATAACATATGACTCTGGGATTCCAGGTTTACCTAACATAACATAGGACTCTGGGAATCCAGGTCTACCTAACATAACATATGACTTTGGGTATCCAGGTCTACCTACCATAAGATATGACTCTGGGAATCCAGGTCTACCTAACATAACATATGACTCTGGGAATCCAGGTCTACCTAACATAACATAGGACTCTGGGAATCCAGGTCTACCTAACATAGCATATGACTCTGGGAATCCAGGTCTACCTAACATAACATAGGACTCTGGGAATCCAGGTCTACCTAACATAACATAGGACTCTGGGAATCCAGGTCTACCTAACATAGCATATGACTCTGGGAATCCAGGTCTACCAAACATAACATAGGACTCTGGGAATCCAGGTCTACCTAACATAACATAGGACTCTGAGAATCGAGGTCTACCTAACATAACATATGACTCTGGGAATCCAGGTCTACCTAACATAACATATGACTGGGAATCCAGGTCCACCTAACATAACATATGACTCTGGGAATCCAGGTCTACCTAACATAACATATGACTCTAGGAATCCAAGTCTACCTAGCATAACATATGACTCTGGGAATCCAGGTCTACCTAACATAATATATGATTCTGGGAATCCAATTCTACCTAACATAACATATGACTCTAGGAATCCAGGTCTACCTAACATAACATATAACTCTGAGAATCCAGGTCTACCTAACATAGCATATGACTCTGGGAATCCAGGTCTACCTAATATAATATATGACTCTAGGAATCCAGGTCTACCTAACATAACATAGGACTCTGGGAATCCAGGTCTACCTAACATAACAGAGGACTCTGGGAATCCAGGTCTACCTAAAATAACATAGAACTCTGTGAATCCAGGTCTACCTAACATAACATAGGACTCTGGGAATCCAGGTCTACCTAACATAACATAGGACTCTGGGAATCCAGGTCTACCTAATATAACATATGACTGGGAATCCAGGTCTACCTAACATAACATATGACTCTTGGAATCCAGGTGTACCTAACATAACATATGACTCTGGGAATCCAGGTCTACCTAACATAACATATGACTCTGGGAATTCAGGTCTGCCTAACAAAAAATATGACTCTGGGAATCCAGGTCTACCTAACATAACATATGACTCTGGGATTCCAGGTCTACCTAACATAACATATGACTCTGGGAATCCAGGTCTACCTAACATAACATATGACTCTGGGAATCCAGGTCTACCTAACATAACATATGACTCTGGGAATCCAAGTCTACCTAACATAACATATGACTCTGGGAATCCAAGTCTACTTAATATAACATATGACTCTGGGAATCCAGGTCTACCTAACATAACATATGACTCGAGGAATCCAGGTCTACCTAACATAATATAGGAATCTGGGAATCCAGGTCTACCTAGCATAACATAGGACTCTGGGAATCCAGGTCTACCTAACATAACTTATGACTGGGAATCCAGGTCTACCTAACATAACATATGACTCTGGGAATCCAGGTCTACCTAACATAACATAGGACTCTGGGAATCCAGTTCTACCTAACATAACATATGACTATGGGAATCCAGGTCTACCTAACATAACATATGACTCTGGGAATCCAGGTCTACCTAACATAACATATGACTCTGGGATTCCAGGTTTACCTAACATAACATAGGACTCTGGGAATCCAGGTCTACCTAACATAACATATGACTTTGGGTATCCAGGTCTACCTACCATAAGATATGACTCTGGGAATCCAGGTCTACCTAACATAACATATGACTCTGGGAATCCAGGTCTACCTAACATAACATAGGACTCTGGGAATCCAGGTCTACCTAACATAGCATATGACTCTGGGAATCCAGGTCTACCTAACATAACATAGGACTCTGGGAATCCAGGTCTACCTAACATAACATAGGACTCTGGGAATCCAGGTCTACCTAACATAGCATATGACTCTGGGAATCCAGGTCTACCAAACATAACATAGGACTCTGGGAATCCAGGTCTACCTAACATAACATAGGACTCTGAGAATCGAGGTCTACCTAACATAACATATGACTCTGGGAATCCAGGTCTACCTAACATAACATATGACTGGGAATCCAGGTCTACCTAACATAACATATGACTCTGGGAATCCAGGTCTACCTAACATAACATATGACTCTAGGAATCCAAGTCTACCTAGCATAACATATGACTCTGGGAATCCAGGTCTACCTAACATAATATATGATTCTGGGAATCCAATTCTACCTAACATAACATATGACTCTAGGAATCCAGGTCTACCTAACATAACATATAACTCTGAGAATCCAGGTCTACCTAACATAGCATATGACTCTGGGAATCCAGGTCTACCTAATATAATATATGACTCTAGGAATCCAGGTCTACCTAACATAACATAGGACTCTGGGAATCCAGGTCTACCTAACATAACAGAGGACTCTGGGAATCCAGGTCTACCTAAAATAACATAGAACTCTGTGAATCCAGGTCTACCTAACATAACATAGGACTCTGGGAATCCAGGTCTACCTAACATAACATAGGACTCTGGGAATCCAGGTCTACCTAATATAACATATGACTGGGAATCCAGGTCTACCTAACATAACATATGACTCTTGGAATCCAGGTCTACCTAACATAACATAGGACTCTGGGAATCCAGGTGTACCTAACATAACATATGACTCTGGGAATCCAGGTCTACCTAATATAACATATGACTCTGGGAATTCAGGTCTGCCTAACAAAAAATATGACTCTGGGAATCCAGGTATACCTAACATAACATATGACTCTGGGATTCCAGGTCTACCTAACATAACATATGACTCTGGGAATCCAGGTCTACCTAACATAACATATGACTCTGGGAATCCAGGTCTACCTAACATAACATATGACTCTGGGAATCCAAGTCTACTTAACATAACATATGACTCTGGGAATCCAAGTCTACTTAATATAACATATGACTCTGGGAATCCAGGTATACCTAACATAACATATGACTCGGGGAATCCAGGTCTACCTAACATAATATAGGACTCTGGGAATCCAGGTCTACCTAGCATAACATAGGACTCTGGGAATCCAGGTCTACCTAACATAACATATGACTGGGAATCCAGGTCTACCTAACATAACATATGACTCTGGGAATCCAGGTCTACCTAACATAACATAGGACTCTGGGAATCCAGGTCTACCTAACATAACATATGACTATGGGAATCCAGGTCTACCTAACATAACATATGACTCTGGGAATCCAGGTCTACCTAACATAACATATGACTCTGGGATTCCAGGTCTACCTAACATAACATAGGACTCTGGGAATCCAGGTCTACCTAACATAACATATGACTTTGGGTATCCAGGTCTACCTACCATAACATATGACTCTGGGAATCCAGGTCTACCTAACATAACATATGACTCTGGGAATTCAGGTCTACCTACCATAACATATGACTCTGGGAATCCAGGTCTACCTAACATAACATATGACTCTGGGAATCCAGGTCTACCTAACATAACATATGACTCTGGGAATCCAGGTCTACCTAACATAACATATGACTCTGGGAATCCAGGTCTACCTAACATAACATATGACTCTGGGAATCCAGGTCTACCTAACATAACATATGACTGGGAATCCAGGTCCACCTAACATAACATATGACTCTGGGAATCCAATTCTACCTAACATAACATATGACTCTAGGAATCCAGGTCTACCTAACATAACATATAACTCTGAGAATCCAGGTCTACCTAACATAGCATATGACTCTGGGAATCCAGGTCTACCTAACATAACATATGACTCTGGGAATCCAGGTCTACCTAACATAACATATGACTCTGGGAATCCAAGTCTACCTAACATAACATATGACTCTGGGAATCCAAGTCTACTTAATATAACATATGACTCTGGGAATCCAGGTCTACCTAACATAACATATGACTCGGGGAATCCAGGTCTACCTAACATAATATAGGAATCTGGGAATCCAGGTCTACCTAGCATAACATAGGACTCTGGGAATCCAGGTCTACCTAACATAACATATGACTCTGGGATTCCAGGTCTACCTAACATAACATATGACTCTGGGAATCCAGGTCTACCTAACATAACATATGACTCTGGGAATCCAGGTCTACCTAACATAACATATGACTCTGGGAATCCAAGTCTACTTAACATAACATATGACTCTGGGAATCCAAGTCTACTTAATATAACATATGACTCTGGGAATCCAGGTATACCTAACATAACATATGACTCGGGGAATCCAGGTCTACCTAACATAATATAGGACTCTGGGAATCCAGGTCTACCTAGCATAACATAGGACTCTGGGAATCCAGGTCTACCTAACATAACATATGACTGGGAATCCAGGTCTACCTAACATAACATATGACTCTGGGAATCCAGGTCTACCTAACATAACATAGGACTCTGGGAATCCAGGTCTACCTAACATAACATATGACTATGGGAATCCAGGTCTACCTAACATAACATATGACTCTGGGAATCCAGGTCTACCTAACATAACATATGACTCTGGGATTCCAGGTCTACCTAACATAACATAGGACTCTGGGAATCCAGGTCTACCTAACATAACATATGACTTTGGGTATCCAGGTCTACCTACCATAACATATGACTCTGGGAATCCAGGTCTACCTAACATAACATATGACTCTGGGAATTCAGGTCTACCTACCATAACATATGACTCTGGGAATCCAGGTCTACCTAACATAACATATGACTCTGGGAATCCAGGTCTACCTAACATAACATATGACTCTGGGAATCCAGGTCTACCTAACATAACATATGACTCTGGGAATCCAGGTCTACCTAACATAACATATGACTCTGGGAATCCAGGTCTACCTAACATAACATATGACTGGGAATCCAGGTCCACCTAACATAACATATGACTCTGGGAATCCAATTCTACCTAACATAACATATGACTCTAGGAATCCAGGTCTACCTAACATAACATATAACTCTGAGAATCCAGGTCTACCTAACATAGCATATGACTCTGGGAATCCAGGTCTACCTAACATAACATATGACTCTGGGAATCCAGGTCTACCTAACATAACATATGACTCTGGGAATCCAAGTCTACCTAACATAACATATGACTCTGGGAATCCAAGTCTACTTAATATAACATATGACTCTGGGAATCCAGGTCTACCTAACATAACATATGACTCGGGGAATCCAGGTCTACCTAACATAATATAGGAATCTGGGAATCCAGGTCTACCTAGCATAACATAGGACTCTGGGAATCCAGGTCTACCTAACATAACTTATGACTGGGAATCCAGGTCTACCTAACATAACATATGACTCTGGGAATCCAGGTCTACCTAACATAACATAGGACTCTGGGAATCCAGTTCTACCTAACATAACATATGACTATGGGAATCCAGGTCTACCTAACATAACATATGACTCTGGGAATCCAGGTCTACCTAACATAACATATGACTCTGGGATTCCAGGTTTACCTAACATAACATAGGACTCTGGGAATCCAGGTCTACCTAACATAACATATGACTTTGGGTATCCAGGTCTACCTACCATAAGATATGACTCTGGGAATCCAGGTCTACCTAACATAACATATGACTCTGGGAATCCAGGTCTACCTAACATAACATAGGACTCTGGGAATCCAGGTCTACCTAACATAGCATATGACTCTGGGAATCCAGGTCTACCTAACATAACATAGGACTCTGGGAATCCAGGTCTACCTAACATAACATAGGACTCTGGGAATCCAGGTCTACCTAACATAGCATATGACTCTGGGAATCCAGGTCTACCAAACATAACATAGGACTCTGGGAATCCAGGTCTACCTAACATAACATAGGACTCTGAGAATCGAGGTCTACCTAACATAACATATGACTCTGGGAATCCAGGTCTACCTAACATAACATATGACTGGGAATCCAGGTCCACCTAACATAACATATGACTCTGGGAATCCAGGTCTACCTAACATAACATATGACTCTAGGAATCCAAGTCTACCTAGCATAACATATGACTCTGGGAATCCAGGTCTACCTAACATAATATATGATTCTGGGAATCCAATTCTACCTAACATAACATATGACTCTAGGAATCCAGGTCTACCTAACATAACATATAACTCTGAGAATCCAGGTCTACCTAACATAGCATATGACTCTGGGAATCCAGGTCTACCTAATATAATATATGACTCTAGGAATCCAGGTCTACCTAACATAACATAGGACTCTGGGAATCCAGGTCTACCTAACATAACAGAGGACTCTGGGAATCCAGGTCTACCTAAAATAACATAGAACTCTGTGAATCCAGGTCTACCTAACATAACATAGGACTCTGGGAATCCAGGTCTACCTAACATAACATAGGACTCTGGGAATCCAGGTCTACCTAATATAACATATGACTGGGAATCCAGGTCTACCTAACATAACATATGACTCTTGGAATCCAGGTGTACCTAACATAACATATGACTCTGGGAATCCAGGTCTACCTAACATAACATATGACTCTGGGAATTCAGGTCTGCCTAACAAAAAATATGACTCTGGGAATCCAGGTCTACCTAACATAACATATGACTCTGGGATTCCAGGTCTACCTAACATAACATATGACTCTGGGAATCCAGGTCTACCTAACATAACATATGACTCTGGGAATCCAGGTCTACCTAACATAACATAGGACTCTGGGAATCCAGTTCTACCTAACATAACATATGACTATGGGAATCCAGGTCTACCTAACATAACATATGACTCTGGGAATCCAGGTCTACCTAACATAACATATGACTCTGGGATTCCAGGTTTACCTAACATAACATAGGACTCTGGGAATCCAGGTCTACCTAACATAACATATGACTTTGGGTATCCAGGTCTACCTACCATAAGATATGACTCTGGGAATCCAGGTCTACCTAACATAACATATGACTCTGGGAATCCAGGTCTACCTAACATAACATAGGACTCTGGGAATCCAGGTCTACCTAACATAGCATATGACTCTGGGAATCCAGGTCTACCTAACATAACATAGGACTCTGGGAATCCAGGTCTACCTAACATAACATAGGACTCTGGGAATCCAGGTCTACCTAACATAGCATATGACTCTGGGAATCCAGGTCTACCAAACATAACATAGGACTCTGGGAATCCAGGTCTACCTAACATAACATAGGACTCTGAGAATCGAGGTCTACCTAACATAACATATGACTCTGGGAATCCAGGTCTACCTAACATAACATAGGACTCTGGGAATCCAGGTCTACCTAATATAACATATGACTGGGAATCCAGGTCTACCTAACATAACATATGACTCTTGGAATCCAGGTGTACCTAACATAACATATGACTCTGGGAATCCAGGTCTACCTAACATAACATATGACTCTGGGAATTCAGGTCTGCCTAACAAAAAATATGACTCTGGGAATCCAGGTCTACCTAACATAACATATGACTCTGGGATTCCAGGTCTACCTAACATAACATATGACTCTGGGAATCCAGGTCTACCTAACATAACATATGACTCTGGGAATCCAGGTCTACCTAACATAACATATGACTCTGGGAATCCAAGTCTACCTAACATAACATATGACTCTGGGAATCCAAGTCTACTTAATATAACATATGACTCTGGGAATCCAGGTCTACCTAACATAACATATGACTCGAGGAATCCAGGTCTACCTAACATAATATAGGAATCTGGGAATCCAGGTCTACCTAGCATAACATAGGACTCTGGGAATCCAGGTCTACCTAACATAACTTATGACTGGGAATCCAGGTCTACCTAACATAACATATGACTCTGGGAATCCAGGTCTACCTAACATAACATAGGACTCTGGGAATCCAGTTCTACCTAACATAACATATGACTATGGGAATCCAGGTCTACCTAACATAACATATGACTCTGGGAATCCAGGTCTACCTAACATAACATATGACTCTGGGATTCCAGGTTTACCTAACATAACATAGGACTCTGGGAATCCAGGTCTACCTAACATAACATATGACTTTGGGTATCCAGGTCTACCTACCATAAGATATGACTCTGGGAATCCAGGTCTACCTAACATAACATATGACTCTGGGAATCCAGGTCTACCTAACATAACATAGGACTCTGGGAATCCAGGTCTACCTAACATAGCATATGACTCTGGGAATCCAGGTCTACCTAACATAACATAGGACTCTGGGAATCCAGGTCTACCTAACATAACATAGGACTCTGGGAATCCAGGTCTACCTAACATAGCATATGACTCTGGGAATCCAGGTCTACCAAACATAACATAGGACTCTGGGAATCCAGGTCTACCTAACATAACATAGGACTCTGAGAATCGAGGTCTACCTAACATAACATATGACTCTGGGAATCCAGGTCTACCTAACATAACATATGACTGGGAATCCAGGTCTACCTAACATAACATATGACTCTGGGAATCCAGGTCTACCTAACATAACATATGACTCTAGGAATCCAAGTCTACCTAGCATAACATATGACTCTGGGAATCCAGGTCTACCTAACATAATATATGATTCTGGGAATCCAATTCTACCTAACATAACATATGACTCTAGGAATCCAGGTCTACCTAACATAACATATAACTCTGAGAATCCAGGTCTACCTAACATAGCATATGACTCTGGGAATCCAGGTCTACCTAATATAATATATGACTCTAGGAATCCAGGTCTACCTAACATAACATAGGACTCTGGGAATCCAGGTCTACCTAACATAACAGAGGACTCTGGGAATCCAGGTCTACCTAAAATAACATAGAACTCTGTGAATCCAGGTCTACCTAACATAACATAGGACTCTGGGAATCCAGGTCTACCTAACATAACATAGGACTCTGGGAATCCAGGTCTACCTAATATAACATATGACTGGGAATCCAGGTCTACCTAACATAACATATGACTCTTGGAATCCAGGTCTACCTAACATAACATAGGACTCTGGGAATCCAGGTGTACCTAACATAACATATGACTCTGGGAATCCAGGTCTACCTAATATAACATATGACTCTGGGAATTCAGGTCTGCCTAACAAAAAATATGACTCTGGGAATCCAGGTATACCTAACATAACATATGACTCTGGGATTCCAGGTCTACCTAACATAACATATGACTCTGGGAATCCAGGTCTACCTAACATAACATATGACTCTGGGAATCCAGGTCTACCTAACATAACATATGACTCTGGGAATCCAAGTCTACTTAACATAACATATGACTCTGGGAATCCAAGTCTACTTAATATAACATATGACTCTGGGAATCCAGGTATACCTAACATAACATATGACTCGGGGAATCCAGGTCTACCTAACATAATATAGGACTCTGGGAATCCAGGTCTACCTAGCATAACATAGGACTCTGGGAATCCAGGTCTACCTAACATAACATATGACTGGGAATCCAGGTCTACCTAACATAACATATGACTCTGGGAATCCAGGTCTACCTAACATAACATAGGACTCTGGGAATCCAGGTCTACCTAACATAACATATGACTATGGGAATCCAGGTCTACCTAACATAACATATGACTCTGGGAATCCAGGTCTACCTAACATAACATATGACTCTGGGATTCCAGGTCTACCTAACATAACATAGGACTCTGGGAATCCAGGTCTACCTAACATAACATATGACTTTGGGTATCCAGGTCTACCTACCATAACATATGACTCTGGGAATCCAGGTCTACCTAACATAACATATGACTCTGGGAATTCAGGTCTACCTACCATAACATATGACTCTGGGAATCCAGGTCTACCTAACATAACATATGACTCTGGGAATCCAGGTCTACCTAACATAACATATGACTCTGGGAATCCAGGTCTACCTAACATAACATATGACTCTGGGAATCCAGGTCTACCTAACATAACATATGACTCTGGGAATCCAAATCTACCTAACATAACATATGACTCTGAGAATCCAGATCTACCTAACATAACATATGACTCTGGGAATCCAGGTCTACCTGACATAACATATGACTCTGGGATTCCAAGTCTACTTAATATAACATATGCCTCTGGGAATCCGGGTCTACCTAACATAACATATGACTCTGGGAATCCAGTTCTACCTAGCATAACATAGGACTCTGGGAATCCAAGTCTACCTAACATAACATATGACTCTGGGAATCCAAGTCTACTTAATATAACATATGACTCTGGGAATCCAGGGGTACCTAACATAACATATGACACTGGGAATCCAGGTCTACCTAACATAACAGATGACTCTGGGAATCCAGGTCTACCTAACATAGCATATGACTTTCGGAATCCAGGTCTACCTAACATAACATATGACTCTGGTAATCCAGGTCTACCTAACATAACATATGACTCTGGGAATCCAGGTCTACCTAACATAACATAGGACTCTGGGAATCCAGATCTACCTAACATAACATAGGACTCTGGGAATCCAGGTCTACCTAACATAACATAGGACTCTGGGAATCCAGATCTACCTAACATAACATAGGACTCTGGGAATCCAGGTCTACCTAACATAACATATGACTCTGTGAATCCAGGTCTATCTAACATAACATAGGACTCTGTGAATCCAGGTCTACCTAACATAACATATGACTCTGGGAATCCAGGTCTACCTAACATAACATAGGACTCTGGGAATCCAGATCTACCTAACATAACATAGGACTCTTGGAATCCAAATCTACCTAACATAACATATGGCTCTGGGAATCCAGATCTACCTAACATAACATAGGACTCTAGGAATCCAGGTCTACCTAACATAGCATATGACTTTGGGTATCCAGGTCTACCTAACATAACATATGACTCTAGGAATCCAGGTCTTCATAGCATAACATATGACTCTGGGAATCCAGGTCTACCTAACATAAATATTTGATTCTGGGAATCCAAGTCTACCTAACATAACATATGACTGGGAATCCAGGTCTACCTAACATAACATATGACTCTAGGAATCCAGGTCTACCTAACATAACATATGACACAGGGAATCCAGGTCTACCTAACATAACAGATGACTCTGGGAATCCAGGTCTACCTAACATAGCATATGACTCTGGGAATCCAGGTCTACCTAATATAACATTAGACTCTGGGAATCCAGGTCTACCTAACATAACATAGGACTCTGGGAATCCAGGTCTACCTAGCATAACATATGACTTTGGGAATCCAGGTCTACCTAACATAACATAGGACTCTGGGAATCCAGGTCTACCTAACATAACATATGACTCTGGGAATCCAGATCTACCTAACATAACATAGGACTCTTGGAATCCAAATCTACCTAACATAACATATGACTCTGGGAATCCAGATCTACCTAACATAACATAGGACTCTAGGAATCCAGGTCTATCTAACATAGCATATGACTTTGGGTATCCAGGTCTACCTAACATAACATATGACTCTGGGAATCCAGGTCTACCTAACATAACATATGACTCTGGGAATCCAGGTCTACCTAACATAACATAGGATTCTGGGAATCCAGGTCTACCTAACATAGCATATGACTCTGGGAATCCAGGTCTACCTAACATAACATAGGACTCTGGGAATCCAGGTCTACCTAACATAACATAGGACTCTGGGAATCCAGGTCTACCTAACATAACATATGACTCTGGGAATCCAGGTCTACCTAACATAACATATGACTGGGAATCCATGTCCACCTAACATAACATATGACTCTGGGAATCCAGGTCTACCTAACATAACACATGACTCTGGGAATCCAGGTCTACCTAACATAACATATGACTCTAGGAATCCAAGTCTACCTAGCATAACATATGACTCTGGGAATCCAGGTCTACCTAACATAATATATGATTCTGGGAATCCAATTCTACCTAACATAACATATGACTCTAGGAATCCAGGTCTACCTAACATAACATATGACTCTGAGAATCCAGGTCTACCTAACATAGCATATGACTCTGGGAATCCAGGTGTACCTAATATAATATATGACTCTAGGAATCCAGGTCTACCTAACATAACATAGGACTCTGGGAATCGAGGTCTACCTAACATAACAGAGGACTCTGGGAATCCAGGTCTACCTAAAATAACATAGAACTCTGGGAATCCAGGTCTACCTAACATAACATAGGACTCTGGGAATCCAGGTCTACCTAACATAACATAGGACTCTGGGAATCCAGGTCTACCTAATATAACATATGACTGGGAATCCAGGTCTACCTAACATAACATATGACTCTTGGAATCCAGGTGTACCTAACATAACATATGACTCTGGGAATCCAGGTCTACCTAACATAACATATGACTCTGGGAATTCAGGTCTGCCTAACAAAAAATATGACTCTGGGAATCCAGGTCTACCTAACATAACATATGACTCTGGGATTCCAGGTCTACCTAACATAACATATGACTCTGGGAATCCAGGTCTACCTAACATAACATATGACTCTGGGAATCCAGGTCTACCTAACATAACATATGACTCTGGGAATCCAAGTCTACCTAACATAACATATGACTCTGGGAATCCAAGTCTACTTAATATAACATATGACTCTGGGAATCCAGGTCTACCTAACATAACATATGACTCGGGGAATCCAGGTCTACCTAACATAATATAGGAATCTGGGAATCCAGGTCTACCTAGCATAACATAGGACTCTGGGAATCCAGGTCTACCTAACATAACATATGACTGGGAATCCAGGTCTACCTAACATAACATATGACTCTGGGAATCCAGGTCTACCTAGCATAACATAGGACTCTGGGAATCCAGGTCTACCTAACATAACATATGACTATGGGAATCCAGGTCTACCTAACATAACATATGACTCTGGGAATCCAGGTCTACCTAACATAACATATGACTCTGGGATTCCAGGTCTACCTAACATAACATAGGACTCTGGGAATCCAGGTCTACCTAACATAACATATGACTTTGGGTATCCAGGTCTACCTACCATAAGATATGACTCTGGGAATCCAGGTCTACCTAACATAACATATGACTCTGGGAATCCAGGTCTATCTAACATAGCATAGGACTCTGGGAATCCAGGTCTACCTAACATAACATATGACTCTGGGAATCCAGGTCTACCTAACATAACATAGGACTCTGGGAATCCAGATCTACCTAACATAACATAGGACTCTTGGAATCCAAATCTACCTAACATAACATATGGCTCTGGGAATCCAGATCTACCTAACATAACATAGGACTCTAGGAATCCAGGTCTACCTAACATAGCATATGACTTTGGGTATCCAGGTCTACCTAACATAACATATGACTCTAGGAATCCAGGTCTTCATAGCATAACATATGACTCTGGGAATCCAGGTCTACCTAACATAAATATTTGATTCTGGGAATCCAAGTCTACCTAACATAACATATGACTGGGAATCCAGGCCTACCTAACATAACATATGACTCTAGGAATCCAGGTCTACCTAACATAACATATGACACAGGGAATCCAGGTCTACCTAACATAACAGATGACTCTGGGAATCCAGGTCTACCTAACATAGCATATGACTCTGGGAATCCAGGTCTACCTAATATAACATATGACTCTGGGAATCCAGGTCTACCTAACATAACATAGGACTCTGGGAATCCAGGTCTACCTAGCATTTCATATGACTCTGGGAATTCAGGTCTACCTAACATAATATATGACTCTGGGAATCCAGGTCTACCTAACATAACATATGACTCTGGGAATCCAGGTCTACCTAACATAACATATGACTCTAGGAATCCAAGTCTACCTAGCATAACATATGACTCTGGGAATACAGGTCTACCTAACATAATATATGATTCTGTGAATCCAATTCTACCTAACATAACATATGACTCTAGGAATCCAGGTCTACCTAACATAACATATGACTCTGAGAATCCAGGTCTACCTAACATAGCATATGACTCTGGGAATCCAGGTCTACCTAATATAATATATGACTCTAGGAATCCAGGTCTACCTAACATAACATAGGACTCTGGGAATCGAGGTCTACCTAACATAACAGAGGACTCTGGGAATCCAGGTCTACCTAAAATAACATAGAACTCTGGGAATCCAGGTCTACCTAACATAACATAGGACTCTGGGATACAGGTCTACCTAACATAACATAGGACTCTGGGAATCCAGGTCTACCTAATATAACATATGACTCTGGGAATCCAGGTCTACCTAACATAACATATGACTCTGGGAATCCAGGTCTACCTAACATAACATATGACTCTAGGAATCCAAGTCTACCTAACATAACATATGACTCTTGGAATCCAGGTGTACCTAACATAACATTTGACTCTGGGAATCCAGGTCTACCTAACATAACATATGACTCTGGGAATTCAGGTCTGCCTAACAAAAAATATGACTCTGGGAATCCAGGTCTACCTAACATAACATATGACTCTGGGATTCCAGGTCTACCTAACATAACATATGACTCTGGGAATCCAGGTCTACCTAACATAACATATGACTCTGGGAATCCAGGTCTACCTAACATAACATATGACTCTGGGAATCCAAGTCTACCTAACATAACATATGACTCTGGGAATCCAAGTCTACTTAATATAACATATGACTCTGGGAATCCAGGTCTACCTAACATAACATATGACTCGGGGAATCCAGGTCTACCTAACATAATATAGGAATCTGGGAATCCAGGTCTACCTAGCATAACATAGGACTCTGGGAATCCAGGTCTACCTAACATAACATATGACTGGGAATCCAGGTCTACCTAACATAACATATGACTCTGGCAATCCAGGTCTACCTAACATAACATAGGACTCTGGGAATCCAGGTCTACCTAACATAACATAGGACTCTGGGAATCCAGGTCTACCTAGCATTTCATATGACTCTGGGAATTCAGGTCTACCTAACATAATATATGACTCTGGGAATCCAGGTCTACCTAACATAACATATGACTCTGGGAATCCAGGTCTACCTAACATAACATATGACTCTAGGAATCCAAGTCTACCTAGCATAACATATGACTCTGGGAATACAGGTCTACCTAACATAATATATGATTCTGTGAATCCAATTCTACCTAACATAACATATGACTCTAGGAATCCAGGTCTACCTAACATAACATATGACTCTGAGAATCCAGGTCTACCTAACATAGCATATGACTCTGGGAATCCAGGTCTACCTAATATAATATATGACTCTAGGAATCCAGGTCTACCTAACATAACATAGGACTCTGGGAATCGAGGTCTACCTAACATAACAGAGGACTCTGGGAATCCAGGTCTACCTAAAATAACATAGAACTCTGGGAATCCAGGTCTACCTAACATAACATAGGACTCTGGGATAAAGGTCTACCTAACATAACATAGGACTCTGGGAATCCAGGTCTACCTAATATAACATATGACTCTGGGAATCCAGGTCTACCTAACATAACATATGACTCTGGGAATCCAGGTCTACCTAACATAACATATGACTCTAGGAATCCAAGTCTACCTAACATAACATATGACTCTTGGAATCCAGGTGTACCTAACATAACATATGACTCTGGGAATCCAGGTCTACCTAACATAACATATGACTCTGGGAATTCAGGTCTGCCTAACAAAAAATATGACTCTGGGAATCCAGGTCTACCTAACATAACATATGACTCTGGGATTCCAGGTCTACCTAACATAACATATGACTCTGGGAATCCAGGTCTACCTAACATAACATATGACTCTGGGAATCCAGGTCTACCTAACATAACATATGACTCTGGGAATCCAAGTCTACCTAACATAACATATGACTCTGGGAATCCAAGTCTACTTAATATAACATATGACTCTGGGAATCCAGGTCTACCTAACATAACATATGACTCGGGGAATCCAGGTCTACCTAACATAATATAGGAATCTGGGAATCCAGGTCTACCTAACATAACATATGACTCTGGGAATCCAAGTCTACTTAATATAACATATGACTCTGGGAATCCAGGTCTACCTAACATAACATATGACTCGGGGAATCCAGGTCTACCTAACATAATATAGGAATCTGGGAATCCAGGTCTACCTAGCATAACATAGGACTCTGGGAATCCAGGTCTACCTAACATAACATATGACTGGGAATCCAGGTCTACCTAACATAACATATGACTCTGGGAATCCAGGTCTACCTAACATAACATAGGACTCTGGGAATCCAGGTCTACCTAACATAACATATGACTATGGGAATCCAGGTCTACCTAACATAACATATGACTCTGGGAATCCAGGTCTACCTAACATAACATATGACTCTGGGATTCCAGGTCTACCTAACATAACATAGGACTCTGGGAATCCAGGTCTACCTAACATAACATATGACTTTGGGTATCCAGGTCTACCTACCATAAGATATGACTCTGGGAATCCAGGTCTACCTAACATAACATATGACTCTGGGAATCCAGGTCTATCTAACATAGCATAGGACTCTGGGAATCCAGGTCTACCTAACATAACATATGACTCTGGGAATCCAGGTCTACCTAACATAACATAGGACTCTGGGAATCCAGATCTACCTAACATAACATAGGACTCTTGGAATCCAAATCTACCTAACATAACATATGGCTCTGGGAATCCAGATCTACCTAACATAACATAGGACTCTAGGAATCCAGGTCTACCTAACATAGCATATGACTTTGGGTATCCAGGTCTACCTAACATAACATATGACTCTAGGAATCCAGGTCTTCATAGCATAACATATGACTCTGGGAATCCAGGTCTACCTAACATAAATATTTGATTCTGGGAATCCAAGTCTACCTAACATAACATATGACTCTAGGAATCCAGGTCTACCTAACATAACATATGACACAGGGAATCCAGGTCTACCTAACATAACAGATGACTCTGGGAATCCAGGTCTACCTAACATAGCATATGACTCTGGGAATCCAGGTCTACCTAATATAACATATGACTCTGGGAATCCAGGTCTACCTAACATAACATAGGACTCTGGGAATCCAGGTCTACCTAGCATTTCATATGACTCTGGGAATTCAGGTCTACCTAACATAATATATGACTCTGGGAATCCAGGTCTACCTAACATAACATATGACTCTGGGAATCCAGGTCTACCTAACATAACATATGACTCTAGGAATCCAAGTCTACCTAGCATAACATATGACTCTGGGAATACAGGTCTACCTAACATAATATATGATTCTGTGAATCCAATTCTACCTAACATAACATATGACTCTAGGAATCCAGGTCTACCTAACATAACATATGACTCTGAGAATCCAGGTCTACCTAACATAGCATATGACTCTGGGAATCCAGGTCTACCTAATATAATATATGACTCTAGGAATCCAGGTCTACCTAACATAACATAGGACTCTGGGAATCGAGGTCTACCTAACATAACAGAGGACTCTGGGAATCCAGGTCTACCTAAAATAACATAGAACTCTGGGAATCCAGGTCTACCTAACATAACATAGGACTCTGGGATACAGGTCTACCTAACATAACATAGGACTCTGGGAATCCAGGTCTACCTAATATAACATATGACTCTGGGAATCCAGGTCTACCTAACATAACATATGACTCTGGGAATCCAGGTCTACCTAACATAACATATGACTCTAGGAATCCAAGTCTACCTAACATAACATATGACTCTTGGAATCCAGGTGTACCTAACATAACATTTGACTCTGGGAATCCAGGTCTACCTAACATAACATATGACTCTGGGAATTCAGGTCTGCCTAACAAAAAATATGACTCTGGGAATCCAGGTCTACCTAACATAACATATGACTCTGGGATTCCAGGTCTACCTAACATAACATATGACTCTGGGAATCCAGGTCTACCTAACATAACATATGACTCTGGGAATCCAGGTCTACCTAACATAACATATGACTCTGGGAATCCAAGTCTACCTAACATAACATATGACTCTGGGAATCCAAGTCTACTTAATATAACATATGACTCTGGGAATCCAGGTCTACCTAACATAACATATGACTCGGGGAATCCAGGTCTACCTAACATAATATAGGAATCTGGGAATCCAGGTCTACCTAGCATAACATAGGACTCTGGGAATCCAGGTCTACCTAACATAACATATGACTGGGAATCCAGGTCTACCTAACATAACATATGACTCTGGCAATCCAGGTCTACCTAACATAACATAGGACTCTGGGAATCCAGGTCTACCTAACATAACATAGGACTCTGGGAATCCAGGTCTACCTAGCATTTCATATGACTCTGGGAATTCAGGTCTACCTAACATAATATATGACTCTGGGAATCCAGGTCTACCTAACATAACATATGACTCTGGGAATCCAGGTCTACCTAACATAACATATGACTCTAGGAATCCAAGTCTACCTAGCATAACATATGACTCTGGGAATACAGGTCTACCTAACATAATATATGATTCTGTGAATCCAATTCTACCTAACATAACATATGACTCTAGGAATCCAGGTCTACCTAACATAACATATGACTCTGAGAATCCAGGTCTACCTAACATAGCATATGACTCTGGGAATCCAGGTCTACCTAATATAATATATGACTCTAGGAATCCAGGTCTACCTAACATAACATAGGACTCTGGGAATCGAGGTCTACCTAACATAACAGAGGACTCTGGGAATCCAGGTCTACCTAAAATAACATAGAACTCTGGGAATCCAGGTCTACCTAACATAACATAGGACTCTGGGATACAGGTCTACCTAACATAACATAGGACTCTGGGAATCCAGGTCTACCTAATATAACATATGACTCTGGGAATCCAGGTCTACCTAACATAACATATGACTCTGGGAATCCAGGTCTACCTAACATAACATATGACTCTAGGAATCCAAGTCTACCTAACATAACATATGACTCTTGGAATCCAGGTGTACCTAACATAACATATGACTCTGGGAATCCAGGTCTACCTAACATAACATATGACTCTGGGAATTCAGGTCTGCCTAACAAAAAATATGACTCTGGGAATCCAGGTCTACCTAACATAACATATGACTCTGGGATTCCAGGTCTACCTAACATAACATATGACTCTGGGAATCCAGGTCTACCTAACATAACATATGACTCTGGGAATCCAGGTCTACCTAACATAACATATGACTCTGGGAATCCAAGTCTACCTAACATAACATATGACTCTGGGAATCCAAGTCTACTTAATATAACATATGACTCTGGGAATCCAGGTCTACCTAACATAACATATGACTCGGGGAATCCAGGTCTACCTAACATAATATAGGAATCTGGGAATCCAGGTCTACCTAGCATAACATAGGACTCTGGGAATCCAGGTCTACCTAACATAACATATGACTGGGAATCCAGGTCTACCTAACATAACATATGACTCTGGCAATCCAGGTCTACCTAACATAACATAGGACTCTGGGAATCCAGGTCTACCTAACATAACATATGACTCTGGGAATCCAGGTCTACCTAACATAACATATGACTCTGGGAATCCAGGTCTACCTAACATAACATATGACTCTGGGATTCCAGGTCTACCTAACATAACATAGGACTTTGGGTATCCAGGTCTACCTACCATAAGATATGACTCTGGGAATCCAGGTCTACCTAACATAACATATGACTCTGGGAATCCAGGTCTATCTAACATAGCATAGGACTCTGGGAATCCAGGTCTACCTAACATAACATATGACTCTGGGAATCCAGGTCTACCTAACATAACATAGGACTCTGGGAATCCAGATCTACCTAACATAACATAGGACTCTTGGAATCCAAATCTACCTAACATAACATATGGCTCTGGGAATCCAGATCTACCTAACATAACATAGGACTCTAGGAATCCAGGTCTAACTAACATAGCATATGACTTTGGGTATCCAGGTCTACCTAACATAACATATGACTCTAGGAATCCAGGTCTTCATAGCATAACATATGACTCTGGGAATCCAGGTCTACCTAACATAACATAGGACTCTGGGAATCCAGGTCTACCTAGCATAACATATGACTTTGGGAATCCAGGTCTACCTAACATAACATAGGACTCTGGGAATCCAGGTCTACCTAACATAACATATGACTCTGGGAATCCAGGTCTACCTAACATAACATAGGACTCTGGGAATCCAGATCTACCTAACATATCATAGGACTCTTGGAATCCAAATCTACCTAACATAACATATGACTCTGGGAATCCAGATCTAACTAACATAACATAGGACTCTAGGAATCCAGGTCTACCTAACATAGCATATGACTTTGGGTATCCAGGTCTATCTAACATAACATATGACTCTGGGAATCCAGGTCTACCTAACATAACATAGGACTCTGGGAATCCAGGTCTACCTAACATAACATAGGATTCTGGGAATCCAGGTCTACCTAACATAGCATATGACTCTGGGAATCCAGGTCTACCTAACATAACATAGGACTCTGGGAATCCAGGTCTACCTAACATAACATAGGACTCTGGGAATCCAGGTCTACCTAACATAACATATGACTCTGGGAATCCAGGTCTACCTAACATAACATATGACTGGGAATCCAGGTCCACCTAACATAACATATGACTCTGGGAATTCAGGTCTACCTAACATAATATATGACTCTGGGAATCCAGGTCTACCTAACATAACATATGACTCTGGGAATCCAGGTCTACCTAACATAACATATGACTCTAGGAATCCAAGTCTACCTAGCATAACATATGACTCTGGGAATCCAGGTCTACCTAACATAATATATGATTCTGGGAATCCAATTCTACCTAACATAACATATGACTCTAGGAATCCAGGTCTACCTAACATAACATATGACTCTGAGAATCCAGGTCTACCTAACATAGCATATGACTCTGGGAATCCAGGTCTACCTAATATAATATATGACTCTAGGAATCCAGGTCTACCTAACATAACATAGGACTCTGGGAATCCAGGTCTACCTAACATAACAGAGGACTCTGGGAATCCAGGTCTACCTAAAATAACATAGAACTCTGGGAATCCAGGTCTACCTAACATAACATAGGACTCTGGGAATCAAGGTCTACCTAACATAACATAGGACTCTGGGAATCCAGGTGTACCCAACATAACATATGACTCTGGGAATCCAGGTCTACCTAACATAACATATGACTCTGGGAATTCAGGTCTGCCTAACAAAAAATATGACTCTGAGAATCCAGGTCTACCTAACATAACATATGACTCTGGGATTCCAGGTCTACCTAACATAACATATGACTCTGGGAATCCAGGTCTACCTAACATAACATATGACTCTGGGAATCCAGGTCTACCTAACATAACATATGACTCTGGGAATCCAAGTCTACCTACCATAACATATGACTCTGGGAATCCAAGTCTACTTAATATAACATATAACTCTGGGAATCCAGGTCTACCTAACATAACATATGACTCGGGGAATCCAGGTCTACCTAACATAATATAGGACTCTGGGAATCCAGGTCTACCTAGCATAACATAGGACTCTGGGAATCCAGGTCTACCTAACATAATATAGGAATCTGGGAATCCAGGTCTACCTAACATAACATATGACTCTGGGAATCCAAGTCTACTTAATATAACATATGACTCTGGGAATCCAGGTCTACCTAACATAACATATGACTCGGGGAATCCAGGTCTACCTAACATAATATAGGAATCTGGGAATCCAGGTCTACCTAGCATAACATAGGACTCTGGGAATCCAGGTCTACCTAACATAACATATGACTGGGAATCCAGGTCTACCTAACATAACATATGACTCTGGGAATCCAGGTCTACCTAACATAACATAGGACTCTGGGAATCCAGGTCTACCTAACATAACATATGACTATGGGAATCCAGGTCTACCTAACATAACATATGACTCTGGGAATCCAGGTCTACCTAACATAACATATGACTCTGGGATTCCAGGTCTACCTAACATAACATAGGACTCTGGGAATCCAGGTCTACCTAACATAACATATGACTTTGGGTATCCAGGTCTACCTACCATAAGATATGACTCTGGGAATCCAGGTCTACCTAACATAACATATGACTCTGGGAATCCAGGTCTATCTAACATAGCATAGGACTCTGGGTATCCAGGTCTACCTAACATAACATATGACTCTGGGAATCCAGGTCTACCTAACATAACATAGGACTCTGGGAATCCAGATCTACCTAACATAACATAGGACTCTTGGAATCCAAATCTACCTAACATAACATATGGCTCTGGGAATCCAGATCTACCTAACATAACATAGGACTCTAGGAATCCAGGTCTACCTAACATAGCATATGACTTTGGGTATCCAGGTCTACCTAACATAACATATGACTCTAGGAATCCAGGTCTTCATAGCATAACATATGACTCTGGGAATCCAGGTCTACCTAACATAAATATTTGATTCTGGGAATCCAAGTCTACCTAACATAACATATGACTGGGAATCCAGGCCTACCTAACATAACATATGACTCTAGGAATCCAGGTCTACCTAACATAACATATGACACAGGGAATCCAGGTCTACCTAACATAACAGATGACTCTGGGAATCCAGGTCTACCTAACATAGCATATGACTCTGGGAATCCAGGTCTACCTAATATAACATATGACTCTGGGAATCCAGGTCTACCTAACATAACATAGGACTCTGGGAATCCAGGTCTACCTAGCATTTCATATGACTCTGGGAATTCAGGTCTACCTAACATAATATATGACTCTGGGAATCCAGGTCTACCTAACATAACATATGACTCTGGGAATCCAGGTCTACCTAACATAACATATGACTCTAGGAATCCAAGTCTACCTAGCATAACATATGACTCTGGGAATACAGGTCTACCTAACATAATATATGATTCTGTGAAACCAATTCTACCTAACATAACATATGACTCTAGGAATCCAGGTCTACCTAACATAACATATGACTCTGAGAATCCAGGTCTACCTAACATAGCATATGACTCTGGGAATCCAGGTCTACCTAATATAATATATGACTCTAGGAATCCAGGTCTACCTAACATAACATAGGACTCTGGGAATCGAGGTCTACCTAACATAACAGAGGACTCTGGGAATCCAGGTCTACCTAAAATAACATAGAACTCTGGGAATCCAGGTCTACCTAACATAACATAGGACTCTGGGATACAGGTCTACCTAACATAACATAGGACTCTGGGAATCCAGGTCTACCTAATATAACATATGACTCTGGGAATCCAGGTCTACCTAACATAACATATGACTCTGGGAATCCAGGTCTACCTAACATAACATATGACTCTAGGAATCCAAGTCTACCTAACATAACATATGACTCTTGGAATCCAGGTGTACCTAACATAACATTTGACTCTGGGAATCCAGGTCTACCTAACATAACATATGACTCTGGGAATTCAGGTCTGCCTAACAAAAAATATGACTCTGGGAATCCAGGTCTACCTAACATAACATATGACTCTGGGATTCCAGGTCTACCTAACATAACATATGACTCTGGGAATCCAGGTCTACCTAACATAACATATGACTCTGGGAATCCAGGTCTACCTAACATAACATATGACTCTGGGAATCCAAGTCTACCTAACATAACATATGACTCTGGGAATCCAAGTCTACTTAATATAACATATGACTCTGGGAATCCAGGTCTACCTAACATAACATATGACTCGGGGAATCCAGGTCTACCTAACATAATATAGGAATCTGGGAATCCAGGTCTACCTAGCATAACATAGGACTCTGGGAATCCAGGTCTACCTAACATAACATATGACTGGGAATCCAGGTCTACCTAACATAACATATGACTCTGGCAATCCAGGTCTACCTAACATAACATAGGACTCTGGGAATCCAGGTCTACCTAACATAACATAGGACTCTGGGAATCCAGGTCTACCTAGCATTTCATATGACTCTGGGAATTCAGGTCTACCTAACATAATATATGACTCTGGGAATCCAGGTCTACCTAACATAACATATGACTCTGGGAATCCAGGTCTACCTAACATAACATATGACTCTAGGAATCCAAGTCTACCTAGCATAACATATGACTCTGGGAATACAGGTCTACCTAACATAATATATGATTCTGTGAATCCAATTCTACCTAACATAACATATGACTCTAGGAATCCAGGTCTACCTAACATAACATATGACTCTGAGAATCCAGGTCTACCTAACATAGCATATGACTCTGGGAATCCAGGTCTACCTAATATAATATATGACTCTAGGAATCCAGGTCTACCTAACATAACATAGGACTCTGGGAATCGAGGTCTACCTAACATAACAGAGGACTCTGGGAATCCAGGTCTACCTAAAATAACATAGAACTCTGGGAATCCAGGTCTACCTAACATAACATAGGACTCTGGGATACAGGTCTACCTAACATAACATAGGACTCTGGGAATCCAGGTCTACCTAATATAACATATGACTCTGGGAATCCAGGTCTACCTAACATAACATATGACTCTGGGAATCCAGGTCTACCTAACATAACATATGACTCTAGGAATCCAAGTCTACCTAACATAACATATGACTCTTGGAATCCAGGTGTACCTAACATAACATATGACTCTGGGAATCCAGGTCTACCTAACATAACATATGACTCTGGGAATTCAGGTCTGCCTAACAAAAAATATGACTCTGGGAATCCAGGTCTACCTAACATAACATATGACTCTGGGATTCCAGGTCTACCTAACATAACATATGACTCTGGGAATCCAGGTCTACCTAACATAACATATGACTCTGGGAATCCAGGTCTACCTAACATAACATATGACTCTGGGAATCCAAGTCTACCTAACATAACATATGACTCTGGGAATCCAAGTCTACTTAATATAACATATGACTCTGGGAATCCAGGTCTACCTAACATAACATATGACTCGGGGAATCCAGGTCTACCTAACATAATATAGGAATCTGGGAATCCAGGTCTACCTAGCATAACATAGGACTCTGGGAATCCAGGTCTACCTAACATAACATATGACTGGGAATCCAGGTCTACCTAACATAACATATGACTCTGGCAATCCAGGTCTACCTAACATAACATAGGACTCTGGGAATCCAGGTCTACCTAACATAACATATGACTCTGGGAATCCAGGTCTACCTAACATAACATATGACTCTGGGAATCCAGGTCTACCTAACATAACATATGACTCTGGGATTCCAGGTCTACCTAACATAACATAGGACTTTGGGTATCCAGGTCTACCTACCATAAGATATGACTCTGGGAATCCAGGTCTACCTAACATAACATATGACTCTGGGAATCCAGGTCTATCTAACATAGCATAGGACTCTGGGAATCCAGGTCTACCTAACATAACATATGACTCTGGGAATCCAGGTCTACCTAACATAACATAGGACTCTGGGAATCCAGATCTACCTAACATAACATAGGACTCTTGGAATCCAAATCTACCTAACATAACATATGGCTCTGGGAATCCAGATCTACCTAACATAACATAGGACTCTAGGAATCCAGGTCTAACTAACATAGCATATGACTTTGGGTATCCAGGTCTACCTAACATAACATATGACTCTAGGAATCCAGGTCTTCATAGCATAACATATGACTCTGGGAATCCAGGTCTACCTAACATAACTTAGGACTCTGGGAATCCAGGTCTACCTAGCATAACATATGACTTTGGGAATCCAGGTCTACCTAACATAACATAGGACTCTGGGAATCCAGGTCTACCTAACATAACATATGACTCTGGGAATCCAGGTCTACCTAACATAACATAGGACTCTGGGAATCCAGATCTACCTAACATATCATAGGACTCTTGGAATCCAAATCTACCTAACATAACATATGACTCTGGGAATCCAGATCTAACTAACATAACATAGGACTCTAGGAATCCAGGTCTACCTAACATAGCATATGACTTTGGGTATCCAGGTCTATCTAACATAACATATGACTCTGGGAATCCAGGTCTACCTAACATAACATAGGACTCTGGGAATCCAGGTCTACCTAACATAACATAGGATTCTGGGAATCCAGGTCTACCTAACATAGCATATGACTCTGGGAATCCAGGTCTACCTAACATAACATAGGACTCTGGGAATCCAGGTCTACCTAACATAACATAGGACTCTGGGAATCCAGGTCTACCTAACATAACATATGACTCTGGGAATCCAGGTCTACCTAACATAACATATGACTGGGAATCCAGGTCCACCTAACATAACATATGACTCTGGGAATTCAGGTCTACCTAACATAATATATGACTCTGGGAATCCAGGTCTACCTAACATAACATATGACTCTGGGAATCCAGGTCTACCTAACATAACATATGACTCTAGGAATCCAAGTCTACCTAGCATAACATATGACTCTGGGAATCCAGGTCTACCTAACATAATATATGATTCTGGGAATCCAATTCTACCTAACATAACATATGACTCTAGGAATCCAGGTCTACCTAACATAACATATGACTCTGAGAATCCAGGTCTACCTAACATAGCATATGACTCTGGGAATCCAGGTCTACCTAATATAATATATGACTCTAGGAATCCAGGTCTACCTAACATAACATATGACTCTGGGAATTCAGGTCTGCCTAACAAAAAATATGACTCTGGGAATCCAGGTCTACCTAACATAACATATGACTCTGGGATTCCAGGTCTACCTAACATAACATATGACTCTGGGAATCCAGGTCTACCTAACATAACATATGACTCTGGGAATCCAGGTCTACCTAACATAACATATGACTCTGGGAATCCAAGTCTACCTAACATAACATATGACTCTGGGAATCCAAGTCTACTTAATATAACATATGACTCTGGGAATCCAGGTCTACCTAACATAACATATGACTCGGGGAATCCAGGTCTACCTAACATAATATAGGAATCTGGGAATCCAGGTCTACCTAGCATAACATAGGACTCTGGGAATCCAGGTCTACCTAACATAACATATGACTGGGAATCCAGGTCTACCTAACATAACATATGACTCTGGCAATCCAGGTCTACCTAACATAACATAGGACTCTGGGAATCCAGGTCTACCTAACATAACATAGGACTCTGGGAATCCAGGTCTACCTAGCATTTCATATGACTCTGGGAATTCAGGTCTACCTAACATAATATATGACTCTGGGAATCCAGGTCTACCTAACATAACATATGACTCTGGGAATCCAGGTCTACCTAACATAACATATGACTCTAGGAATCCAAGTCTACCTAGCATAACATATGACTCTGGGAATACAGGTCTACCTAACATAATATATGATTCTGTGAATCCAATTCTACCTAACATAACATATGACTCTAGGAATCCAGGTCTACCTAACATAACATATGACTCTGAGAATCCAGGTCTACCTAACATAGCATATGACTCTGGGAATCCAGGTCTACCTAATATAATATATGACTCTAGGAATCCAGGTCTACCTAACATAACATAGGACTCTGGGAATCGAGGTCTACCTAACATAACAGAGGACTCTGGGAATCCAGGTCTACCTAAAATAACATAGAACTCTGGGAATCCAGGTCTACCTAACATAACATAGGACTCTGGGATACAGGTCTACCTAACATAACATAGGACTCTGGGAATCCAGGTCTACCTAATATAACATATGACTCTGGGAATCCAGGTCTACCTAACATAACATATGACTCTGGGAATCCAGGTCTACCTAACATAACATATGACTCTAGGAATCCAAGTCTACCTAACATAACATATGACTCTTGGAATCCAGGTGTACCTAACATAACATATGACTCTGGGAATCCAGGTCTACCTAACATAACATATGACTCTGGGAATTCAGGTCTGCCTAACAAAAAATATGACTCTGGGAATCCAGGTCTACCTAACATAACATATGACTCTGGGATTCCAGGTCTACCTAACATAACATATGACTCTGGGAATCCAGGTCTACCTAACATAACATATGACTCTGGGAATCCAGGTCTACCTAACATAACATATGACTCTGGGAATCCAAGTCTACCTAACATAACATATGACTCTGGGAATCCAAGTCTACTTAATATAACATATGACTCTGGGAATCCAGGTCTACCTAACATAACATATGACTCGGGGAATCCAGGTCTACCTAACATAATATAGGAATCTGGGAATCCAGGTCTACCTAGCATAACATAGGACTCTGGGAATCCAGGTCTACCTAACATAACATATGACTGGGAATCCAGGTCTACCTAACATAACATATGACTCTGGCAATCCAGGTCTACCTAACATAACATAGGACTCTGGGAATCCAGGTCTACCTAACATAACATATTACTCTGGGAATCCAGGTCTACCTAACATAACATATGACTCTGGGAATCCAGGTCTACCTAACATAACATATGACTCTGGGATTCCAGGTCTACCTAACATAACATAGGACTTTGGGTATCCAGGTCTACCTACCATAAGATATGACTCTGGGAATCCAGGTCTACCTAACATAACATATGACTCTGGGAATCCAGGTCTATCTAACATAGCATAGGACTCTGGGAATCCAGGTCTACCTAACATAACATATGACTCTGGGAATCCAGGTCTACCTAACATAACATAGGACTCTGGGAATCCAGATCTACCTAACATAACATAGGACTCTTGGAATCCAAATCTACCTAACATAACATATGGCTCTGGGAATCCAGATCTACCTAACATAACATAGGACTCTAGGAATCCAGGTCTAACTAACATAGCATATGACTTTGGGTATCCAGGTCTACCTAACATAACATATGACTCTAGGAATCCAGGTCTTCATAGCATAACATATGACTCTGGGAATCCAGGTCTACCTAACATAACATAGGACTCTGGGAATCCAGGTCTACCTAGCATAACATATGACTTTGGGAATCCAGGTCTACCTAACATAACATAGGACTCTGGGAATCCAGGTCTACCTAACATAACATATGACTCTGGGAATCCAGGTCTACCTAACATAACATAGGACTCTGGGAATCCAGATCTACCTAACATATCATAGGACTCTTGGAATCCAAATCTACCTAACATAACATATGACTCTGGGAATCCAGATCTAACTAACATAACATAGGACTCTAGGAATCCAGGTCTACCTAACATAGCATATGACTTTGGGTATCCAGGTCTATCTAACATAACATATGACTCTGGGAATCCAGGTCTACCTAACATAACATAGGACTCTGGGAATCCAGGTCTACCTAACATAACATAGGATTCTGGGAATCCAGGTCTACCTAACATAGCATATGACTCTGGGAATCCAGGTCTACCTAACATAACATAGGACTCTGGGAATCCAGGTCTACCTAACATAACATAGGACTCTGGGAATCCAGGTCTACCTAACATAACATATGACTCTGGGAATCCAGGTCTACCTAACATAACATATGACTGGGAATCCAGGTCCACCTAACATAACATATGACTCTGGGAATTCAGGTCTACCTAACATAATATATGACTCTGGGAATCCAGGTCTACCTAACATAACATATGACTCTGGGAATCCAGGTCTACCTAACATAACATATGACTCTAGGAATCCAAGTCTACCTAGCATAACATATGACTCTGGGAATCCAGGTCTACCTAACATAATATATGATTCTGGGAATCCAATTCTACCTAACATAACATATGACTCTAGGAATCCAGGTCTACCTAACATAACATATGACTCTGGGATTCCAGGTCTACCTAACATAACATATGACTCTGGGAATCCAGGTCTACCTAACATAACATATGACTCTGGGAATCCAGGTCTACCTAACATAACATATGACTCTGGGAATCCAAGTCTACCTACCATAACATATGACTCTGGGAATCCAAGTCTACTTAATATAACATATAACTCTGGGAATCCAGGTCTACCTAACATAACATATGACTCGGGGAATCCAGGTCTACCTAACATAATATAGGACTCTGGGAATCCAGGTCTACCTAGCATAACATAGGACTCTGGGAATCCAGGTCTACCTAACATAACATATGACTGGGAATCCAGGTCTACCTAACATAACATATGACTCTGGGAATCCAGGTCTACCTAACATAACATATGACTCTGGGAATCCAGGTCTACCTAACATAACATAGGACTCTGGGAATCCAGATCTACCTAACATAACATAGGACTCTGGGAATCCAGGTCTACCTAACATAACATAGGACTCTGGGAATCCAGATCTACCTAACATAACATAGGACTCTGGGAATCCAGGTCTACCTAACATAACATATGACCCTGTGAATCCAGGTCTATCTAACATAACATAGGACTCTGTGAATCCAGGTCTACCTAACATAACATATGACTCTGGGAATCCAGGTCTATCTAACATAACATAGGACTCTGGGAATCCAGGTCTACCTAACATAACATATGACTCTGGGAATCCAGGTCTACCTAACATAACATAGGACTCTGGGAATCCAGATCTACCTAACATAACATAGGACTCGTGGAATCCAAATCTACCTAACATAACATATGGCTCTGGGAATCCAGATCTACCTAACATAACATAGGACTCTGGGAATCCAGGTCTACCTAACATAACATAGGACTCTGGGAATCCAGGTCTACCTAACATAGCATATGACTTTGGGTATCCAGGTCTATCTAACATAACATATGACTCTGGGAATCCAGGTCTACCTAACATAACATAGGACTCTGGGAATCCAGGTCTACCTAACATAACATAGGATTCTGGGAATCCAGGTCTACCTAACATAGCATATGACTCTGGGAATCCAGGTCTACCTAACATAACATAGGACTCTGGGAATCCAGGTCTACCTAACATAACATAGGACTCTGGGAATCCAGGTCTACCTAACATAACATATGACTCTGGGAATCCAGGTCTACCTAACATAACATATGACTGGGAATCCAGGTCCACCTAACATAACATATGACTCTGGGAATTCAGGTCTACCTAACATAATATATGACTCTGGGAATCCAGGTCTACCTAACATAACATATGACTCTGGGAATCCAGGTCTACCTAACATAACATATGACTCTAGGAATCCAAGTCTACCTAGCATAACATATGACTCTGGGAATCCAGGTCTACCTAACATAATATATGATTCTGGGAATCCAATTCTACCTAACATAACATATGACTCTAGGAATCCAGGTCTACCTAACATAACATATGACTCTGAGAATCCAGGTCTACCTAACATAGCATATGACTCTGGGAATCCAGGTCTACCTAATATAATATATGACTCTAGGAATCCAGGTCTACCTAACATAACATAGGACTCTGGGAATCCAGGTCTACCTAACATAACAGAGGACTCTGGGAATCCAGGTCTACCTAAAATAACATAGAACTCTGGGAATCCAGGTCTACCTAACATAACATAGGACTCTGGGAATCAAGGTCTACCTAACATAACATAGGACTCTGGGAATCCAGGTGTACCCAACATAACATATGACTCTGGGAATCCAGGTCTACCTAACATAACATATGACTCTGGGAATTCAGGTCTGCCTAACAAAAAATATGACTCTGAGAATCCAGGTCTACCTAACATAACATATGACTCTGGGATTCCAGGTCTACCTAACATAACATATGACTCTGGGAATCCAGGTCTACCTAACATAACATATGACTCTGGGAATCCAGGTCTACCTAACATAACATATGACTCTGGGAATCCAAGTCTACCTACCATAACATATGACTCTGGGAATCCAAGTCTACTTAATATAACATATAACTCTGGGAATCCAGGTCTACCTAACATAACATATGACTCGGGGAATCCAGGTCTACCTAACATAATATAGGACTCTGGGAATCCAGGTCTACCTAGCATAACATAGGACTCTGGGAATCCAGGTCTACCTAACATAACATATGACTGGGAATCCAGGTCTACCTAACATAACATATGACTCTGGGAATCCAGGTCTACCTAACATAACATATGACTCTGGGAATCCAGGTCTACCTAACATAACATAGGACTCTGGGAATCCAGATCTACCTAACATAACATAGGACTCTGGGAATCCAGGTCTACCTAACATAACATAGGACTCTGGGAATCCAGATCTACCTAACATAACATAGGACTCTGGGAATCCAGGTCTACCTAACATAACATATGACCCTGTGAATCCAGGTCTATCTAACATAACATAGGACTCTGTGAATCCAGGTCTACCTAACATAACATATGACTCTGGGAATCCAGGTCTATCTAACATAACATAGGACTCTGGGAATCCAGGTCTACCTAACATAACATATGACTCTGGGAATCCAGGTCTACCTAACATAACATAGGACTCTGGGAATCCAGATCTACCTAACATAACATAGGACTCGTGGAATCCAAATCTACCTAACATAACATATGGCTCTGGGAATCCAGATCTACCTAACATAACATAGGACTCTGGGAATCCAGGTCTACCTAACATAACATAGGACTCTGGGAATCCAGGTCTACCTAACATAACATATGACTCTGGGAATCCAGGTCTACCTAACATAACATATGACTGGGAATCCAGGTCCACCTAACATAACATATGACTCTGGGAATTCAGTTCTACCTAACATAATATATGACTCTGGGAATCCAGGTCTACCTAACATAACATATGACTCTGGGAATCCAGGTCTACCTAACATAACATATGACTCTAGGAATCCAGTCTACCTAGCATAACATATGACTCTGGGAATCCAGGTCTACCTAACATAATATATGATTCTGGGAATCCAATTCTACCTAACATAACATATGACTCTAGGAATCCAGGTCTACCTAACATAACATATGACTCTGAGAATCCAGGTCTACCTAACATAGCATATGACTCTGGGAATCCAGGTCTACCTAATATAATATATGACTCTAGGAATCCAGGTCTACCTAACATAACATAGGACTCTGGGAATCCAGGTCTACCTAACATAACAGAGGACTCTGGGAATCCAGGTCTACCTAAAATAACATAGAACTCTGGGAATCCAGGTCTACCTAACATAACATAGGACTCTGGGAATCCAGGTCTACCTAACATAACATAGGACTCTGGGATTCCAGGTCTACCTAACATAACATATGACTCTGGGAATCCAGGTCTACCTAACATAACATATGACTCTGGGAATCCAGGTCTACCTAACATAACATATGACTCTGGGAATCCAAGTCTACCTAACATAACATATGACTCTGGGAATCCAAGTCTACTTAATATAACATATGACTCTGGGAATCCAGGTCTACCTAACATAACATATGACTCGGGGAATCCAGGTCTACCTAACATAATATAGGAATCTGGGAATCCAGGTCTACCTAGCATAACATAGGACTCTGGGAATCCAGGTCTACCTAACATAACATATGACTGGGAATCCAGGTCTACCTAACATAACATATGACTCTGGGAATCCAGGTCTACCTAACATAACATAGGAATCTGGGAATCCAGGTCTACCTAACATAACATATGACTATGGGAATCCAGGTCTACCTAACATAACATATGACTCTGGGAATCCAGGTCTACCTAACATAACATATGACTCTGGGATTCCAGGTCTACCTAACATAACATAGGACTCTGGGAATCCAGGTCTACCTAACATAACATAGGACTCGTGGAATCCAAATCTACCTAACATAACATATGGCTCTGGGAATCCAGATCTACCTAACATAACATAGGACTCTGGGAATCCAGGTCTACCTAACATAACATAGGACTCTGGGAATCCAGGTCTACCTAACATAACATATGACTCTGGGAATCCAGGTCTACCTAACATAACATATGACTGGGAATCCAGGTCCACCTAACATAACATATGACTCTGGGAATTCAGGTCTACCTAACATAATATATGACTCTGGGAATCCAGGTCTACCTAACATAACATATGACTCTGGGAATCCAGGTCTACCTAACATAACATATGACTCTAGGAATCCAAGTCTACCTAGCATAACATATGACTCTGGGAATCCAGGTCTACCTAACATAATATATGATTCTGGGAATCCAATTCTACCTAACATAACATATGACTCTAGGAATCCAGGTCTACCTAACATAACATATGACTCTGAGAATCCAGGTCTACCTAACATAGCATATGACTCTGGGAATCCAGGTCTACCTAATATAATATATGACTCTAGGAATCCAGGTCTACCTAACATAACATAGGACTCTGGGAATCCAGGTCTACCTAACATAACAGAGGACTCTGGGAATCCAGGTCTACCTAAAATAACATAGAACTCTGGGAATCCAGGTCTACCTAACATAACATAGGACTCTGGGAATCCAGGTCTACCTAACATAACATAGGACTCTGGGATTCCAGGTCTACCTAACATAACATATGACTCTGGGAATCCAGGTCTACCTAACATAACATATGACTCTGGGAATCCAGGTCTACCTAACATAACATATGACTCTGGGAATCCAAGTCTACCTAACATAACATATGACTCTGGGAATCCAAGTCTACTTAATATAACATATGACTCTGGGAATCCAGGTCTACCTAACATAACATATGACTCGGGGAATCCAGGTCTACCTAACATAATATAGGAATCTGGGAATCCAGGTCTACCTAGCATAACATAGGACTCTGGGAATCCAGGTCTACCTAACATAACATATGACTGGGAATCCAGGTCTACCTAACATAACATATGACTCTGGGAATCCAGGTCTACCTAACATAACATAGGAATCTGGGAATCCAGGTCTACCTAACATAACATATGACTATGGGAATCCAGGTCTACCTAACATAACATATGACTCTGGGAATCCAGGTCTACCTAACATAACATATGACTCTGGGATTCCAGGTCTACCTAACATAACATAGGACTCTGGGAATCCAGGTCTACCTAACATAACATATGACTTTGGGTATCCAGGTCTACCTACCATAAGATATGACTCTGGGAATCCAGGTCTACCTAACATAACATATGACTCTGGGAATCCAGGTCTACCTAACATAACATAGGACTCTGGGAATCCAGATCTACCTAACATAACATATGACTCTTGGAATCCAAATCTACCTAACATAACATATGGCTCTGGGAATCCAGATCTACCTAACATAACATAGGACTCTAGGAATCCAGGTCTACCTAACATAGCATATGACTTTGGGTATCCAGGTCTACCTAACATAACATATGACTCTAGGAATCCAGGTCTTCATAGCATAACATATGACTCTGGGAATCCAGGTCTACCTAACATAAATATTTGATTCTGGGAATCCAAGTCTACCTAACATAACATATGACTGGGAATCCAGGCCTACCTAACATAACATATGACTCTGGGAATCCAGGTCTACCTAACATAACATATGACACAGGGAATCCAGGTCTACCTAACATAACAGATGACTCTGGGAATCCAGGTCTACCTAACATAGCATATGACTCTGGGAATCCAGGTCTACCTAATATAACATATGACTCTGGGAATCCAGGTCTACCTAACATAACATAGGACTCTGGGAATCCAGGTCTACCTAGCATAACATATGACTCTGGGAATTCAGGTCTACCTAACATAATATATGACTCTGAGAATCCAGGTCTACCTAACATAACATATGACTCTGGGAATCCAGGTCTACCTAACATAACATATGACTCTAGGAATCCAAGTCTACCTAGCATAACATATGACTCTGGGAATACAGGTCTACCTAACATAATATATGATTCTGGGAATCCAATTCTACCTAACATAACATATGACTCTAGGAATCCAGGTCTACCTAACATAACATATGACTCTGAGAATCCAGGTCTACCTAACATAGCATATGACTCTGGGAATCCAGGTCTACCTAATATAATATATGACTCTAGGAATCCAGGTCTACTTAACATAACATAGGACTCTGGGAATCGAGGTCTACCTAACATAACAGAGGACTCTGGGAATCCAGGTCTACCTAAAATAACATAGAACTCTGGGATACAGGTCTACCTAACATAACATAGGACTCTGGGAATCCAGATCTACCTAACATAACATAGGACTCTTGGAATCCAAATCTACCTAACATAACATATGACTCTGGGAATCCAGATCTACCTAACATAACATAGGACTCTAGGAATCCAAGTCTACCTAACATTGCATATGACTTTGGGTATCCAGGTCTACCTAACATAACATATGACTCTGGGAATCCAGGTCTACCTAACATAACATAGGACTCTGGGAATCCAGGTCTACCTAACATAACATAGGATTCTGGGAATCCAGGTCTACCTAACATAGCATATGACTCTGGGAATCCAGGTCTACCTAACATAACATAGGACTCTGGGAATCCAGGTCTACCTAACATAACATAGGACTCTGGGAATCCAGGTCTACCTAACATAACATATGACTCTGGGAATCCAGGTCTACCTAACATAACATATGACTGGGAATCCAGGTCCACCTAACATAACATATGACTCTGGGAATTCAGGTCTACCTAACATAATATATGACTCTGGGAATCCAGGTCTACCTAACATAACATATGACTCTGGGAATCCAGGTCTACCTAACATAACATATGACTCTAGGAATCCAAGTCTACCTAGCATAACATATGACTCTGGGAATCCAGGTCTACCTAACATAATATATGATTCTGGGAATCCAATTCTACCTAACATAACATATGACTCTAGGAATCCAGGTCTACCTAACATATCATATGACTCTGAGAATCCAGGTCTACCTAACATAGCATATGACTCTGGGAATCCAGGTCTACCTAATATAATATATGACTCTAGGAATCCAGGTCTACCTAACATAACATAGGACTCTGGGAATCCAGGTCTACCTAACATAACAGAGGACTCTGGGAATCCAGGTCTACCTAAAATAACATAGAACTCTGGGAATCCAGGTCTACCTAACATAACATAGGACTCTGGGAATCCAGGTCTACCTAACATAACATAGGACTCTGGGAATCCAGGTGTACCCAACATAACATATGACTCTGGGAATCCAGGTCTACCTAACATAACATATGACTCTGGGAATTCAGGTCTGCCTAACAAAAAATATGACTCTGGGAATCCAGGTCTACCTAACATAACATATGACTCTGGGATTCCAGGTCTACCTAACATAACATATGACTCTGGGAATCCAGGTCTACCTAACATAACATATGACTCTGGGAATCCAGGTCTACCTAACATAACATATGACTCTGGGAATCCAAGTCTACCTAACATAACATATGACTCTGGGAATCCAAGTCTACTTAATATAACATATGACTCTGGGAATCCAGGTCTACCTAACATAACATATGACTCGGGGAATCCAGGTCTACCTAACATAATATAGGACTCTGGGAATCCAGGTCTACCTAGCATAACATAGGACTCTGGGAATCCAGGTCTACCTAACATTACATATGACTGGGAATCCAGGTCTACCTAACATAACATATGACTCTGGGAATCCAGGTCTACCTAACATAACATATGACTCTGGGAATCCAGGTCTACCTAACATAACATAGGACTCTGGGAATCCAGATCTACCTAACATAACATAGGACTCTGGGAATCCAGGTCTACCTAACATAACATAGGACTCTGGGAATCCAGATCTACCTAACATAACATAGGACTCTGGGAATCCAGGTCTACCTAACATAACATATGACTCTGTGAATCCAGGTCTATCTAACATAACATAGGACTCTGTGAATCCAGGTCTACCTAACATATCATATGACTCTGGGAATCCAGGTCTATCTAACATAACATATGACTCTGGGAATTCAGGTCTGCCTAACAAAAAATATGACTCTGGGAATCCAGGTATAACTAACATAACATATGACTCTGGGATTCCAGGTCTACCTAACATAACATATGACTCTGGGAATCCAGGTCTACCTAGCATAACATATGACTCTGGGAATCCAGGTCTACCTAACATAACATATGACTCTGGGAATCCAAGTCTACTTTACATAACATATGACTCTGGGAATCCAAGTCTACTTAATATAACATATGACTCTGGGAATCCAGGTATACCTAACATAACATATGACTCGGGGAATCCAGGTCTACCTAACATAATATAGGACTCTGGGAATCCAGGTCTACCTAGCATAACATAGGACTCTGGGAATCCAGGTCTACCTAACATAACATATGACTGGGAATCCAGGTCTACCTAACATAACATATGACTCTGGGAATCCAGGTCTACCTAACATAACATAGGACTCTGGGAATCCAGGTCTACCTAACATAACATATGACTATGGGAATCCAGGTCTACCTAACATAACATATGACTCTGGGAATCCAGGTCTACCTAACATAACATATGACTCTGGGATTCCAGGTCTACCTAACATAACATAGGACTCTGGGAATCCAGGTCTACCTAACATAACATATGACTTTGGGTATCCAGGTCTACCTACCATAACATATGACTCTGGGAATCCAGGTCTACCTAACATGACATATGACTCTGGGAATCCAGGTCTACCTACCATAACATATGACTCTGGGAATCCAGGTCTACCTAACATAACATATGACTCTGGGAATCCAGGTCTACCTAACATAACATATGACTCTGGGAATCCAGGTCTACCTAACATAACATATGACTCTGGGAATCCAGGTCTACCTAACATAACATATGACTCTGGGAATCCAAATCTACCTAACATAACATATGACTCTGAGAATCCAGATCTACCTAACATAACATATGACTCTGGGAATCCAGGTCTACCTGACATAACATATGACTCTGGGATTCCAAGTCTACTTAATATAACATATGCCTCTGGGAATCCGGGTCTACCTAACATAACATATGACTCTGGGAATCCAGTTCTACCTAGCATAACATAGGACTCTGGGAATCCAAGTCTACCTAACATAACATATGACTCTGGGAATCCAAGTCTACTTAATATAACATATGACTCTGGGAATCCAGGTCTACCTAACATAACATATGACTCTGGGAATCCAGGGGTACCTAACATAACATATGACACTGGGAATCCAGGTCTACCTAACATAACAGATGACTCTGGGAATCCAGGTCTACCTAACATAGCATATGACTTTCGGAATCCAGGTCTACCTAACATAACATATGACTCTGGTAATCCAGGTCTACCTAACATAACATATGACTCTGGGAATCCAGGTCTACCTAACATAACATAGGACTCTGGGAATCCAGATCTACCTAACATAACATAGGACTCTGGGAATCCAGGTCTACCTAACATAACATAGGACTCTGGGAATCCAGATCTACCTAACATAACATAGGACTCTGGGAATCCAGGTCTACCTAACATAACATATGACTCTGTGAATCCAGGTCTATCTAACATAACATAGGACTCTGTGAATCCAGGTCTACCTAACATAACATATGACTCTGGGAATTCAGGTCTACCTAACATAACATAGGACTCTGGGAATCCAGATCTACCTAACATAACATAGGACTCTTGGAATCCAAATCTACCTAACATAACATATGGCTCTGGGAATCCAGATCTACCTAACATAACATAGGACTCTAGGAATCCAGGTCTACCTAACATAGCATATGACTTTGGGAATCCAGATCTACCTAACATAACATAGGACTCTGGGAATCCAGGTCTACCTAACATAACATATGACCCTGTGAATCCAGGTCTATCTAACATAACATAGGACTCTGTGAATCCAGGTCTACCTAACATAACATATGACTCTGGGAATCCAGGTCTATCTAACATAACATAGGACTCTGGGAATCCAGGTCTACCTAACATAACATATGACTCTGGGAATCCAGGTCTACCTAACATAACATAGGACTCTGGGAATCCAGATCTACCTAACATAACATAGGACTCGTGGAATCCAAATCTACCTAACATAACATATGGCTCTGGGAATCCAGATCTACCTAACATAACATAGGACTCTGGGAATCCAGGTCTACCTAACATAACATAGGACTCTGGGAATCCAGGTCTACCTAACATAACATATGACTCTGGGAATCCAGGTCTACCTAACATAACATATGACTGGGAATCCAGGTCCACCTAACATAACATATGACTCTGGGAATTCAGGTCTACCTAACATAATATATGACTCTGGGAATCCAGGTCTACCTAACATAACATATGACTCTGGGAATCCAGGTCTACCTAACATAACATATGACTCTAGGAATCCAAGTCTACCTAGCATAACATATGACTCTGGGAATCCAGGTCTACCTAACATAATATATGATTCTGGGAATCCAATTCTACCTAACATAACATATGACTCTAGGAATCCAGGTCTACCTAACATAACATATGACTCTGAGAATCCAGGTCTACCTAACATAGCATATGACTCTGGGAATCCAGGTCTACCTAATATAATATATGACTCTAGGAATCCAGGTCTACCTAACATAACATAGGACTCTGGGAATCCAGGTCTACCTAACATAACAGAGGACTCTGGGAATCCAGGTCTACCTAAAATAACATAGAACTCTGGGAATCCAGGTCTACCTAACATAACATAGGACTCTGGGAATCCAGGTCTACCTAACATAACATAGGACTCTGGGATTCCAGGTCTACCTAACATAACATATGACTCTGGGAATCCAGGTCTACCTAACATAACATATGACTCTGGGAATCCAGGTCTACCTAACATAACATATGACTCTGGGAATCCAAGTCTACCTAACATAACATATGACTCTGGGAATCCAAGTCTACTTAATATAACATATGACTCTGGGAATCCAGGTCTACCTAACATAACATATGACTCGGGGAATCCAGGTCTACCTAACATAATATAGGAATCTGGGAATCCAGGTCTACCTAGCATAACATAGGACTCTGGGAATCCAGGTCTACCTAACATAACATATGACTGGGAATCCAGGTCTACCTAACATAACATATGACTCTGGGAATCCAGGTCTACCTAACATAACATAGGAATCTGGGAATCCAGGTCTACCTAACATAACATATGACTATGGGAATCCAGGTCTACCTAACATAACATATGACTCTGGGAATCCAGGTCTACCTAACATAACATATGACTCTGGGATTCCAGGTCTACCTAACATAACATAGGACTCTGGGAATCCAGGTCTACCTAACATAACATATGACTTTGGGTATCCAGGTCTACCTACCATAAGATATGACTCTGGGAATCCAGGTCTACCTAACATAACATATGACTCTGGGAATCCAGGTCTACCTAACATAACATAGGACTCTGGGAATCCAGATCTACCTAACATAACATAGGACTCTTGGAATCCAAATCTACCTAACATAACATATGGCTCTGGGAATCCAGATCTACCTAACATAACATAGGACTCTAGGAATCCAGGTCTACCTAACATAGCATATGACTTTGGGTATCCAGGTCTACCTAACATAACATATGACTCTAGGAATCCAGGTCTTCATAGCATAACATATGACTCTGGGAATCCAGGTCTACCTAACATAAATATTTGATTCTGGGAATCCAAGTCTACCTAACATAACATATGACTGGGAATCCAGGCCTACCTAACATAACATATGACTCTAGGAATCCAGGTCTACCTAACATAACATATGACACAGGGAATCCAGGTCTACCTAACATAACAGATGACTCTGGGAATCCAGGTCTACCTAACATAGCATATGACTCTGGGAATCCAGGTCTACCTAATATAACATATGACTCTGGGAATCCAGGTCTACCTAACATAACATAGGACTCTGGGAATCCAGGTCTACCTAGCATAACATATGACTCTGGGAATTCAGGTCTACCTAACATAATATATGACTCTGGGAATCCAGGTCTACCTAACATAACATATGACTCTGGGAATCCAGGTCTACCTAACATAACATATGACTCTAGGAATCCAAGTCTACCTAGCATAACATATGACTCTGGGAATACAGGTCTACCTAACATAATATATGATTCTGGGAATCCAATTCTACCTAACATAACATATGACTCTAGGAATCCAGGTCTACCTAACATAACATATGACTCTGAGAATCCAGGTCTACCTAACATAGCATATGACTCTGGGAATCCAGGTCTACCTAATATAATATATGACTCTAGGAATCCAGGTCTACTTAACATAACATAGGACTCTGGGAATCGAGGTCTACCTAACATAACAGAGGACTCTGGGAATCCAGGTCTACCTAAAATAACATAGAACTCTGGGAATCCAGGTCTACCTAACATAACATAGGACTCTGGGATACAGGTCTACCTAACATAACATAGGACTCTGGGAATCCAGATCTACCTAACATAACATATGACTCTGGGAATCCAGATCTACCTAACATAACATATGACTCTGGGAATCCAGGTCTACCTAACATAACATATGACTCTGGGAATCCAGGTCTACCTAACATAACATAGGACTCTGGGAATCCAGATCTACCTAACATAACATAGGACTCTGGGAATCCAGGTCTACCTAACATAACATAGGACTCTGGGAATCCAGATCTACCTAACATAACATAGGACTCTGGGAATCCAGGTCTACCTAACATAACATATGACCCTGTGAATCCAGGTCTATCTAACATAACATAGGACTCTGTGAATCCAGGTCTACCTAACATAACATATGACTCTGGGAATCCAGGTCTATCTAACATAACATAGGACTCTGGGAATCCAGGTCTACCTAACATAACATATGACTCTGGGAATCCAGGTCTACCTAACATAACATAGGACTCTGGGAATCCAGATCTACCTAACATAACATAGGACTCGTGGAATCCAAATCTACCTAACATAACATATGGCTCTGGGAATCCAGATCTACCTAACATAACATAGGACTCTGGGAATCCAGGTCTACCTAACATAACATAGGACTCTGGGAATCCAGGTCTACCTAACATAACATATGACTCTGGGAATCCAGGTCTACCTAACATAACATATGACTGGGAATCCAGGTCCACCTAACATAACATATGACTCTGGGAATTCAGTTCTACCTAACATAATATATGACTCTGGGAATCCAGGTCTACCTAACATAACATATGACTCTGGGAATCCAGGTCTACCTAACATAACATATGACTCTAGGAATCCAGTCTACCTAGCATAACATATGACTCTGGGAATCCAGGTCTACCTAACATAATATATGATTCTGGGAATCCAATTCTACCTAACATAACATATGACTCTAGGAATCCAGGTCTACCTAACATAACATATGACTCTGAGAATCCAGGTCTACCTAACATAGCATATGACTCTGGGAATCCAGGTCTACCTAATATAATATATGACTCTAGGAATCCAGGTCTACCTAACATAACATAGGACTCTGGGAATCCAGGTCTACCTAACATAACAGAGGACTCTGGGAATCCAGGTCTACCTAAAATAACATAGAACTCTGGGAATCCAGGTCTACCTAACATAACATAGGACTCTGGGAATCCAGGTCTACCTAACATAACATAGGACTCTGGGATTCCAGGTCTACCTAACATAACATATGACTCTGGGAATCCAGGTCTACCTAACATAACATATGACTCTGGGAATCCAGGTCTACCTAACATAACATATGACTCTGGGAATCCAAGTCTACCTAACATAACATATGACTCTGGGAATCCAAGTCTACTTAATATAACATATGACTCTGGGAATCCAGGTCTACCTAACATAACATATGACTCGGGGAATCCAGGTCTACCTAACATAATATAGGAATCTGGGAATCCAGGTCTACCTAGCATAACATAGGACTCTGGGAATCCAGGTCTACCTAACATAACATATGACTGGGAATCCAGGTCTACCTAACATAACATATGACTCTGGGAATCCAGGTCTACCTAACATAACATAGGAATCTGGGAATCCAGGTCTACCTAACATAACATATGACTATGGGAATCCAGGTCTACCTAACATAACATATGACTCTGGGAATCCAGGTCTACCTAACATAACATATGACTCTGGGATTCCAGGTCTACCTAACATAACATAGGACTCTGGGAATCCAGGTCTACCTAACATAACATAGGACTCGTGGAATCCAAATCTACCTAACATAACATATGGCTCTGGGAATCCAGATCTACCTAACATAACATAGGACTCTGGGAATCCAGGTCTACCTAACATAACATAGGACTCTGGGAATCCAGGTCTACCTAACATAACATATGACTCTGGGAATCCAGGTCTACCTAACATAACATATGACTGGGAATCCAGGTCCACCTAACATAACATATGACTCTGGGAATTCAGGTCTACCTAACATAATATATGACTCTGGGAATCCAGGTCTACCTAACATAACATATGACTCTGGGAATCCAGGTCTACCTAACATAACATATGACTCTAGGAATCCAAGTCTACCTAGCATAACATATGACTCTGGGAATCCAGGTCTACCTAACATAATATATGATTCTGGGAATCCAATTCTACCTAACATAACATATGACTCTAGGAATCCAGGTCTACCTAACATAACATATGACTCTGAGAATCCAGGTCTACCTAACATAGCATATGACTCTGGGAATCCAGGTCTACCTAATATAATATATGACTCTAGGAATCCAGGTCTACCTAACATAACATAGGACTCTGGGAATCCAGGTCTACCTAACATAACAGAGGACTCTGGGAATCCAGGTCTACCTAAAATAACATAGAACTCTGGGAATCCAGGTCTACCTAACATAACATAGGACTCTGGGAATCCAGGTCTACCTAACATAACATAGGACTCTGGGATTCCAGGTCTACCTAACATAACATATGACTCTGGGAATCCAGGTCTACCTAACATAACATATGACTCTGGGAATCCAGGTCTACCTAACATAACATATGACTCTGGGAATCCAAGTCTACCTAACATAACATATGACTCTGGGAATCCAAGTCTACTTAATATAACATATGACTCTGGGAATCCAGGTCTACCTAACATAACATATGACTCGGGGAATCCAGGTCTACCTAACATAATATAGGAATCTGGGAATCCAGGTCTACCTAGCATAACATAGGACTCTGGGAATCCAGGTCTACCTAACATAACATATGACTGGGAATCCAGGTCTACCTAACATAACATATGACTCTGGGAATCCAGGTCTACCTAACATAACATAGGAATCTGGGAATCCAGGTCTACCTAACATAACATATGACTATGGGAATCCAGGTCTACCTAACATAACATATGACTCTGGGAATCCAGGTCTACCTAACATAACATATGACTCTGGGATTCCAGGTCTACCTAACATAACATAGGACTCTGGGAATCCAGGTCTACCTAACATAACATATGACTTTGGGTATCCAGGTCTACCTACCATAAGATATGACTCTGGGAATCCAGGTCTACCTAACATAACATATGACTCTGGGAATCCAGGTCTACCTAACATAACATAGGACTCTGGGAATCCAGATCTACCTAACATAACATATGACTCTTGGAATCCAAATCTACCTAACATAACATATGGCTCTGGGAATCCAGATCTACCTAACATAACATAGGACTCTAGGAATCCAGGTCTACCTAACATAGCATATGACTTTGGGTATCCAGGTCTACCTAACATAACATATGACTCTAGGAATCCAGGTCTTCATAGCATAACATATGACTCTGGGAATCCAGGTCTACCTAACATAAATATTTGATTCTGGGAATCCAAGTCTACCTAACATAACATATGACTGGGAATCCAGGCCTACCTAACATAACATATGACTCTGGGAATCCAGGTCTACCTAACATAACATATGACACAGGGAATCCAGGTCTACCTAACATAACAGATGACTCTGGGAATCCAGGTCTACCTAACATAGCATATGACTCTGGGAATCCAGGTCTACCTAATATAACATATGACTCTGGGAATCCAGGTCTACCTAACATAACATAGGACTCTGGGAATCCAGGTCTACCTAGCATAACATATGACTCTGGGAATTCAGGTCTACCTAACATAATATATGACTCTGAGAATCCAGGTCTACCTAACATAACATATGACTCTGGGAATCCAGGTCTACCTAACATAACATATGACTCTAGGAATCCAAGTCTACCTAGCATAACATATGACTCTGGGAATACAGGTCTACCTAACATAATATATGATTCTGGGAATCCAATTCTACCTAACATAACATATGACTCTAGGAATCCAGGTCTACCTAACATAACATATGACTCTGAGAATCCAGGTCTACCTAACATAGCATATGACTCTGGGAATCCAGGTCTACCTAATATAATATATGACTCTAGGAATCCAGGTCTACTTAACATAACATAGGACTCTGGGAATCGAGGTCTACCTAACATAACAGAGGACTCTGGGAATCCAGGTCTACCTAAAATAACATAGAACTCTGGGATACAGGTCTACCTAACATAACATAGGACTCTGGGAATCCAGATCTACCTAACATAACATAGGACTCTTGGAATCCAAATCTACCTAACATAACATATGACTCTGGGAATCCAGATCTACCTAACATAACATAGGACTCTAGGAATCCAAGTCTACCTAACATTGCATATGACTTTGGGTATCCAGGTCTACCTAACATAACATATGACTCTGGGAATCCAGGTCTACCTAACATAACATAGGACTCTGGGAATCCAGGTCTACCTAACATAACATAGGATTCTGGGAATCCAGGTCTACCTAACATAGCATATGACTCTGGGAATCCAGGTCTACCTAACATAACATAGGACTCTGGGAATCCAGGTCTACCTAACATAACATAGGACTCTGGGAATCCAGGTCTACCTAACATAACATATGACTCTGGGAATCCAGGTCTACCTAACATAACATATGACTGGGAATCCAGGTCCACCTAACATAACATATGACTCTGGGAATTCAGGTCTACCTAACATAATATATGACTCTGGGAATCCAGGTCTACCTAACATAACATATGACTCTGGGAATCCAGGTCTACCTAACATAACATATGACTCTAGGAATCCAAGTCTACCTAGCATAACATATGACTCTGGGAATCCAGGTCTACCTAACATAATATATGATTCTGGGAATCCAATTCTACCTAACATAACATATGACTCTAGGAATCCAGGTCTACCTAACATATCATATGACTCTGAGAATCCAGGTCTACCTAACATAGCATATGACTCTGGGAATCCAGGTCTACCTAATATAATATATGACTCTAGGAATCCAGGTCTACCTAACATAACATAGGACTCTGGGAATCCAGGTCTACCTAACATAACAGAGGACTCTGGGAATCCAGGTCTACCTAAAATAACATAGAACTCTGGGAATCCAGGTCTACCTAACATAACATAGGACTCTGGGAATCCAGGTCTACCTAACATAACATAGGACTCTGGGAATCCAGGTGTACCCAACATAACATATGACTCTGGGAATCCAGGTCTACCTAACATAACATATGACTCTGGGAATTCAGGTCTGCCTAACAAAAAATATGACTCTGGGAATCCAGGTCTACCTAACATAACATATGACTCTGGGATTCCAGGTCTACCTAACATAACATATGACTCTGGGAATCCAGGTCTACCTAACATAACATATGACTCTGGGAATCCAGGTCTACCTAACATAACATATGACTCTGGGAATCCAAGTCTACCTAACATAACATATGACTCTGGGAATCCAAGTCTACTTAATATAACATATGACTCTGGGAATCCAGGTCTACCTAACATAACATATGACTCGGGGAATCCAGGTCTACCTAACATAATATAGGACTCTGGGAATCCAGGTCTACCTAGCATAACATAGGACTCTGGGAATCCAGGTCTACCTAACATTACATATGACTGGGAATCCAGGTCTACCTAACATAACATATGACTCTGGGAATCCAGGTCTACCTAACATAACATATGACTCTGGGAATCCAGGTCTACCTAACATAACATAGGACTCTGGGAATCCAGATCTACCTAACATAACATAGGACTCTGGGAATCCAGGTCTACCTAACATAACATAGGACTCTGGGAATCCAGATCTACCTAACATAACATAGGACTCTGGGAATCCAGGTCTACCTAACATAACATATGACTCTGTGAATCCAGGTCTATCTAACATAACATAGGACTCTGTGAATCCAGGTCTACCTAACATATCATATGACTCTGGGAATCCAGGTCTATCTAACATAACATATGACTCTGGGAATTCAGGTCTGCCTAACAAAAAATATGACTCTGGGAATCCAGGTATAACTAACATAACATATGACTCTGGGATTCCAGGTCTACCTAACATAACATATGACTCTGGGAATCCAGGTCTACCTAGCATAACATATGACTCTGGGAATCCAGGTCTACCTAACATAACATATGACTCTGGGAATCCAAGTCTACTTTACATAACATATGACTCTGGGAATCCAAGTCTACTTAATATAACATATGACTCTGGGAATCCAGGTATACCTAACATAACATATGACTCGGGGAATCCAGGTCTACCTAACATAATATAGGACTCTGGGAATCCAGGTCTACCTAGCATAACATAGGACTCTGGGAATCCAGGTCTACCTAACATAACATATGACTGGGAATCCAGGTCTACCTAACATAACATATGACTCTGGGAATCCAGGTCTACCTAACATAACATAGGACTCTGGGAATCCAGGTCTACCTAACATAACATATGACTATGGGAATCCAGGTCTACCTAACATAACATATGACTCTGGGAATCCAGGTCTACCTAACATAACATATGACTCTGGGATTCCAGGTCTACCTAACATAACATAGGACTCTGGGAATCCAGGTCTACCTAACATAACATATGACTTTGGGTATCCAGGTCTACCTACCATAACATATGACTCTGGGAATCCAGGTCTACCTAACATGACATATGACTCTGGGAATCCAGGTCTACCTACCATAACATATGACTCTGGGAATCCAGGTCTACCTAACATAACATATGACTCTGGGAATCCAGGTCTACCTAACATAACATATGACTCTGGGAATCCAGGTCTACCTAACATAACATATGACTCTGGGAATCCAGGTCTACCTAACATAACATATGACTCTGGGAATCCAAATCTACCTAACATAACATATGACTCTGAGAATCCAGATCTACCTAACATAACATATGACTCTGGGAATCCAGGTCTACCTGACATAACATATGACTCTGGGATTCCAAGTCTACTTAATATAACATATGCCTCTGGGAATCCGGGTCTACCTAACATAACATATGACTCTGGGAATCCAGTTCTACCTAGCATAACATAGGACTCTGGGAATCCAAGTCTACCTAACATAACATATGACTCTGGGAATCCAAGTCTACTTAATATAACATATGACTCTGGGAATCCAGGTCTACCTAACATAACATATGACTCTGGGAATCCAGGGGTACCTAACATAACATATGACACTGGGAATCCAGGTCTACCTAACATAACAGATGACTCTGGGAATCCAGGTCTACCTAACATAGCATATGACTTTCGGAATCCAGGTCTACCTAACATAACATATGACTCTGGTAATCCAGGTCTACCTAACATAACATATGACTCTGGGAATCCAGGTCTACCTAACATAACATAGGACTCTGGGAATCCAGATCTACCTAACATAACATAGGACTCTGGGAATCCAGGTCTACCTAACATAACATAGGACTCTGGGAATCCAGATCTACCTAACATAACATAGGACTCTGGGAATCCAGGTCTACCTAACATAACATATGACTCTGTGAATCCAGGTCTATCTAACATAACATAGGACTCTGTGAATCCAGGTCTACCTAACATAACATATGACTCTGGGAATTCAGGTCTACCTAACATAACATAGGACTCTGGGAATCCAGATCTACCTAACATAACATAGGACTCTTGGAATCCAAATCTACCTAACATAACATATGGCTCTGGGAATCCAGATCTACCTAACATAACATAGGACTCTAGGAATCCAGGTCTACCTAACATAGCATATGACTTTGGGAATCCAGATCTACCTAACATAACATAGGACTCTGGGAATCCAGGTCTACCTAACATAACATATGACCCTGTGAATCCAGGTCTATCTAACATAACATAGGACTCTGTGAATCCAGGTCTACCTAACATAACATATGACTCTGGGAATCCAGGTCTATCTAACATAACATAGGACTCTGGGAATCCAGGTCTACCTAACATAACATATGACTCTGGGAATCCAGGTCTACCTAACATAACATAGGACTCTGGGAATCCAGATCTACCTAACATAACATAGGACTCGTGGAATCCAAATCTACCTAACATAACATATGGCTCTGGGAATCCAGATCTACCTAACATAACATAGGACTCTGGGAATCCAGGTCTACCTAACATAACATAGGACTCTGGGAATCCAGGTCTACCTAACATAACATATGACTCTGGGAATCCAGGTCTACCTAACATAACATATGACTGGGAATCCAGGTCCACCTAACATAACATATGACTCTGGGAATTCAGGTCTACCTAACATAATATATGACTCTGGGAATCCAGGTCTACCTAACATAACATATGACTCTGGGAATCCAGGTCTACCTAACATAACATATGACTCTAGGAATCCAAGTCTACCTAGCATAACATATGACTCTGGGAATCCAGGTCTACCTAACATAATATATGATTCTGGGAATCCAATTCTACCTAACATAACATATGACTCTAGGAATCCAGGTCTACCTAACATAACATATGACTCTGAGAATCCAGGTCTACCTAACATAGCATATGACTCTGGGAATCCAGGTCTACCTAATATAATATATGACTCTAGGAATCCAGGTCTACCTAACATAACATAGGACTCTGGGAATCCAGGTCTACCTAACATAACAGAGGACTCTGGGAATCCAGGTCTACCTAAAATAACATAGAACTCTGGGAATCCAGGTCTACCTAACATAACATAGGACTCTGGGAATCCAGGTCTACCTAACATAACATAGGACTCTGGGATTCCAGGTCTACCTAACATAACATATGACTCTGGGAATCCAGGTCTACCTAACATAACATATGACTCTGGGAATCCAGGTCTACCTAACATAACATATGACTCTGGGAATCCAAGTCTACCTAACATAACATATGACTCTGGGAATCCAAGTCTACTTAATATAACATATGACTCTGGGAATCCAGGTCTACCTAACATAACATATGACTCGGGGAATCCAGGTCTACCTAACATAATATAGGAATCTGGGAATCCAGGTCTACCTAGCATAACATAGGACTCTGGGAATCCAGGTCTACCTAACATAACATATGACTGGGAATCCAGGTCTACCTAACATAACATATGACTCTGGGAATCCAGGTCTACCTAACATAACATAGGAATCTGGGAATCCAGGTCTACCTAACATAACATATGACTATGGGAATCCAGGTCTACCTAACATAACATATGACTCTGGGAATCCAGGTCTACCTAACATAACATATGACTCTGGGATTCCAGGTCTACCTAACATAACATAGGACTCTGGGAATCCAGGTCTACCTAACATAACATATGACTTTGGGTATCCAGGTCTACCTACCATAAGATATGACTCTGGGAATCCAGGTCTACCTAACATAACATATGACTCTGGGAATCCAGGTCTACCTAACATAACATAGGACTCTGGGAATCCAGATCTACCTAACATAACATAGGACTCTTGGAATCCAAATCTACCTAACATAACATATGGCTCTGGGAATCCAGATCTACCTAACATAACATAGGACTCTAGGAATCCAGGTCTACCTAACATAGCATATGACTTTGGGTATCCAGGTCTACCTAACATAACATATGACTCTAGGAATCCAGGTCTTCATAGCATAACATATGACTCTGGGAATCCAGGTCTACCTAACATAAATATTTGATTCTGGGAATCCAAGTCTACCTAACATAACATATGACTGGGAATCCAGGCCTACCTAACATAACATATGACTCTAGGAATCCAGGTCTACCTAACATAACATATGACACAGGGAATCCAGGTCTACCTAACATAACAGATGACTCTGGGAATCCAGGTCTACCTAACATAGCATATGACTCTGGGAATCCAGGTCTACCTAATATAACATATGACTCTGGGAATCCAGGTCTACCTAACATAACATAGGACTCTGGGAATCCAGGTCTACCTAGCATAACATATGACTCTGGGAATTCAGGTCTACCTAACATAATATATGACTCTGGGAATCCAGGTCTACCTAACATAACATATGACTCTGGGAATCCAGGTCTACCTAACATAACATATGACTCTAGGAATCCAAGTCTACCTAGCATAACATATGACTCTGGGAATACAGGTCTACCTAACATAATATATGATTCTGGGAATCCAATTCTACCTAACATAACATATGACTCTAGGAATCCAGGTCTACCTAACATAACATATGACTCTGAGAATCCAGGTCTACCTAACATAGCATATGACTCTGGGAATCCAGGTCTACCTAATATAATATATGACTCTAGGAATCCAGGTCTACTTAACATAACATAGGACTCTGGGAATCGAGGTCTACCTAACATAACAGAGGACTCTGGGAATCCAGGTCTACCTAAAATAACATAGAACTCTGGGAATCCAGGTCTACCTAACATAACATAGGACTCTGGGATACAGGTCTACCTAACATAACATAGGACTCTGGGAATCCAGATCTACCTAACATAACATATGACTCTGGGAATCCAGATCTACCTAACATAACATAGGACTCTAGGAATCCAAGTCTACCTAACATAGCATATGACTTTGGGTATCCAGGTCTACCTAACATAACATATGACTCTGGGAATCCAGGTCTACCTAACATAACATAGGACTCTGGGAATCCAGGTCTACCTAACATAACATAGGATTCTGGGAATCCAGGTCTACCTAACATAGCATATGACTCTGGGAATCCAGGTCTACCTAACATAACATAGGACTCTGGGAATCCAGGTCTACCTAACATAACATAGGACTCTGGGAATCCAGGTCTACCTAACATAACATATGACTCTGGGAATCCAGGTCTACCTAACATAACATATGACTGGGAATCCAGGTCCACCTAACATAACATATGACTCTGGGAATTCAGGTCTACCTAACATAATATATGACTCTGGGAATCCAGGTCTACCTAACATAACATATGACTCTGGGAATCCAGGTCTACCTAACATAACATATGACTCTAGGAATCCAAGTCTACCTAGCATAACATATGACTCTGGGAATCCAGGTCTACCTAACATAATATATGATTCTGGGAATCCAATTCTACCTAACATAACATATGACTCTAGGAATCCAGGTCTACCTAACATATCATATGACTCTGAGAATCCAGGTCTACCTAACATAGCATATGACTCTGGGAATCCAGGTCTACCTAATATAATATATGACTCTAGGAATCCAGGTCTACCTAACATAACATAGGACTCTGGGAATCCAGGTCTACCTAACATAACAGAGGACTCTGGGAATCCAGGTCTACCTAAAATAACATAGAACTCTGGGAATCCAGGTCTACCTAACATAACATAGGACTCTGGGAATCCAGGTGTACCCAACATAACATATGACTCTGGGAATCCAGGTCTACCTAACATAACATATGACTCTGGGAATTCAGGTCTGCCTAACAAAAAATATGACTCCGGGAATCCAGGTCTACCTAACATAACATATGACTCTGGGATTCCAGGTCTACCTAACATAACATATGACTCTGGGAATCCAGGTCTACCTAACATAACATATGACTCTGGGAATCCAGGTCTACCTAACATAACATATGACTCTGGGAATCCAAGTCTACCTAACATAACATATGACTCTGGGAATCCAAGTCTACTTAATATAACATATGACTCTGGGAATCCAGGTCTACCTAACATAACATATGACTCGGGGAATCCAGGTCTACCTAACATAATATAGGACTCTGGGAATCCAGGTCTACCTAGCATAACATAGGACTCTGGGAATCCAGGTCTACCTAACATAACATATGACTGGGAATCCAGGTCTACCTAACATAACATATGACTCTGGGAATCCAGGTCTACCTAACATAACATATGACTCTGGGAATCCAGGTCTACCTAGCATAACATATGACTCTGGGAATTCAGGTCTACCTAACATAATATATGACTCTGGGAATCCAGGTCTACCTAACATAACATATGACTCTGGGAATCCAGGTCTACCTAACATAACATATGACTCTAGGAATCCAAGTCCACCTAGCATAACATATGACTCTGGGAATACAGGTCTACCTAACATAATATATGATTCTGGGAATCCAGGTCTACCTAACATAACATATGACTCTGAGAATCCAGGTCTACCTAACATAGCATATGACTCTGGGAATCCAGGTCTACCTAATATAATATATGACTCTAGGAATCCAGGTCTACTTAACATAACATAGGACTCTGGGAATCGAGGTCTACCTAACATAACAGAGGACTCTGGGAATCCAGGTCTACCTAAAATAACATAGAACTCTGGGAATCCAGGTCTACCTAACATAACATAGGACTCTGGGATACAGGTCTACCTAACATAACATAGGACTCTGGGAATCCAGATCTACCTAACATAACATAGGACTCTTGGAATCCAAATCTACCTAACATAACATATGACTCTGGGAATCCAGATCTACCTAACATAACATAGGACTCTAGGAATCCAAGTCTACCTAACATAGCATATGACTTTGGGTATCCAGGTCTACCTAACATAACATATGACTCTGGGAATCCAGGTCTACCTAACATAACATAGGACTCTGGGAATCCAGGTCTACCTAACATAACATAGGATTCTGGGAATCCAGGTCTACCTAACATAGCATATGACTCTGGGAATCCAGGTCTACCTAACATAACATAGGACTCTGGGAATCCAGGTCTACCTAACATAACATAGGACTCTGGGAATCCAGGTCTACCTAACATAACATATGACTCTGGGAATCCAGGTCTACCTAACATAACATATGACTGGGAATCCAGGTCCACCTAACATAACATATGACTCTGGGAATTCAGGTCTACCTAACATAATATATGACTCTGGGAATCCAGGTCTACCTAACATAACATATGACTCTGGGAATCCAGGTCTACCTAACATAACATATGACTCTAGGAATCCAAGTCTACCTAGCATAACATATGACTCTGGGAATCCAGGTCTACCTAACATAATATATGATTCTGGGAATCCAATTCTACCTAACATAACATATGACTCTAGGAATCCAGGTCTACCTAACATATCATATGACTCTGAGAATCCAGGTCTACCTAACATAGCATATGACTCTGGGAATCCAGGTCTACCTAATATAATATATGACTCTAGGAATCCAGGTCTACCTAACATAACATAGGACTCTGGGAATCCAGGTCTACCTAACATAACAGAGGACTCTGGGAATCCAGGTCTACCTAACATAACATAGGACTCTGGGAATCCAGATCTACCTAACATAACATAGGACTCTGGGAATCCAGGTCTACCTAACATAACATAGGACTCTGGGAATCCAGATCTACCTAACATAACATAGGACTCTGGGAATCCAGGTCTACCTAACATAACATATGACTCTGTGAATCCAGGTCTATCTAACATAACATAGGACTCTGTGAATCCAGGTCTACCTAACATAACATATGACTCTGGGAATTCAGGTCTACCTAACATAACATAGGACTCTGGGAATCCAGATCTACCTAACATAACATAGGACTCTTGGAATCCAAATCTACCTAACATAACATATGGCTCTGGGAATCCAGATCTACCTAACATAACATAGGACTCTAGGAATCCAGGTCTACCTAACATAGCATATGACTTTGGGAATCCAGATCTACCTAACATAACATAGGACTCTGGGAATCCAGGTCTACCTAACATAACATATGACCCTGTGAATCCAGGTCTATCTAACATAACATAGGACTCTGTGAATCCAGGTCTACCTAACATAACATATGACTCTGGGAATCCAGGTCTATCTAACATAACATAGGACTCTGGGAATCCAGGTCTACCTAACATAACATATGACTCTGGGAATCCAGGTCTACCTAACATAACATAGGACTCTGGGAATCCAGATCTACCTAACATAACATAGGACTCTTGGAATCCAAATCTACCTAACATAACATATGACTCTGGGAATCCAGATCTACCTAACATAACATAGGACTCTAGGAATCCAAGTCTACCTAACATAGCATATGACTTTGGGTATCCAGGTCTACCTAACATAACATATGACTCTGGGAATCCAGGTCTACCTAACATAACATAGGACTCTGGGAATCCAGGTCTACCTAACATAACATAGGATTCTGGGAATCCAGGTCTACCTAACATAGCATATGACTCTGGGAATCCAGGTCTACCTAACATAACATAGGACTCTGGGAATCCAGGTCTACCTAACATAACATAGGACTCTGGGAATCCAGGTCTACCTAACATAACATATGACTCTGGGAATCCAGGTCTACCTAACATAACATATGACTGGGAATCCAGGTCCACCTAACATAACATATGACTCTGGGAATTCAGGTCTACCTAACATAATATATGACTCTGGGAATCCAGGTCTACCTAACATAACATATGACTCTGGGAATCCAGGTCTACCTAACATAACATATGACTCTAGGAATCCAAGTCTACCTAGCATAACATATGACTCTGGGAATCCAGGTCTACCTAACATAATATATGATTCTGGGAATCCAATTCTACCTAACATAACATATGACTCTAGGAATCCAGGTCTACCTAACATATCATATGACTCTGAGAATCCAGGTCTACCTAACATAGCATATGACTCTGGGAATCCAGGTCTACCTAATATAATATATGACTCTAGGAATCCAGGTCTACCTAACATAACATAGGACTCTGGGAATCCAGGTCTACCTAACATAACAGAGGACTCTGGGAATCCAGGTCTACCTAACATAACATAGGACTCTGGGAATCCAGATCTACCTAACATAACATAGGACTCTGGGAATCCAGGTCTACCTAACATAACATAGGACTCTGGGAATCCAGATCTACCTAACATAACATAGGACTCTGGGAATCCAGGTCTACCTAACATAACATATGACTCTGTGAATCCAGGTCTATCTAACATAACATAGGACTCTGTGAATCCAGGTCTACCTAACATAACATATGACTCTGGGAATTCAGGTCTACCTAACATAACATAGGACTCTGGGAATCCAGATCTACCTAACATAACATAGGACTCTTGGAATCCAAATCTACCTAACATAACATATGGCTCTGGGAATCCAGATCTACCTAACATAACATAGGACTCTAGGAATCCAGGTCTACCTAACATAGCATATGACTTTGGGAATCCAGATCTACCTAACATAACATAGGACTCTGGGAATCCAGGTCTACCTAACATAACATATGACCCTGTGAATCCAGGTCTATCTAACATAACATAGGACTCTGTGAATCCAGGTCTACCTAACATAACATATGACTCTGGGAATCCAGGTCTATCTAACATAACATAGGACTCTGGGAATCCAGGTCTACCTAACATAACATATGACTCTGGGAATCCAGGTCTACCTAACATAACATAGGACTCTGGGAATCCAGATCTACCTAACATAACATAGGACTCGTGGAATCCAAATCTACCTAACATAACATATGGCTCTGGGAATCCAGATCTACCTAACATAACATAGGACTCTGGGAATCCAGGTCTACCTAACATAACATAGGACTCTGGGAATCCAGGTCTACCTAACATAACATATGACTCTGGGAATCCAGGTCTACCTAACATAACATATGACTGGGAATCCAGGTCCACCTAACATAACATATGACTCTGGGAATTCAGGTCTACCTAACATAATATATGACTCTGGGAATCCAGGTCTACCTAACATAACATATGACTCTGGGAATCCAGGTCTACCTAACATAACATATGACTCTAGGAATCCAAGTCTACCTAGCATAACATATGACTCTGGGAATCCAGGTCTACCTAACATAATATATGATTCTGGGAATCCAATTCTACCTAACATAACATATGACTCTAGGAATCCAGGTCTACCTAACATAACATATGACTCTGAGAATCCAGGTCTACCTAACATAGCATATGACTCTGGGAATCCAGGTCTACCTAATATAATATATGACTCTAGGAATCCAGGTCTACCTAACATAACATAGGACTCTGGGAATCCAGGTCTACCTAACATAACAGAGGACTCTGGGAATCCAGGTCTACCTAAAATAACATAGAACTCTGGGAATCCAGGTCTACCTAACATAACATAGGACTCTGGGAATCCAGGTCTACCTAACATAACATAGGACTCTGGGATTCCAGGTCTACCTAACATAACATATGACTCTGGGAATCCAGGTCTACCTAACATAACATATGACTCTGGGAATCCAGGTCTACCTAACATTACATATGACTCTGGGAATCCAAGTCTACCTAACATAACATATGACTCTGGGAATCCAAGTCTACTTAATATAACATATGACTCTGGGAATCCAGGTCTACCTAACATAACATATGACTCGGGGAATCCAGGTCTACCTAACATAATATAGGAATCTGGGAATCCAGGTCTACCTAGCATAACATAGGACTCTGGGAATCCAGGTCTACCTAACATAACATATGACTGGGAATCCAGGTCTACCTAACATAACATATGACTCTGGGAATCCAGGTCTACCTAACATAACATAGGAATCTGGGAATCCAGGTCTACCTAACATAACATATGACTATGGGAATCCAGGTCTACCTAACATAACATATGACTCTGGGAATCCAGGTCTACCTAACATAACATATGACTCTGGGATTCCAGGTCTACCTAACATAACATAGGACTCTGGGAATCCAGGTCTACCTAACATAACATATGACTTTGGGTATCCAGGTCTACCTACCATAAGATATGACTCTGGGAATCCAGGTCTACCTAACATAACATATGACTCTGGGAATCCAGGTCTACCTAACATAACATAGGACTCTGGGAATCCAGATCTACCTAACATAACATAGGACTCTTGGAATCCAAATCTACCTAACATAACATATGGCTCTGGGAATCCAGATCTACCTAACATAACATAGGACTCTAGGAATCCAGGTCTACCTAACATAGCATATGACTTTGGGTATCCAGGTCTACCTAACATAACATATGACTCTAGGAATCCAGGTCTTCATAGCATAACATATGACTCTGGGAATCCAGGTCTACCTAACATAAATATTTGATTCTGGGAATCCAAGTCTACCTAACATAACATATGACTGGGAATCCAGGCCTACCTAACATAACATATGACTCTAGGAATCCAGGTCTACCTAACATAACATATGACACAGGGAATCCAGGTCTACCTAACATAACAGATGACTCTGGGAATCCAGGTCTACCTAACATAGCATATGACTCTGGGAATCCAGGTCTACCTAATATAACATATGACTCTGGGAATCCAGGTCTACCTAACATAACATAGGACTCTGGGAATCCAGGTCTACCTAGCATAACATATGACTCTGGGAATTCAGGTCTACCTAACATAATATATGACTCTGGGAATCCAGGTCTACCTAACATAACATATGACTCTGGGAATCCAGGTCTACCTAACATAACATATGACTCTAGGAATCCAAGTCTACCTAGCATAACATATGACTCTGGGAATACAGGTCTACCTAACATAATATATGATTCTGGGAATCCAATTCTACCTAACATAACATATGACTCTAGGAATCCAGGTCTACCTAACATAACATATGACTCTGAGAATCCAGGTCTACCTAACATAGCATATGACTCTGGGAATCCAGGTCTACCTAATATAATATATGACTCTAGGAATCCAGGTCTACTTAACATAACATAGGACTCTGGGAATCGAGGTCTACCTAACATAACAGAGGACTCTGGGAATCCAGGTCTACCTAAAATAACATAGAACTCTGGGAATCCAGGTCTACCTAACATAACATAGGACTCTGGGATACAGGTCTACCTAACATAACATAGGACTCTGGGAATCCAGATCTACCTAACATAACATAGGACTCTTGGAATCCAAATCTACCTAACATAACATATGACTCTGGGAATCCAGATCTACCTAACATAACATAGGACTCTAGGAATCCAAGTCTACCTAACATAGCATATGACTTTGGGTATCCAGGTCTACCTAACATAACATATGACTCTGGGAATCCAGGTCTACCTAACATAACATAGGACTCTGGGAATCCAGGTCTACCTAACATAACATAGGATTCTGGGAATCCAGGTCTACCTAACATAGCATATGACTCTGGGAATCCAGGTCTACCTAACATAACATAGGACTCTGGGAATCCAGGTCTACCTAACATAACATAGGACTCTGGGAATCCAGGTCTACCTAACATAACATATGACTCTGGGAATCCAGGTCTACCTAACATAACATATGACTGGGAATCCAGGTCCACCTAACATAACATATGACTCTGGGAATTCAGGTCTACCTAACATAATATATGACTCTGGGAATCCAGGTCTACCTAACATAACATATGACTCTGGGAATCCAGGTCTACCTAACATAACATATGACTCTAGGAATCCAAGTCTACCTAGCATAACATATGACTCTGGGAATCCAGGTCTACCTAACATAATATATGATTCTGGGAATCCAATTCTACCTAACATAACATATGACTCTAGGAATCCAGGTCTACCTAACATATCATATGACTCTGAGAATCCAGGTCTACCTAACATAGCATATGACTCTGGGAATCCAGGTCTACCTAATATAATATATGACTCTAGGAATCCAGGTCTACCTAACATAACATAGGACTCTGGGAATCCAGGTCTACCTAACATAACAGAGGACTCTGGGAATCCAGGTCTACCTAAAATAACATAGAACTCTGGGAATCCAGGTCTACCTAACATAACATAGGACTCTGGGAATCCAGGTGTACCCAACATAACATATGACTCTGGGAATCCAGGTCTACCTAACATAACATATGACTCTGGGAATTCAGGTCTGCCTAACAAAAAATATGACTCCGGGAATCCAGGTCTACCTAACATAACATATGACTCTGGGATTCCAGGTCTACCTAACATAACATATGACTCTGGGAATCCAGGTCTACCTAACATAACATATGACTCTGGGAATCCAGGTCTACCTAACATAACATATGACTCTGGGAATCCAAGTCTACCTAACATAACATATGACTCTGGGAATCCAAGTCTACTTAATATAACATATGACTCTGGGAATCCAGGTCTACCTAACATAACATATGACTCGGGGAATCCAGGTCTACCTAACATAATATAGGACTCTGGGAATCCAGGTCTACCTAGCATAACATAGGACTCTGGGAATCCAGGTCTACCTAACATAACATATGACTGGGAATCCAGGTCTACCTAACATAACATATGACTCTGGGAATCCAGGTCTACCTAACATAACATATGACTCTGGGAATCCAGGTCTACCTAGCATAACATATGACTCTGGGAATTCAGGTCTACCTAACATAATATATGACTCTGGGAATCCAGGTCTACCTAACATAACATATGACTCTGGGAATCCAGGTCTACCTAACATAACATATGACTCTAGGAATCCAAGTCCACCTAGCATAACATATGACTCTGGGAATACAGGTCTACCTAACATAATATATGATTCTGGGAATCCAGGTCTACCTAACATAACATATGACTCTGAGAATCCAGGTCTACCTAACATAGCATATGACTCTGGGAATCCAGGTCTACCTAATATAATATATGACTCTAGGAATCCAGGTCTACTTAACATAACATAGGACTCTGGGAATCGAGGTCTACCTAACATAACAGAGGACTCTGGGAATCCAGGTCTACCTAAAATAACATAGAACTCTGGGAATCCAGGTCTACCTAACATAACATAGGACTCTGGGATACAGGTCTACCTAACATAACATAGGACTCTGGGAATCCAGATCTACCTAACATAACATAGGACTCTTGGAATCCAAATCTACCTAACATAACATATGACTCTGGGAATCCAGATCTACCTAACATAACATAGGACTCTAGGAATCCAAGTCTACCTAACATAGCATATGACTTTGGGTATCCAGGTCTACCTAGCATAACATATGACTCTGGGAATCCAGGTCTACCTAACATAACATAGGACTCTGGGAATCCAGGTCTACCTAACATAACATAGGATTCTGGGAATCCAGGTCTACCTAACATAGCATATGACTCTGGGAATCCAGGTCTACCTAACATAACATAGGACTCTGGGAATCCAGGTCTACCTAACATAACATAGGACTCTGGGAATCCAGGTCTACCTAACATAACATATGACTCTGGGAATCCAGGTCTACCTAACATAACATATGACTGGGAATCCAGGTCCACCTAACATAACATATGACTCTAGGAATTCAGGTCTACCTAACATAATATATGACTCTGGGAATCCAGGTCTACCTAACATAACATATGACTCTGGGAATCCAGGTCTACCTAACATAACATATGACTCTAGGAATCCAAGTCTACCTAGCATAACATATGACTCTGGGAATCCAGGTCTACCTAACATAATATATGATTCTGGGAATCCAATTCTACCTAACATAACATATGACTCTAGGAATCCAGGTCTACCTAACATATCATATGACTCTGAGAATCCAGGTCTACCTAACATAGCATATGACTCTGGGAATCCAGGTCTACCTAATATAATATATGACTCTAGGAATCCAGGTCTACCTAACATAACATAGGACTCTGGGAATCCAGGTCTACCTAACATAACAGAGGACTCTGGGAATCCAGGTCTACCTAACATAACATAGGACTCTGGGAATCCAGGTGTACCCAACATAACATATGACTCTGGGAATCCAGGTCTACCTAACATAACATATGACTCTGGGAATTCAGGTCTGCCTAACAAAAAATATGACTCCGGGAATCCAGGTCTACCTAACATAACATATGACTCTGGGATTCCAGGTCTACCTAACATAACATATGACTCTGGGAATCCAGGTCTACCTAACATAACATATGACTCTGGGAATCCAGGTCTACCTAACATAACATATGACTCTGGGAATCCAAGTCTACCTAACATAACATATGACTCTGGGAATCCAAGTCTACTTAATATAACATATGACTCTGGGAATCCAGGTCTACCTAACATAACATATGACTCGGGGAATCCAGGTCTACCTAACATAATATTGGACTCTGGGAATCCAGGTCTACCTAGCATAACATAGGACTCTGGGAATCCAGGTCTACCTAACATAACATATGACTGGGAATCCAGGTCTACCTAACATAACATATGACTCTGGGAATCCAGGTCTACCTAACATAACATATGACTCTGGGAATCCAGGTCTACCTAACATAACATAGGACTCTGGGAATCCAGATCCACCTAACATAACATAGGACTCTGGGAATCCAGGTCTACCTAACATAACATAGGACTCTGGGAATCCAGATCTACCTAACATAACATAGGACTCTGGGAATCCAGGTCTACCTAACATAACATATGACTCTGTGAATCCAGGTCTATCTAACATAACATAGGACTCTGTGAATCCAGGTCTACCTAACATAACATATGACTCTGGGAATCCAGGTCTATCTAACATAACATATGACTCTGGGAATTCAGGTCTGCCTAACAAAAAATATGACTCTGGGAATCCAGGTATACCTAACATAACATATGACTCTGGGATTCCAGGTCTACCTAACATAACATATGACTCTGGGAATCCAGGTCTACCTAACATAACATATGACTCTGGGAATCCAGGTCTACCTAACATAACATATGACTCTGGGAATCCAAGTCTACTTAACATAACATATGACTCTGGGAATCCAAGTCTACTTAATATAACATATGACTCTGGGAATCCAGGTATACCTAACATAACATATGACTCGGGGAATCCAGGTCTACCTAACATAATATAGGACTCTGGGAATCCAGGTCTACCTAGCATAACATAGGACTCTGGGAATCCAGGTCTACCTAACATAACATATGACTGGGAATCCAGGTCTACCTAACATAACATATGACTCTGGGAATCCAGGTCTACCTAACATAACATAGGACTCTGGGAATCCAGGTCTACCTAACATAACATATGACTATGGGAATCCAGGTCTACCTTACATAACATATGACTCTGGGAATCCAGGTCTACCTAACATAACATATGACTCTGGGATTCCAGGTCTACCTAACATAACATAGGACTCTGGGAATCCAGGTCTACCTAACATAACATATGACTTTGGGTATCCAGGTCTACCTACCATAACATATGACTCTGGGAATCCAGGTCTACCTAACATAACATATGACTCTGGGAATCCAGGTCTACCTACCATAACATATGACTCTGGGAATCCAGGTCTACCTAACATAACATATGACTCTGGGAATCCAGGTCTACCTAACATAACATATGACTCTGGGAATCCAGGTCTACCTAACATAACATATGACTCTGGGAATCCAGGTCTACCTAACATAACATATGACTCTGGGAATCCAAATCTACCTAACATAACATATGACTCTGAGAATCCAGATCTACCTAACATAACATAGGACTCTGGGAATCCAGATCTACCTAACATAACATAGGACTCTTGGAATCCAAATCTACCTAACATAACATATGACTCTGGGAATCCAGATCTACCTAACATAACATAGGACTCTAGGAATCCAAGTCTACCTAACATAGCATATGACTTTGGGTATCCAGGTCTACCTAACATAACATATGACTCTGGGAATCCAGGTCTACCTAACATAACATAGGACTCTGGGAATCCAGGTCTACCTAACATAACATAGGATTCTGGGAATCCAGGTCTACCTAACATAGCATATGACTCTGGGAATCCAGGTCTACCTAACATAACATAGGACTCTGGGAATCCAGGTCTACCTAACATAACATAGGACTCTGGGAATCCAGGTCTACCTAACATAACATATGACTCTGGGAATCCAGGTCTACCTAACATAACATATGACTGGGAATCCAGGTCCACCTAACATAACATATGACTCTAGGAATTCAGGTCTACCTAACATAATATATGACTCTGGGAATCCAGGTCTACCTAACATAACATATGACTCTGGGAATCCAGGTCTACCTAACATAACATATGACTCTAGGAATCCAAGTCTACCTAGCATAACATATGACTCTGGGAATCCAGGTCTACCTAACATAATATATGATTCTGGGAATCCAATTCTACCTAACATAACATATGACTCTAGGAATCCAGGTCTACCTAACATATCATATGACTCTGAGAATCCAGGTCTACCTAACATAGCATATGACTCTGGGAATCCAGGTCTACCTAATATAATATATGACTCTAGGAATCCAGGTCTACCTAACATAACATAGGACTCTGGGAATCCAGGTCTACCTAACATAACAGAGGACTCTGGGAATCCAGGTCTACCTAACATAACATAGGACTCTGGGAATCCAGGTGTACCCAACATAACATATGACTCTGGGAATCCAGGTCTACCTAACATAACATATGACTCTGGGAATTCAGGTCTGCCTAACAAAAAATATGACTCCGGGAATCCAGGTCTACCTAACATAACATATGACTCTGGGATTCCAGGTCTACCTAACATAACATATGACTCTGGGAATCCAGGTCTACCTAACATAACATATGACTCTGGGAATCCAGGTCTACCTAACATAACATATGACTCTGGGAATCCAAGTCTACCTAACATAACATATGACTCTGGGAATCCAAGTCTACTTAATATAACATATGACTCTGGGAATCCAAATCTACCTAACATAACATATGACTCTGAGAATCCAGATCTACCTAACATAACATATGACTCTGGGAATCCAGGTCTACCTGACATAACATATGACTCTGGGATTCCAAGTCTACTTAATATAACATATGCCTCTGGGAATCCGGGTCTACCTAACATAACATATGACTCTGGGAATCCAGTTCTACCTAGCATAACATAGGACTCTGGGAATCCAAGTCTACCTAACATAACATATGACTCTGGGAATCCAAGTCTACTTAATATAACATATGACTCTGGGAATCCAGGTCTACCTAACATAACATATGACTCTGGGAATCCAGGGGTACCTAACATAACATATGACACTGGGAATCCAGGTCTACCTAACATAACAGATGACTCTGGGAATCCAGGTCTACCTAACATAGCATATGACTTTCGGAATCCAGGTCTACCTAACATAACATATGACTCTGGTAATCCAGGTCTACCTAACATAACATATGACTCTGGGAATCCAGGTCTACCTAACATAACATAGGACTCTGGGAATCCAGATCTACCTAACATAACATAGGACTCTGGGAATCCAGGTCTACCTAACATAACATAGGACTCTGGGAATCCAGATCTACCTAACATAACATAGGACTCTGGGAATCCAGGTCTACCTAACATAACATATGACTCTGTGAATCCAGGTCTATCTAACATAACATAGGACTCTGTGAATCCAGGTCTACCTAACATAACATATGACTCTGGGAATTCAGGTCTACCTAACATAACATAGGACTCTGGGAATCCAGATCTACCTAACATAACATAGGACTCTTGGAATCCAAATCTACCTAACATAACATATGGCTCTGGGAATCCAGATCTACCTAACATAACATAGGACTCTAGGAATCCAGGTCTACCTAACATAGCATATGACTTTGGGTATCCAGGTCTACCTAACATAACATATGACTCTAGGAATCCAGGTCTTCATAGCATAACATATGACTCTGGGAATCCAGGTCTACCTAACATAAATATTTGATTCTGGGAATCCAAGTCTACCTAACATAACATATGACTGGGAATCCAGGTCTACCTAACATAACATATGACTCTAGGAATCCAGGTCTACCTAACATAACATATGACACAGGGAATCCAGGTCTACCTAACATAACAGATGACTCTGGGAATCCAGGTCTACCTAACATAGCATATGACTCTGGGAATCCAGGTCTACCTAATATAACATATGACTCTGGGAATCCAGGTCTACCTAACATAACATAGGACTCTGGGAATCCAGGTCTACCTAGCATAACATATGACTTTGGGAATCCAGGTCTACCTAACATAACATATGACTCTGGGTATCCAGGTCTACCTAACATAACATATGACTCTGGGAATCCAGGTCTACCTAACATAACATATGACTCTGGGAATCCAGATCTACCTAACATAACATAGGATTCTGGGAATCCAGGTCTACCTAACATAGCATATGACTCTGGGAATCCAGGTCTACCTAACATAACATAGGACTCTGGGAATCCAGGTCTACCTAACATAACATAGGACTCTGGGAATCCAGGTCTACCTAACATAACATATGACTCTGGGAATCCAGGTCTACCTAACATAACATATGACTGGGAATCCATGTCCACCTAACATAACATATGACTCTGGGAATCCAGGTCTACCTAACATAACATATGACTCTGGGAATCCAGGTCTACCTAACATAACATATGACTCTAGGAATCCAAGTCTACCTAGCATAACATATGACTCTGGGAATCCAGGTCTACCTAACATAATATATGATTCTGGGAATCCAATTCTACCTAACATAGCATATGACTCTAGGAATCCAGGTCTACCTAACATAACATATGACTCTGAGAATCCAGGTCTACCTAACATAGCATATGACTCTGGGAATCCAGGTGTACCTAATATAATATATGACTCTAGGAATCCAGGTCTACCTAACATAACATAGGACTCTGGGAATCGAGGTCTACCTAACATAACAGAGGACTCTGGGAATCCAGGTCTACCTAAAATAACATAGAACTCTGGGAATCCAGGTCTACCTAACATAGCATAGGACTCTGGGAATCCAGGTCTACCTAACATAACATAGGACTCTGGGAATCCAGGTCTACCTAATATAACATATGACTGGGAATCCAGGTCTACCTAACATAACATATGACTCTTGGAATCCAGGTGTACCTAACATAACATATGACTCTGGGAATCCAGGTCTACCTAACATAACATATGACTCTGGGAATTCAGGTCTGCCTAACAAAAAATATGACTCTGGGAATCCAGGTCTACCTAACATAACATATGACTCTGGGATTCCAGGTCTACCTAACATAACATATGACTCTGGGAATCCAGGTCTACCTAACATAACATATGACTCTGGGAATCCAGGTCTACCTAACATAACATATGACTCTGGGAATCCAAGTCTACCTAACATAACATATGACTCTGGGAATCCAAGTCTACTTAATATAACATATGACTCTGGGAATCCAGGTCTACCTAACATAACATATGACTCGGGGAATCCAGGTCTACCTAACATAATATAGGAATCTGGGAATCCAGGTCTACCTAGCATAACATATGACTGGGAATCCAGGTCTACCTAACATAACATATGACTCTGGGAATCCAGGTCTACCTAACATAACATAGGACTCTGGGAATCCAGGTCTACCTAACATAACATATGACTATGGAAATCCAGGTCTACCTAACATAACATATGACTCTGGGAATCCAGGTCTACCTAACATAACATATGACTCTGGGATTCCAGGTCTACCTAACATAACATAGGACTCTGGGAATCCAGGTCTACCTAACATAACATATGACTTTGGGTATCCAGGTCTACCTACCATAAGATATGACTCTGGGAATCCAGGTCTACCTAACATAACATATGACTCTGGGAATCCAGGTCTATCTAACATAGCATAGGAGTCTGGGAATCCAGGTCTACCTAACATAACATATGACTCTGGGAATCCAGGTCTACCTAACATAACATAGGACTCTGGGAATCCAGATCTACCTAACATAACATAGGACTCTTGGAATCCAAATCTACCTAACATAACATATGGCTCTGGGAATCCAGATCTACCTAACATAACATAGGACTCTAGGAATCCAGGTCTACCTAACATAGCATATGACTTTGGGTATCCAGGTCTACCTAACATAACATATGACTCTAGGAATCCAGGTCTTCATAGCATAACATATGACTCTGGGAATCCAGGTCTACCTAACATAAATATTTGATTCTGGAAATCCAAGTCTACCTAACATAACATATGACTGGGAATCCAGGCCTACCTAACATAACATATGACTCTAGGAATCCAGGTCTACCTAACATAACATATGACACAGGGAATCCAGGTCTACCTAACATAACAGATGACTCTGGGAATCCAGGTCTACCTAACATAGCATATGACTCTGGGAATCCAGGTCTACCTAATATAACATATGACTCTGGGAATCCAGGTCTACCTAACATAACATAGGACTCTGGGAATCCAGGTCTACCTAGCATTTCATATGACTCTGGGAATTCAGGTCTACCTAACATAATATATGACTCTGGGAATCCAGGTCTACCTAACATAACATATGACTCTGGGAATCCAGGTCTACCTAACATAACATATGACTCTAGGAATCCAAGTCTACCTAGCATAACATATGACTCTGGGAATACAGGTCTACCTAACATAATATATGATTCTGTGAATCCAATTCTACCTAACATAACATATGACTCTAGGAATCCAGGTCTACCTAACATAACATATGACTCTGAGAATCCAGGTCTACCTAACATAGCATATGACTCTGGGAATCCAGGTCTACCTAATATAATATATGACTCTAGGAATCCAGGTCTACCTAACATAACATAGGACTCTGGGAATCGAGGTCTACCTAACATAACAGAGGACTCTGGGAATCCAGGTCTACCTAAAATAACATAGAACTCTGGGAATCCAGGTCTACCTAACATAACATAGGACTCTGGGATACAGGTCTACCTAACATAACATAGGACTCTGGGAATCCAGGTCTACCTAATATAACATATGACTCTGGGAATCCAGGTCTACCTAACATAACATATGACTCTGGGAATCCAGGTCTACCTAGCATAACATATGACTCTAGGAATCCAAGTCTACCTAACATAACATATGACTCTTGGAATCCAGGTGTACCTAACATAACATTTGACTCTGGGAATCCAGGTCTACCTAACATAACATATGACTCTGGGAATTCAGGTCTGCCTAACAAAAAATATGACTCTGGGAATCCAGGTCTACCTAACATAACATATGACTCTGGGATTCCAGGTCTACCTAACATAACATATGACTCTGGGAATCCAGGTCTACCTAACATAACATATGACTCTGGGAATCCAGGTCTACCTAACATAACATATGACTCTGGGAATCCAAGTCTACCTAACATAACATATGACTCTGGGAATCCAAGTCTACTTAATATAACATATGACTCTGGGAATCCAGGTCTACCTAACATAACATATGACTCGGGGAATCCAGGTCTACCTAACATAATATAGGAATCTGGGAATCCAGGTCTACCTAGCATAACATAGGACTCTGGGAATCCAGGTCTACCTAACATAACATATGACTGGGAATCCAGGTCTACCTAACATAACATATGACTCTGGCAATCCAGGTCTACCTAACATAACATAGGACTCTGGGAATCCAGGTCTACCTAACATAACATAGGACTCTGGGAATCCAGGTCTACCTAGCATTTCATATGACTCTGGGAATTCAGGTCTACCTAACATAATATATGACTCTGGGAATCCAGGTCTACCTAACATAACATATGACTCTGGGAATCCAAGTCTACCTAGCATAACATATGACTCTGGGAATACAGGTCTACCTAACATAATATATGATTCTGTGAATCCAATTCTACCTAACATAACATATGACTCTAGGAATCCAGGTCTACCTAACATAACATATGACTCTGAGAATCCAGGTCTACCTAACATAGCATATGACTCTGGGAATCCAGGTCTACCTAATATAATATATGACTCTAGGAATCCAGGTCTACCTAACATAACATAGGACTCTGGGAATCGAGGTCTACCTAACATAACAGAGGACTCTGGGAATCCAGGTCTACCTAAAATAACATAGAACTCTGGGAATCCAGGTCTACCTAACATAACATAGGACTCTGGGATACAGGTCTACCTAACATAACATAGGACTCTGGGAATCCAGGTCTACCTAATATAACATATGACTCTGGGAATCCAGGTCTACCTAACATAACATATGACTCTGGGAATCCAGGTCTACCTAACATAACATATGACTCTAGGAATCCAAGTCTACCTAACATAACATATGACTCTTGGAATCCAGGTGTACCTAACATAACATATGACTCTGGGAATCCAGGTCTACCTAACATAACATATGACTCTGGGAATTCAGGTCTGCCTAACAAAAAATATGACTCTGGGAATCCAGGTCTACCTAACATAACATATGACTCTGGGATTCCAGGTCTACCTAACATAACATATGACTCTGGGAATCCAGGTCTACCTAACATAACATATGACTCTGGGAATCCAAGTCTACTTAATATAACATATGACTCTGGGAATCCAGGTCTACCTAACATAACATATCACTCGGGGAATCCAGGTCTACCTAACATAATATAGGAATCTGGGAATCTAGGTCTACCTAGCATAACATAGGACTCTGGGAATCCAGGTCTACCTAACATAACATATGACTGGGAATCCAGGTCTACCTAACATAACATATGACTCTGGCAATCCAGGTCTACCTAACATAACATAGGACTCTGGGAATCCAGGTCTACCTAACATAACATATGACTCTGGGAATCCAGGTCTACCTAACATAACATATGACTCTGGGAATCCAGGTCTACCTAACATAACATATGACTCTGGGATTCCAGGTCTACCTAACATAACATAGGACTTTGGGTATCCAGGTCTACCTACCATAAGATATGACTCTGGGAATCCAGGTCTACCTAACATAACATATGACTCTGGGAATCCAGGTCTATCTAACATAGCATAGGACTCTGGGAATCCAGGTCTACCTAACATAACATATGACTCTGGGAATCCAGGTCTACCTAACATAACATAGGACTCTGGGAATCCAGATCTACCTAACATAACATAGGACTCTTGGAATCCAAATCTACCTAACATAACATATGGCTCTGGGAATCCAGGTCTAACTAACATAGCATATGACTTTGGGTATCCAGGTCTACCTAACATAACATATGACTCTAGGAATCCAGGTCTTCATAGCATAACATATGACTCTGGGAATCCAGGTCTACCTAACATAACATAGGACTCTGGGAATCCAGGTCTACCTAGCATAACATATGACTTTGGGAATCCAGGTCTACCTAACATAACATATGACTCTGGGAATCCAGGTCTACCTAACATAACATATGACTCTGGGAATCCAGGTCTACCTAACATAACATAGGACTCTGGGAATCCAGATCTACCTAACATAACATAGGACTCTTGGAATCCAAATCTACCTAACATAACATATGACTCTGGGAATCCAGATCTACCTAACATAACATAGGACTCTAGGAATCCAGGTCTACCTAACATAGCATATGACTTTGGGTATCCAGGTCTATCTAACATAACATATGACTCTGGGAATCCAGGTCTACCTAACATAACATAGGACTCTGGGAATCCAGGTCTACCTAACATAACATAGGATTCTGGGAATCCAGGTCTACCTAACATAGCATATGACTCTGGGAATCCAGGTCTACCTAACATAACATAGGACTCTGGGAATCCAGGTCTACCTAACATAACATATGACTCTGGGAATCCAGGTCTACCTAACATAACATATGACTGGGAATCCAGGTCCACCTAACATAACATATGACTCTTGGAATTCAGGTCTACCTAACATAATATATGACTCTGGGAATCCAGGTCTACCTAACATAACATATGACTCTGGGAATCCAGGTCTACCTAACATAACATATGACTCTAGGAATCCAAGTCTACCTAGCATAACATATGACTCTGGGAATCCAGGTCTACCTAACATAATATATGATTCTGGGAATCCAATTCTACCTAACATAACATATGACTCTAGGAATCCAGGTCTACCTAACATAACATATGACTCTGAGAATCCAGGTCTACCTAACATAGCATATGACTCTGGGAATCCAGGTCTACCTAATATAATATATGACTCTAGGAATCCAGGTCTACCTAACATAACATAGGACTCTGGGAATCGAGGTCTACCTAACATAACAGAGGACTCTGGGAATCCAGGTCTACCTAAAATAACATAGAACTCTGGGAATCCAGGTCTACCTAACATAACATAGGACTCTGGGATACAGGTCTACCTAACATAACATAGGACTCTGGGAATCCAGGTCTACCTAATATAACATATGACTCTGGGAATCCAGGTCTACCTAACATAACATATGACTCTGGGAATCCAGGTCTACCTAACATAACATATGACTCTAGGAATCCAAGTCTACCTAACATAACATATGACTCTTGGAATCCAGGTGTACCTAACATAACATATGACTCTGGGAATCCAGGTCTACCTAACATAACATATGACTCTGGGAATTCAGGTCTGCCTAACAAAAAATATGACTCTGGGAATCCAGGTCTACCTAACATAACATATGACTCTGGGATTCCAGGTCTACCTAACATAACATATGACTCTGGGAATCCAGGTCTACCTAACATAACATATGACTCTGGGAATCCAAGTCTACTTAATATAACATATGACTCTGGGAATCCAGGTCTACCTAACATAACATATCACTCGGGGAATCCAGGTCTACCTAACATAATATAGGAATCTGGGAATCTAGGTCTACCTAGCATAACATAGGACTCTGGGAATCCAGGTCTACCTAACATAACATATGACTGGGAATCCAGGTCTACCTAACATAACATATGACTCTGGCAATCCAGGTCTACCTAACATAACATAGGACTCTGGGAATCCAGGTCTACCTAACATAACATATGACTCTGGGAATCCAGGTCTACCTAACATAACATATGACTCTGGGAATCCAGGTCTACCTAACATAACATATGACTCTGGGATTCCAGGTCTACCTAACATAACATAGGACTTTGGGTATCCAGGTCTACCTACCATAAGATATGACTCTGGGAATCCAGGTCTACCTAACATAACATATGACTCTGGGAATCCAGGTCTATCTAACATAGCATAGGACTCTGGGAATCCAGGTCTACCTAACATAACATATGACTCTGGGAATCCAGGTCTACCTAACATAACATAGGACTCTGGGAATCCAGATCTACCTAACATAACATAGGACTCTTGGAATCCAAATCTACCTAACATAACATATGGCTCTGGGAATCCAGGTCTAACTAACATAGCATATGACTTTGGGTATCCAGGTCTACCTAACATAACATATGACTCTAGGAATCCAGGTCTTCATAGCATAACATATGACTCTGGGAATCCAGGTCTACCTAACATAACATAGGACTCTGGGAATCCAGGTCTACCTAGCATAACATATGACTTTGGGAATCCAGGTCTACCTAACATAACATATGACTCTGGGAATCCAGGTCTACCTAACATAACATATGACTCTGGGAATCCAGGTCTACCTAACATAACATAGGACTCTGGGAATCCAGATCTACCTAACATAACATAGGACTCTTGGAATCCAAATCTACCTAACATAACATATGACTCTGGGAATCCAGATCTACCTAACATAACATAGGACTCTAGGAATCCAGGTCTACCTAACATAGCATATGACTTTGGGTATCCAGGTCTATCTAACATAACATATGACTCTGGGAATCCAGGTCTACCTAACATAACATAGGACTCTGGGAATCCAGGTCTACCTAACATAACATAGGATTCTGGGAATCCAGGTCTACCTAACATAGCATATGACTCTGGGAATCCAGGTCTACCTAACATAACATAGGACTCTGGGAATCCAGGTCTACCTAACATAACATATGACTCTGGGAATCCAGGTCTACCTAACATAACATATGACTGGGAATCCAGGTCCACCTAACATAACATATGACTCTTGGAATTCAGGTCTACCTAACATAATATATGACTCTGGGAATCCAGGTCTACCTAACATAACATATGACTCTGGGAATCCAGGTCTACCTAACATAACATATGACTCTAGGAATCCAAGTCTACCTAGCATAACATATGACTCTGGGAATCCAGGTCTACCTAACATAATATATGATTCTGGGAATCCAATTCTACCTAACATAACATATGACTCTAGGAATCCAGGTCTACCTAACATAACATATGACTCTGAGAATCCAGGTCTACCTAACATAGCATATGACTCTGGGAATCCAGGTCTACCTAATATAATATATGACTCTAGGAATCCAGGTCTACCTAACATAACATAGGACTCTGGGAATCCAGGTCTACCTAACATAACAGAGGACTCTGGGAATCCAGGTCTACCTAAAATAACATAGAACTCTGGGAATCCAGGTCTACCTAACATAACATAGGACTCTGGGAATCAAGGTCTACCTAACATAACATAGGACTCTGGGAATCCAGGTGTACCCAACATAACATATGACTCTGGGAATCCAGGTCTACCTAACATAACATATGACTCTGGGAATTCAGGTCTGCCTAACAAAAAATATGACTCTGAGAATCCAGGTCTACCTAACATAACATATGACTCTGGGATTCCAGGTCTACCTAACATAACATATGACTCTGGGAATCCAGGTCTACCTAACATAACATATGACTCTGGGAATCCAGGTCTACCTAACATAACATATGACTCTGGGAATCCAAGTCTACCTAACATAACATATGACTCTGGGAATCCAAGTCTACTTAATATAACATATAACTCTGGGAATCCAGGTCTACCTAACATAACATATGACTCGGGGAATCCAGGTCTACCTAACATAATATAGGACTCTGGGAATCCAGGTCTACCTAGCATAACATAGGACTCTGAGAATCCAGGTCTACCTAACATAACATATGACTGGGAATCCAGGTCTACCTAACATAACATATGACTCTGGGAATCCAGGTCTACCTAACATAACATATGACTCTGGGAATCCAGGTCTACCTAACATAACATAGGACTCTGGGAATCCAGATCTACCTAACATAACATAGGACTCTGGGAATCCAGGTCTACCTAACATAACATAGGACTCTGGGAATCCAGATCTACCTAACATAACATAGGACTCTGGGAATCCAGGTCTACCTAACATAACATATGACCCTGTGAATCCAGGTCTATCTAACATAACATAGGACTCTGTGAATCCAGGTCTACCTAACATAACATATGACTCTGGGAATCCAGGTCTATCTAACATAACATAGGACTCTGGGAATCCAGGTCTACCTAACATAACATATGACTCTGGGAATCCAGGTCTACCTAACATTACATAGGACTCTGGGAATCCAGATCTACCTAACATAACATAGGACTCGTGGAATCCAAATCTACCTAACATAACATATGGCTCTGGGAATCCAGATCTACCTAACATAACATAGGACTCTGGGAATCCAGGTCTACCTAACATAACATAGGACTCTGGGAATCCAGGTCTACCTAACATAACATATGACTCTGGGAATCCAGGTCTACCTAACATAACATATGACTGGGAATCCAGGTCCACCTAACATAACATATGACTCTGGGAATTCAGGTCTACCTAACATAATATATGACTCTGGGAATCCAGGTCTACCTAACATAACATATGACTCTGGGAATCCAGGTCTACCTAACATAACATATGACTCTAGGAATCCAAGTCTACCTAGCATAACATATGACTCTGGGAATTCAGGTCTACCTAACATAATATATGATTCTGGGAATCCAATTCTACCTAACATAACATATGACTCTAGGAATCCAGGTCTACCTAACATAACATATGACTCTGAGAATCCAGGTCTACCTAACATAGCATATGACTCTGGGAATCCAGGTCTACCTAATATAATATATGACTCTAGGAATCCAGGTCTACCTAACATAACATAGGACTCTGGGAATCCAGGTCTACCTAACATAACAGAGGACTCTGGGAATCCAGGTCTACCTAAAATAACATAGAACTCTGGGAATCCAGGTCTACCTAACATAACATAGGACTCTGGGAATCCAGGTCTACCTAACATAACATAGGACTCTGGGATTCCAGGTCTACCTAACATAACATATGACTCTGGGAATCCAGGTCTACCTAACATAACATATGACTCTGGGAATCCAGGTCTACCTAACATAACATATGACTCTGGGAATCCAAGTCTACCTAACATAACATATGACTCGGGGAATCCAGGTCTACCTAACATAACATATGACTCGGGGAATCCAGGTCTACCTAACATAATATAGGAATCTGGGAATCCAGGTCTACCTAGCATAACATAGGACTCTGGGAATCCAGGTCTACCTAACATAACATATGACTGGGAATCCAGGTCTACCTAACATAACATATGACTCTGGGAATCCAGGTCTACCTAACATAACATAGGAATCTGGGAATCCAGGTCTACCTAACATAACATATGACTATGGGAATCCAGGTCTACCTAACATAACATATGACTCTGGGAATCCAGGTCTACCTAACATAACATATGACTCTGGGATTCCAGGTCTACCTAACATAACATAGGACTCTGGGAATCCAGGTCTACCTAACATAACATATGACTTTGGGTATCCAGGTCTACCTACCATAAGATATGACTCTGGGAATCCAGGTCTACCTAACATAACATATGACTCTGGGAATCCAGGTCTACCTAACATAACATAGGACTCTGGGAATCCAGATCTACCTAACATAACATAGGACTCTTGGAATCCAAATCTACCTAACATAACATATGGCTCTGGGAATCCAGATCTACCTAACATAACATAGGACTCTAGGAATCCAGGTCTACCTAACATAGCATATGACTTTGGGTATCCAGGTCTACCTAACATAACATATGACTCTAGGAATCCAGGTCTTCATAGCATAACATATGACTCTGGGAATCCAGGTCTACCTAACATAAATATTTGATTCTGGGAATCCAAGTCTACCTAACATAACATATGACTGGGAATCCAGGCCTACCTAACATAACATATGACTCTAGGAATCCAGGTCTACCTAACATAACATATGACACAGGGAATCCAGGTCTACCTAACATAACAGATGACTCTGGGAATCCAGGTCTACCTAACATAGCATATGACTCTGGGAATCCAGGTCTACCTAATATAACATATGACTCTGGGAATCCAGGTCTACCTAACATAACATAGGACTCTGGGAATCCAGGTCTACCTAGCATAACATATGACTCTGGGAATTCAGGTCTACCTAACATAATATATGACTCTGGGAATCCAGGTCTACCTAACATAACATATGACTCTGGGAATCCAGGTCTACCTAACATAACATATGACTCTAGGAATCCAAGTCTACCTAGCATAACATATGACTCTGGGAATACAGGTCTACCTAACATAATATATGATTCTGGGAATCCAATTCTACCTAACATAACATATGACTCTAGGAATCCAGGTCTACCTAACATAACATATGACTCTGAGAATCCAGGTCTACCTAACATAGCATATGACTCTGGGAATCCAGGTCTACCTAATATAATATATGACTCTAGGAATCCAGGTCTACTTAACATAACATAGGACTCTGGGAATCGAGGTCTACCTAACATAACAGAGGACTCTGGGAATCCAGGTCTACCTAAAATAACATAGAACTCTGGGAATCCAGGTCTACCTAACATAACATAGGACTCTGGGATACAGGTCTACCTAACATAACATAGGACTCTGGGAATCCAGATCTACCTAACATAACATAGGACTCATGGAATCCAAATCTACCTAACATAACATATGACTCTGGGAATCCAGATCTACCTAACATAACATAGGACTTTAGGAATCCAAGTCTACCTAACATAGCATATGACTTTGGGTATCCAGGTCTACCTAACATAACATATGACTCTGGGAATCCAGGTCTACCTAACATAGCATATGACTCTGGGAATCCAGGTCTACCTAACATAACATAGGACTCTGGGAATCCAGGTCTACCTAACATAACATAGGACTCTGGGAATCCAGGTCTACCTAACATAACATATGACTCTGGGAATCCAGGTCTACCTAACATAACATATGACTGGGAATCCAGGTCCACCTAACATAACATATGACTCTGGGAATTCAGGTCTACCTAACATAATATATGACTCTGGGAATCCAGGTCTACCTAACATAACATATGACTCTGGGAATCCAGGTCTACCTAACATAACATATGACTCTGGGAATCCAGGTCTACCTAACATAACATATGACTCTGGGAATCCAGGTCTACCTAACATAACATATGACTCTAGGAATCCAAGTCTACCTAGCATAACATATGACTCTGGGAATCCAGGTCTACCTAACATAACATAGGACTCTTGGAATCCAAATCTACCTAACATAACATATGGCTCTGGGAATCCAGGTCTAACTAACATAGCATATGACTTTGGGTATCCAGGTCTACCTAACATAACATATGACTCTAGGAATCCAGGTCTTCATAGCATAACATATGACTCTGGGAATCCAGGTCTACCTAACATAACATAGGACTCTGGGAATCCAGGTCTACCTAGCATAACATATGACTTTGGGAATCCAGGTCTACCTAACATAACATATGACTCTGGGAATCCAGGTCTACCTAACATAACATATGACTCTGGGAATCCAGGTCTACCTAACATAACATAGGACTCTGGGAATCCAGATCTACCTAACATAACATAGGACTCTTGGAATCCAAATCTACCTAACATAACATATGACTCTGGGAATCCAGATCTACCTAACATAACATAGGACTCTAGGAATCCAGGTCTACCTAACATAGCATATGACTTTGGGTATCCAGGTCTATCTAACATAACATATGACTCTGGGAATCCAGGTCTACCTAACATAACATAGGACTCTGGGAATCCAGGTCTACCTAACATAACATAGGATTCTGGGAATCCAGGTCTACCTAACATAGCATATGACTCTGGGAATCCAGGTCTACCTAACATAACATAGGACTCTGGGAATCCAGGTCTACCTAACATAACATATGACTCTGGGAATCCAGGTCTACCTAACATAACATATGACTGGGAATCCAGGTCCACCTAACATAACATATGACTCTTGGAATTCAGGTCTACCTAACATAATATATGACTCTGGGAATCCAGGTCTACCTAACATAACATATGACTCTGGGAATCCAGGTCTACCTAACATAACATATGACTCTAGGAATCCAAGTCTACCTAGCATAACATATGACTCTGGGAATCCAGGTCTACCTAACATAATATATGATTCTGGGAATCCAATTCTACCTAACATAACATATGACTCTAGGAATCCAGGTCTACCTAACATAACATATGACTCTGAGAATCCAGGTCTACCTAACATAGCATATGACTCTGGGAATCCAGGTCTACCTAATATAATATATGACTCTAGGAATCCAGGTCTACCTAACATAACATAGGACTCTGGGAATCCAGGTCTACCTAACATAACAGAGGACTCTGGGAATCCAGGTCTACCTAAAATAACATAGAACTCTGGGAATCCAGGTCTACCTAACATAACATAGGACTCTGGGAATCAAGGTCTACCTAACATAACATAGGACTCTGGGAATCCAGGTGTACCCAACATAACATATGACTCTGGGAATCCAGGTCTACCTAACATAACATATGACTCTGGGAATTCAGGTCTGCCTAACAAAAAATATGACTCTGAGAATCCAGGTCTACCTAACATAACATATGACTCTGGGATTCCAGGTCTACCTAACATAACATATGACTCTGGGAATCCAGGTCTACCTAACATAACATATGACTCTGGGAATCCAGGTCTACCTAACATAACATATGACTCTGGGAATCCAAGTCTACCTAACATAACATATGACTCTGGGAATCCAAGTCTACTTAATATAACATATAACTCTGGGAATCCAGGTCTACCTAACATAACATATGACTCGGGGAATCCAGGTCTACCTAACATAATATAGGACTCTGGGAATCCAGGTCTACCTAGCATAACATAGGACTCTGAGAATCCAGGTCTACCTAACATAACATATGACTGGGAATCCAGGTCTACCTAACATAACATATGACTCTGGGAATCCAGGTCTACCTAACATAACATATGACTCTGGGAATCCAGGTCTACCTAACATAACATAGGACTCTGGGAATCCAGATCTACCTAACATAACATAGGACTCTGGGAATCCAGGTCTACCTAACATAACATAGGACTCTGGGAATCCAGATCTACCTAACATAACATAGGACTCTGGGAATCCAGGTCTACCTAACATAACATATGACCCTGTGAATCCAGGTCTATCTAACATAACATAGGACTCTGTGAATCCAGGTCTACCTAACATAACATATGACTCTGGGAATCCAGGTCTATCTAACATAACATAGGACTCTGGGAATCCAGGTCTACCTAACATAACATATGACTCTGGGAATCCAGGTCTACCTAACATTACATAGGACTCTGGGAATCCAGATCTACCTAACATAACATAGGACTCGTGGAATCCAAATCTACCTAACATAACATATGGCTCTGGGAATCCAGATCTACCTAACATAACATAGGACTCTGGGAATCCAGGTCTACCTAACATAACATAGGACTCTGGGAATCCAGGTCTACCTAACATAACATATGACTCTGGGAATCCAGGTCTACCTAACATAACATATGACTGGGAATCCAGGTCCACCTAACATAACATATGACTCTGGGAATTCAGGTCTACCTAACATAATATATGACTCTGGGAATCCAGGTCTACCTAACATAACATATGACTCTGGGAATCCAGGTCTACCTAACATAACATATGACTCTAGGAATCCAAGTCTACCTAGCATAACATATGACTCTGGGAATTCAGGTCTACCTAACATAATATATGATTCTGGGAATCCAATTCTACCTAACATAACATATGACTCTAGGAATCCAGGTCTACCTAACATAACATATGACTCTGAGAATCCAGGTCTACCTAACATAGCATATGACTCTGGGAATCCAGGTCTACCTAATATAATATATGACTCTAGGAATCCAGGTCTACCTAACATAACATAGGACTCTGGGAATCCAGGTCTACCTAACATAACAGAGGACTCTGGGAATCCAGGTCTACCTAAAATAACATAGAACTCTGGGAATCCAGGTCTACCTAACATAACATAGGACTCTGGGAATCCAGGTCTACCTAACATAACATAGGACTCTGGGATTCCAGGTCTACCTAACATAACATATGACTCTGGGAATCCAGGTCTACCTAACATAACATATGACTCTGGGAATCCAGGTCTACCTAACATAACATATGACTCTGGGAATCCAAGTCTACCTAACATAACATATGACTCGGGGAATCCAGGTCTACCTAACATAACATATGACTCGGGGAATCCAGGTCTACCTAACATAATATAGGAATCTGGGAATCCAGGTCTACCTAGCATAACATAGGACTCTGGGAATCCAGGTCTACCTAACATAACATATGACTGGGAATCCAGGTCTACCTAACATAACATATGACTCTGGGAATCCAGGTCTACCTAACATAACATAGGAATCTGGGAATCCAGGTCTACCTAACATAACATATGACTATGGGAATCCAGGTCTACCTAACATAACATATGACTCTGGGAATCCAGGTCTACCTAACATAACATATGACTCTGGGATTCCAGGTCTACCTAACATAACATAGGACTCTGGGAATCCAGGTCTACCTAACATAACATATGACTTTGGGTATCCAGGTCTACCTACCATAAGATATGACTCTGGGAATCCAGGTCTACCTAACATAACATATGACTCTGGGAATCCAGGTCTACCTAACATAACATAGGACTCTGGGAATCCAGATCTACCTAACATAACATAGGACTCTTGGAATCCAAATCTACCTAACATAACATATGGCTCTGGGAATCCAGATCTACCTAACATAACATAGGACTCTAGGAATCCAGGTCTACCTAACATAGCATATGACTTTGGGTATCCAGGTCTACCTAACATAACATATGACTCTAGGAATCCAGGTCTTCATAGCATAACATATGACTCTGGGAATCCAGGTCTACCTAACATAAATATTTGATTCTGGGAATCCAAGTCTACCTAACATAACATATGACTGGGAATCCAGGCCTACCTAACATAACATATGACTCTAGGAATCCAGGTCTACCTAACATAACATATGACACAGGGAATCCAGGTCTACCTAACATAACAGATGACTCTGGGAATCCAGGTCTACCTAACATAGCATATGACTCTGGGAATCCAGGTCTACCTAATATAACATATGACTCTGGGAATCCAGGTCTACCTAACATAACATAGGACTCTGGGAATCCAGGTCTACCTAGCATAACATATGACTCTGGGAATTCAGGTCTACCTAACATAATATATGACTCTGGGAATCCAGGTCTACCTAACATAACATATGACTCTGGGAATCCAGGTCTACCTAACATAACATATGACTCTAGGAATCCAAGTCTACCTAGCATAACATATGACTCTGGGAATACAGGTCTACCTAACATAATATATGATTCTGGGAATCCAATTCTACCTAACATAACATATGACTCTAGGAATCCAGGTCTACCTAACATAACATATGACTCTGAGAATCCAGGTCTACCTAACATAGCATATGACTCTGGGAATCCAGGTCTACCTAATATAATATATGACTCTAGGAATCCAGGTCTACTTAACATAACATAGGACTCTGGGAATCGAGGTCTACCTAACATAACAGAGGACTCTGGGAATCCAGGTCTACCTAAAATAACATAGAACTCTGGGAATCCAGGTCTACCTAACATAACATAGGACTCTGGGATACAGGTCTACCTAACATAACATAGGACTCTGGGAATCCAGATCTACCTAACATAACATAGGACTCATGGAATCCAAATCTACCTAACATAACATATGACTCTGGGAATCCAGATCTACCTAACATAACATAGGACTTTAGGAATCCAAGTCTACCTAACATAGCATATGACTTTGGGTATCCAGGTCTACCTAACATAACATATGACTCTGGGAATCCAGGTCTACCTAACATAGCATATGACTCTGGGAATCCAGGTCTACCTAACATAACATAGGACTCTGGGAATCCAGGTCTACCTAACATAACATAGGACTCTGGGAATCCAGGTCTACCTAACATAACATATGACTCTGGGAATCCAGGTCTACCTAACATAACATATGACTGGGAATCCAGGTCCACCTAACATAACATATGACTCTGGGAATTCAGGTCTACCTAACATAATATATGACTCTGGGAATCCAGGTCTACCTAACATAACATATGACTCTAGGAATCCAAGTCTACCTAGCATAACATATGACTCTGGGAATCCAGGTCTACCTAACATAATATATGATTCTGGGAATCCAATTCTACCTAACATAACATATGACTCTAGGAATCCAGGTCTACCTAACATATCATATGACTCTGAGAATCCAGGTCTACCTAACATAGCATATGAATCTGGGAATCCAGGTCTACCTAATATAATATATGACTCTAGGAATCCAGGTCTACCTAACATAACATAGGACTCTGGGAATCCAGGTCTACCTAACATAACAGAGGACTCTGGGAATCCAGGTCTACCTAAAATAACATAGAACTCTGGGAATCCAGGTCTACCTAACATAACATAGGACTCTGGGAATCCAGGTCTACCTAACATAACATAGGACTCTGGGAATCCAGGTGTACCCAACATAACATATGACTCTGGGAATCCAGGTCTACCTAACATAACATATGACTCTGGGAATTCAGGTCTGCCTAACAAAAAATATGACTCTGGGAATCCAGGTCTACCTAACATAACATATGACTCTGGGATTCCAGGTCTACCTAACATAACATATGACTCTGGGAATCCAGGTCTACCTAACATAACATATGACTCTGGGAATCCAGGTCTACCTAACATAACATATGACTCTGGGAATCCAAGTCTACCTAACATAACATATGACTCTGGGAATCCAAGTCTACTTAATATAACATATGACTCTGGGAATCCAGGTCTACCTAACATAACATATGACTCGGGGAATCCAGGTCTACCTAACATAATATAGGACTCTGGGAATCCAGGATTACCTAGCATAACATAGGACTCTGGGAATCCAGGTCTACCTAACATAACATATGACTGGGAATCCAGGTCTACCTAACATAACATATGACTCTGGGAATCCAGGTCTACCTAACATAACATATGACTCTGGGAATCCAGGTCTACCTAACATAACATAGGACTCTGGGAATCCAGATCTACCTAACATAACATAGGACTCTGGGAATCCAGGTCTACCTAACATAACATAGGACTCTGGGAATCCAGATCTACCTAACATAACATAGGACTCTGGGAATCCAGGTCTACCTAACATAACATATGACTCTGTGAATCCAGGTCTATCTAACATAACATAGGACTCTGTGAATCCAGGTCTACCTAACATAACATATGACTCTGGGAATCCAGGTCTATCTAACATAACATAGGACTCTGGGAATCCAGGTCTACCTAACATAACATATGACTCTGGGAATCCAGGTCTACCTAACATAACATAGGACTCTGGGAATCCAGATCTACCTAACATAACATAGGACTCTTGGAATCCAAATCTACCTAACATAACATATGGCTCTGGGAATCCAGATCTACCTAACATAACATAGGACTCTGGGAATCCAGGTCTACCTAACATAACATAGGACTCTGGGAATCCAGGTCTACCTAAAATAACAGAGGACTCTGGGAATCCAGGTCTACCTAAAATAACATAGAACTCTGGGAATCCAGGTCTACCTAACATAACATAGGACTCTGGGAATCCAGGTCTACCTAACATAACATAGGACTCTGGGATTCCAGGTCTACCTAACATAACATATGACTCTGGGAATCCAGGTCTACCTAACATAACATATGACTCTGGGAATCCAGGTCTACCTAACATAACATATGACTCTGGGAATCCAAGTCTACCTAACATAACATATGACTCGGGGAATCCAGGTCTACCTAACATAACATATGACTCGGGGAATCCAGGTCTACCTAACATAATATAGGAATCTGGGAATCCAGGTCTACCTAGCATAACATAGGACTCTGGGAATCCAGGTCTACCTAACATAACATATGACTGGGAATCCAGGTCTACCTAACATAACATATGACTCTGGGAATCCAGGTCTACCTAACATAACATAGGAATCTGGGAATCCAGGTCTACCTAACATAACATATGACTATGGGAATCCAGGTCTACCTAACATAACATATGACTCTGGGAATCCAGGTCTACCTAACATAACATATGACTCTGGGATTCCAGGTCTACCTAACATAACATAGGACTCTGGGAATCCAGGTCTACCTAACATAACATATGACTTTGGGTATCCAGGTCTACCTACCATAAGATATGACTCTGGGAATCCAGGTCTACCTAACATAACATATGACTCTGGGAATCCAGGTCTACCTAACATAACATAGGACTCTGGGAATCCAGATCTACCTAACATAACATAGGACTCTTGGAATCCAAATCTACCTAACATAACATATGGCTCTGGGAATCCAGATCTACCTAACATAACATAGGACTCTAGGAATCCAGGTCTACCTAACATAGCATATGACTTTGGGTATCCAGGTCTACCTAACATAACATATGACTCTAGGAATCCAGGTCTTCATAGCATAACATATGACTCTGGGAATCCAGGTCTACCTAACATAAATATTTGATTCTGGGAATCCAAGTCTACCTAACATAACATATGACTGGGAATCCAGGCCTACCTAACATAACATATGACTCTAGGAATCCAGGTCTACCTAACATAACATATGACACAGGGAATCCAGGTCTACCTAACATAACAGATGACTCTGGGAATCCAGGTCTACCTAACATAGCATATGACTCTGGGAATCCAGGTCTACCTAATATAACATATGACTCTGGGAATCCAGGTCTACCTAACATAACATAGGACTCTGGGAATCCAGGTCTACCTAGCATAACATATGACTCTGGGAATTCAGGTCTACCTAACATAATATATGACTCTGGGAATCCAGGTCTACCTAACATAACATATGACTCTGGGAATCCAGGTCTACCTAACATAACATATGACTCTAGGAATCCAAGTCTACCTAGCATAACATATGACTCTGGGAATACAGGTCTACCTAACATAATATATGATTCTGGGAATCCAATTCTACCTAACATAACATATGACTCTAGGAATCCAGGTCTACCTAACATAACATATGACTCTGAGAATCCAGGTCTACCTAACATAGCATATGACTCTGGGAATCCAGGTCTACCTAATATAATATATGACTCTAGGAATCCAGGTCTACTTAACATAACATAGGACTCTGGGAATCGAGGTCTACCTAACATAACAGAGGACTCTGGGAATCCAGGTCTACCTAAAATAACATAGAACTCTGGGAATCCAGGTCTACCTAACATAACATAGGACTCTGGGATACAGGTCTACCTAACATAACATAGGACTCTGGGAATCCAGATCTACCTAACATAACATAGGACTCTTGGAATCCAAATCTACCTAACATAACATATGACTCTGGGAATCCAGATCTACCTAACATAACATAGGACTTTAGGAATCCAAGTCTACCTAACATAGCATATGACTTTGGGTATCCAGGTCTACCTAACATAACATATGACTCTGGGAATCCAGGTCTACCTAACATAGCATATGACTCTGGGAATCCAGGTCTACCTAACATAACATAGGACTCTGGGAATCCAGGTCTACCTAACATAACATAGGACTCTGGGAATCCAGGTCTACCTAACATAACATATGACTCTGGGAATCCAGGTCTACCTAACATAACATATGACTGGGAATCCAGGTCCACCTAACATAACATATGACTCTGGGAATTCAGGTCTACCTAACATAATATATGACTCTGGGAATCCAGGTCTACCTAACATAACATATGACTCTGGGAATCCAGGTCTACCTAACATAACATATGACTCTAGGAATCCAAGTCTACCTAGCATAACATATGACTCTGGGAATCCAGGTCTACCTAACATAATATATGATTCTGGGAATCCAATTCTACCTAACATAACATATGACTCTAGGAATCCAGGTCTACCTAACATATCATATGACTCTGAGAATCCAGGTCTACCTAACATAGCATATGACTCTGGGAATCCAGGTCTACCTAATATAATATATGACTCTAGGAATCCAGGTCTACCTAACATAACATAGGACTCTGGGAATCCAGGTCTACCTAACATAACAGAGGACTCTGGGAATCCAGGTCTACCTAAAATAACATAGAACTCTGGGAATCCAGGTCTACCTAACATAACATAGGACTCTGGGAATCCAGGTCTACCTAACATAACATAGGACTCTGGGAATCCAGGTGTACCCAACATAACATATGACTCTGGGAATCCAGGTCTACCTAACATAACATATGACTCTGGGAATTCAGGTCTGCCTAACAAAAAATATGACTCTGGGAATCCAGGTCTACCTAACATAACATATGACTCTGGGATTCCAGGTCTACCTAACATAACATATGACTCTGGGAATCCAGGTCTACCTAACATAACATATGACTCTGGGAATCCAGGTCTACCTAACATAACATATGACTCTGGGAATCCAAGTCTACCTAACATAACATATGACTCTGGGAATCCAAGTCTACTTAATATAACATATGACTCTGGGAATCCAGGTCTACCTAACATAACATATGACTCGGGGAATCCAGGTCTACCTAACATAATATAGGACTCTGGGAATCCAGGATTACCTAGCATAACATAGGACTCTGGGAATCCAGGTCTACCTAACATAACATATGACTGGGAATCCAGGTCTACCTAACATAACATATGACTCTGGGAATCCAGGTCTACCTAACATAACATATGACTCTGGGAATCCAGGTCTACCTAACATAACATAGGACTCTGGGAATCCAGATCTACCTAACATAACATAGGACTCTGGGAATCCAGGTCTACCTAACATAACATAGGACTCTGGGAATCCAGATCTACCTAACATAACATAGGACTCTGGGAATCCAGGTCTACCTAACATAACATATGACTCTGTGAATCCAGGTCTATCTAACATAACATAGGACTCTGTGAATCCAGGTCTACCTAACATAACATATGACTCTGGGAATCCAGGTCTATCTAACATAACATAGGACTCTGGGAATCCAGGTCTACCTAACATAACATATGACTCTGGGAATCCAGGTCTACCTAACATAACATAGGACTCTGGGAATCCAGATCTACCTAACATAACATAGGACTCTTGGAATCCAAATCTACCTAACATAACATATGGCTCTGGGAATCCAGATCTACCTAACATAACATAGGACTCTGGGAATCCAGGTCTACCTAACATAACATAGGACTCTGGGAATCCAGGTCTACCTAACATAACATATGACTCTGGGAATCCAGGTCTACCTAACATAACATATGACTGGGAATCCAGGTCCACCTAACATAACATATGACTCTGGGAATTCAGGTCTACCTAACATAATATATGACTCTGGGAATCCAGGTCTACCTAACATAACATATGACTCTGGGAATCCAGGTCTACCTAATATAATATATGACTCTAGGAATCCAGGTCTACCTAACATAACATAGGACTCTGGGAATCCAGGTCTACCTAACATAACAGAGGACTCTGGGAATCCAGGTCTACCTAAAATAACATAGAACTCTGGGAATCCAGGTCTACCTAACATAGCATATGACTCTGGGAATCCAGGTCTACCTAATATAATATATGACTCTAGGAATCCAGGTCTACCTAACATAACATAGGACTCTGGGAATCCAGGTCTACCTAACATAACAGAGGACTCTGGGAATCCAGGTCTACCTAAAATAACATAGAACTCTGGGAATCCAGGTCTACCTAACATAACATAGGACTCTGGGAATCCAGGTCTACCTAACATAACATAGGACTCTGGGAATCCAGGTCTACCTAATATAACAAATGACTGGGAATCCAGGTCTACCTAACATAACATATGACTCTTGGAATCCAGGTGTACCCAACATAACATATGACTCTGGCAATCCAGGTCTACCTAACATAACATATGACTCTGGGAATCCAGGTCTACCTAACATAACATATGACTCTGGGAATCCAGGTCTACCTAACATAACATATGACTCTGGGAATCCAAGTCTACCTAACATAACATATGCCTCTGGGAATCCAAGTCTACTTAATATAACATATGACTCTGGGAATCCAGGTCTACCTAACATAACATATGACTCGGGGAATCCAGGTCTACCTAACATAATATAGGACTCTGGGAATCCAGGTCTACCTAGCATAACATAGGACTCTGGGAATCCAGGTCTACCTAACATAACATATGACTGGGAATCCAGGTCTACCTAACATAACATATGACTCTGGGAATCCAGGTCTACCTAACATAACATATGACTCTGGGAATCCAGGTCTACCTAACATAACATAGGACTCTGGGAATCCAGATCTACCTAACATAACATAGGACTCTGGGAATCCAGGTCTACCTAACATAACATAGGACTCTGGGAATCCAGATCTACCTAACATAACATAGGACTCTGGGAATCCAGGTCTACCTAACATAACATATGACTCTGTGAATCCAGGTCTATCTAACATAACATAGGACTCTGTGAATCCAGGTCTACCTAACATAACATATGACTCTGGGAATCCAGGTCTATCTAACATAATATAGGACTCTGGGAATCCAGGTCTACCTAACATAACATATGACTCTGGGAATCCAGGTCTACCTAACATAACATATGACTCTGAGAATCCAGGTCTACCTAATATAATATATGACTCTAGGAATCCAGGTCTACCTAACATAACATAGGACTCTGGGAATCCAGGTCTACCTAACATAACAGAGGACTCTGGGAATCCAGGTCTACCTAAAATAACATAGAACTCTGGGAATCCAGGTCTACCTAACATAACATAGGACTCTGGGAATCCAGGTCTACCTAACATAACATAGGACTCTGGGAATCCAGGTCTACCTAATATAACATATGACTGGGAATCCAGGTCTACCTAACATAACATATGACTCTTGGAATCCAGGTGTACCCAACATAAGATATGACTCTGGGAATCCAGATCTACCTAACATAACATAGGACTCTGGGAATCCAGGTCTACCTAACATAACATATGACTCTGTGAATCCAGGTCTATCTAACATAACATAGGACTCTGTGAATCCAGGTCTACCTAACATAACATATGACTCTGGGAATCCAGGTCTATCTAACATAACATAGGACTCTGGGAATCCAGGTCTACCTAACATAACATATGACTCTGGGAATCCAGGTCTACCTAACATAACATAGGACTCTGGGAATCCAGATCTACCTAACATAACATAGGACTCTTGGAATCCAAATCTACCTAACATAACATATGGCTCTGGGAATCCAGATCTACCTAACATAACATAGGACTCTGGGAATCCAGGTCTACCTAACATAACATAGGACTCTGGGAATCCAGGTCTACCTAACATAACATATGACTCTGGGAATCCAGGTCTACCTAACATAACATATGACTGGGAATCCAGGTCCACCTAACATAACATATGACTCTGGGAATTCAGGTCTACCTAACATAATATATGACTCTGGGAATCCAGGTCTACCTAACATAACATATGACTCTGGGAATCCATGTCTACCTAACATAACATATGACTCTAGGAATCCAAGTCTACCTAGCATAACATATGACTCTGGGAATCCAGGTCTACCTAACATAATATATGATTCTGGGAATCCAATTCTACCTAACATAACATATGACTCTAGGAATCCAGGTCTACCTAACATAACATATGACTCTGAGAATCCAGGTCTACCTAACATAGCATATGACTCTGGGAATCCAGGTCTACCTAATATAATATATGACTCTAGGAATCCAGGTCTACCTAACATAACATAGGACTCTGGGAATCCAGGTCTACCTAACATAACAGAGGACTCTGGGAATCCAGGTCTACCTAAAATAACATAGAACTCTGGGAATCCAGGTCTACCTAACATAACATAGGACTCTGGGAATCCAGGTCTACCTAACATAACATAGGACTCTGGGAATCCAGGTCTACCTAATATAACATATGACTGGGAATCCAGGTCTACCTAACATAACATATGACTCTTGGAATCCAGGTGTACCCAACATAACATATGACTCTGGGAATCCAGGTCTACCTAACATAACATATGACTCTGGGAATTCAGGTCTGCCTAACAAAAAATATGACTCTGGGAATCCAGGTCTACCTAACATAACATATGACTCTGGGATTCCAGGTCTACCTAACATAACATATGACTCTGGGAATCCAGGTCTACCTAACATAACATATGACCCTGGGAATCCAAGTCTACCTAACATAACATATGACTCTGGGAATCCAAGTCTACTTAATATAACATATGACTCTGGGAATCCAGGTCTACCTAACATAACATATGACTCGGGGAATCCAGGTCTACCTAACATAATATAGGACTCTGGGAATCCAGGTCTACCTAGCATAACATAGGACTCTGGGAATCCAGGTCTACCTAACATAACATATGACTATGAATCCAGGTCTACCTAACATAACATATGACTCTGGGAATCCAGGTCTACCTAACATAACATAGGACTCTGGGAATCCAGATCTACCTAACATAACATAGGACTCTGGGAATCCAGGTCTACCTAACATAACATAGGACTCTGGGAATCCAGATCTACCTAACATAACATAGGACTCTGGGAATCCAGATCTACCTAACATAACATAGGACTCTGGGAATCCAGGTCTACCTAACATAACATATGACTCTGTGAATCCAGGTCTATCTAACATAACATAGGACTCTGTGAATCCAGGTCTACCTAACATAACATATGACTCTGGGAATCCAGGTCTATCTAACATAACATAGGACTCTGGGAATCCAGATCTACCTAACATAACATAGGACTCTGGGAATCCAGGTCTACCTAACATAACATATGACTCTGTGAATCCAGGTCTATCTAACATAACATAGGACTCTGTGAATCCAGGTCTACCTAACATAGCATATGACTCTGGGAATCCAGGTCTACCTAATATAATATATGACTCTAGGAATCCAGGTCTACCTAACATAACATAGGACTCTGGGAATCCAGGTCTACCTAACATAACAGAGGACTCTGGGAATCCAGGTCTACCTAAAATAACATAGAACTCTGGGAATCCAGGTCTACCTAACATAACATAGGACTCTGGGAATCCAGGTCTACCTAACATAACATAGGACTCTGGGAATCCAGGTCTACCTAATATAACAAATGACTGGGAATCCAGGTCTACCTAACATAACATATGACTCTTGGAATCCAGGTGTACCCAACATAACATATGACTCTGGCAATCCAGGTCTACCTAACATAACATATGACTCTGGGAATCCAGGTCTACCTAACATAACATATGACTCTGGGAATCCAGGTCTACCTAACATAACATATGACTCTGGGAATCCAAGTCTACCTAACATAACATATGCCTCTGGGAATCCAAGTCTACTTAATATAACATATGACTCTGGGAATCCAGGTCTACCTAACATAACATATGACTCGGGGAATCCAGGTCTACCTAACATAATATAGGACTCTGGGAATCCAGGTCTACCTAGCATAACATAGGACTCTGGGAATCCAGGTCTACCTAACATAACATATGACTGGGAATCCAGGTCTACCTAACATAACATATGACTCTGGGAATCCAGGTCTACCTAACATAACATATGACTCTGGGAATCCAGGTCTACCTAACATAACATAGGACTCTGGGAATCCAGATCTACCTAACATAACATAGGACTCTGGGAATCCAGGTCTACCTAACATAACATAGGACTCTGGGAATCCAGATCTACCTAACATAACATAGGACTCTGGGAATCCAGGTCTACCTAACATAACATATGACTCTGTGAATCCAGGTCTATCTAACATAACATAGGACTCTGTGAATCCAGGTCTACCTAACATAACATATGACTCTGGGAATCCAGGTCTATCTAACATAATATAGGACTCTGGGAATCCAGGTCTACCTAACATAACATATGACTCTGGGAATCCAGGTCTACCTAACATAACATATGACTCTGAGAATCCAGGTCTACCTAATATAATATATGACTCTAGGAATCCAGGTCTACCTAACATAACATAGGACTCTGGGAATCCAGGTCTACCTAACATAACAGAGGACTCTGGGAATCCAGGTCTACCTAAAATAACATAGAACTCTGGGAATCCAGGTCTACCTAACATAACATAGGACTCTGGGAATCCAGGTCTACCTAACATAACATAGGACTCTGGGAATCCAGGTCTACCTAACATAACATAGGACTCTGGGAATCCAGGTCTACCTAATATAACATATGACTGGGAATCCAGGTCTACCTAACATAACATATGACTCTTGGAATCCAGGTGTACCCAACATAAGATATGACTCTGGGAATCCAGATCTACCTAACATAACATAGGACTCTGGGAATCCAGGTCTACCTAACATAACATATGACTCTGTGAATCCAGGTCTATCTAACATAACATAGGACTCTGTGAATCCAGGTCTACCTAACATAACATATGACTCTGGGAATCCAGGTCTATCTAACATAACATAGGACTCTGGGAATCCAGGTCTACCTAACATAACATATGACTCTGGGAATCCAGGTCTACCTAACATAACATAGGACTCTGGGAATCCAGATCTACCTAACATAACATAGGACTCTTGGAATCCAAATCTACCTAACATAACATATGGCTCTGGGAATCCAGATCTACCTAACATAACATAGGACTCTGGGAATCCAGGTCTACCTAACATAACATAGGACTCTGGGAATCCAGGTCTACCTAACATAACATATGACTCTGGGAATCCAGGTCTACCTAACATAACATATGACTGGGAATCCAGGTCCACCTAACATAACATATGACTCTGGGAATTCAGGTCTACCTAACATAATATATGACTCTGGGAATCCAGGTCTACCTAACATAACATATGACTCTGGGAATCCAGGTCTACCTAACATAACATATGACTCTAGGAATCCAAGTCTACCTAGCATAACATATGACTCTGGGAATCCAGGTCTACCTAACATAATATATGATTCTGGGAATCCAATTCTACCTAACATAACATATGACTCTAGGAATCCAGGTCTACCTAACATAACATATGACTCTGAGAATCCAGGTCTACCTAACATAGCATATGACTCTGGGAATCCAGGTCTACCTAATATAATATATGACTCTAGGAATCCAGGTCTACCTAACATAACATAGGACTCTGGGAATCCAGGTCTACCTAACATAACAGAGGACTCTGGGAATCCAGGTCTACCTAAAATAACATAGAACTCTGGGAATCCAGGTCTACCTAACATAACATAGGACTCTGGGAATCCAGGTCTACCTAACATAACATAGGACTCTGGGAATCCAGGTCTACCTAATATAACATATGACTGGGAATCCAGGTCTACCTAACATAACATATGACTCTTGGAATCCAGGTGTACCCAACATAACATATGACTCTGGGAATCCAGGTCTACCTAACATAACATATGACTCTGGGAATTCAGGTCTGCCTAACAAAAAATATGACTCTGGGAATCCAGGTCTACCTAACATAACATATGACTCTGGGATTCCAGGTCTACCTAACATAACATATGACTCTGGGAATCCAGGTCTACCTAACATAACATATGACTCTGGGAATCCAGGTCTACATAACATAACATATGACTCTGGGAATCCAAGTCTACCTAACATAACATATGACTCTGGGAATCCAAGTCTACTTAATATAACATATGACTCTGGGAATCCAGGTCTACCTAACATAACATATGACTCGGGGAATCCAGGTCTACCTAACATAATATAGGACTCTGGGAATCCAGGTCTACCTAGCATAACATAGGACTCTGGGAATCCAGGTCTACCTAACATAACATATGACTATGAATCCAGGTCTACCTAACATAACATATGACTCTGGGAATCCAGGTCTACCTAACATAACATAGGACTCTGGGAATCCAGATCTACCTAACATAACATAGGACTCTGGGAATCCAGGTCTACCTAACATAACATAGGACTCTGGGAATCCAGATCTACCTAACATAACATAGGACTCTGGGAATCCAGGTCTACCTAACATAACATATGACTCTGTGAATCCAGGTCTATCTAACATAACATAGGACTCTGGGAATCCAAGTCTACCTAACATAACATATGCCTCTGGGAATCCAAGTCTACTTAATATAACATATGACTCTGGGAATCCAGGTCTACCTAACATAACATATGACTCGGGGAATCCAGGTCTACCTAACATAATATAGGACTCTGGGAATCCAGGTCTACCTAGCATAACATAGGACTCTGGGAATCCAGGTCTACCTAACATAACATATGACTGGGAATCCAGGTCTACCTAACATAACATATGACTCTGGGAATCCAGGTCTACCTAACATAACATATGACTCTGGGAATCCAGGTCTACCTAACATAACATAGGACTCTGGGAATCCAGATCTACCTAACATAACATAGGACTCTGGGAATCCAGGTCTACCTAACATAACATAGGACTCTGGGAATCCAGATCTACCTAACATAACATAGGACTCTGGGAATCCAGGTCTACCTAACATAACATATGACTCTGTGAATCCAGGTCTATCTAACATAACATAGGACTCTGTGAATCCAGGTCTACCTAACATAACATATGACTCTGGGAATCCAGGTCTATCTAACATAATATAGGACTCTGGGAATCCAGGTCTACCTAACATAACATATGACTCTGGGAATCCAGGTCTACCTAACATAACATATGACTCTGAGAATCCAGGTCTACCTAATATAATATATGACTCTAGGAATCCAGGTCTACCTAACATAACATAGGACTCTGGGAATCCAGGTCTACCTAACATAACAGAGGACTCTGGGAATCCAGGTCTACCTAAAATAACATAGAACTCTGGGAATCCAGGTCTACCTAACATAACATAGGACTCTGGGAATCCAGGTCTACCTAACATAACATAGGACTCTGGGAATCCAGGTCTACCTAACATAACATAGGACTCTGGGAATCCAGGTCTACCTAATATAACATATGACTGGGAATCCAGGTCTACCTAACATAACATATGACTCTTGGAATCCAGGTGTACCCAACATAAGATATGACTCTGGGAATCCAGATCTACCTAACATAACATAGGACTCTGGGAATCCAGGTCTACCTAACATAACATATGACTCTGTGAATCCAGGTCTATCTAACATAACATAGGACTCTGTGAATCCAGGTCTACCTAACATAACATATGACTCTGGGAATCCAGGTCTATCTAACATAACATAGGACTCTGGGAATCCAGGTCTACCTAACATAACATATGACTCTGGGAATCCAGGTCTACCTAACATAACATAGGACTCTGGGAATCCAGATCTACCTAACATAACATAGGACTCTTGGAATCCAAATCTACCTAACATAACATATGGCTCTGGGAATCCAGATCTACCTAACATAACATAGGACTCTGGGAATCCAGGTCTACCTAACATAACATAGGACTCTGGGAATCCAGGTCTACCTAACATAACATATGACTCTGGGAATCCAGGTCTACCTAACATAACATATGACTGGGAATCCAGGTCCACCTAACATAACATATGACTCTGGGAATTCAGGTCTACCTAACATAATATATGACTCTGGGAATCCAGGTCTACCTAACATAACATATGACTCTGGGAATCCAGGTCTACCTAACATAACATATGACTCTAGGAATCCAAGTCTACCTAGCATAACATATGACTCTGGGAATCCAGGTCTACCTAACATAATATATGATTCTGGGAATCCAATTCTACCTAACATAACATATGACTCTAGGAATCCAGGTCTACCTAACATAACATATGACTCTGAGAATCCAGGTCTACCTAACATAGCATATGACTCTGGGAATCCAGGTCTACCTAATATAATATATGACTCTAGGAATCCAGGTCTACCTAACATAACATAGGACTCTGGGAATCCAGGTCTACCTAACATAACAGAGGACTCTGGGAATCCAGGTCTACCTAAAATAACATAGAACTCTGGGAATCCAGGTCTACCTAACATAACATAGGACTCTGGGAATCCAGGTCTACCTAACATAACATAGGACTCTGGGAATCCAGGTCTACCTAATATAACATATGACTGGGAATCCAGGTCTACCTAACATAACATATGACTCTTGGAATCCAGGTGTACCCAACATAACATATGACTCTGGGAATCCAGGTCTACCTAACATAACATATGACTCTGGGAATTCAGGTCTGCCTAACAAAAAATATGACTCTGGGAATCCAGGTCTACCTAACATAACATATGACTCTGGGATTCCAGGTCTACCTAACATAACATATGACTCTGGGAATCCAGGTCTACCTAACATAACATATGACTCTGGGAATCCAGGTCTACATAACATAACATATGACTCTGGGAATCCAAGTCTACCTAACATAACATATGACTCTGGGAATCCAAGTCTACTTAATATAACATATGACTCTGGGAATCCAGGTCTACCTAACATAACATATGACTCGGGGAATCCAGGTCTACCTAACATAATATAGGACTCTGGGAATCCAGGTCTACCTAGCATAACATAGGACTCTGGGAATCCAGGTCTACCTAACATAACATATGACTATGAATCCAGGTCTACCTAACATAACATATGACTCTGGGAATCCAGGTCTACCTAACATAACATAGGACTCTGGGAATCCAGATCTACCTAACATAACATAGGACTCTGGGAATCCAGGTCTACCTAACATAACATAGGACTCTGGGAATCCAGATCTACCTAACATAACATAGGACTCTGGGAATCCAGGTCTACCTAACATAACATATGACTCTGTGAATCCAGGTCTATCTAACATAACATAGGACTCTGTGAATCCAGGTCTACCTAACATAACATATGACTCTGGGAATCCAGGTCTATCTAACATAACATAGGACTCTGGGAATCCAGATCTACCTAACATAACATAGGACTCTGGGAATCCAGGTCTACCTAACATAACATATGACTCTGTGAATCCAGGTCTATCTAACATAACATAGGACTCTGTGAATCCAGGTCTACCTAACATAGCATATGACTCTGGGAATCCAGGTCTACCTAATATAATATATGACTCTAGGAATCCAGGTCTACCTAACATAACATAGGACTCTGGGAATCCAGGTCTACCTAACATAACAGAGGACTCTGGGAATCCAGGTCTACCTAAAATAACATAGAACTCTGGGAATCCAGGTCTACCTAACATAACATAGGACTCTGGGAATCCAGGTCTACCTAGCATAACATAGGACTATGGGAATCCAGGTCTACCTAATATAACAAATGACTGGGAATCCAGGTCTACCTAACATAACATATGACTCTTGGAATCCAGGTGTACCCAACATAACATATGACTCTGGGAATCCAGGTCTACCTAACATAACATATGACTCTGGGAATCCAGGTCTACCTAACATAACATATGACTCTGGGAATCCAGGTCTACCTAACATAACATATGACTCTGGGAATCCAAGTCTACCTAACATAACATATGACTCTGGGAATCCAAGTCTACTTAATATAACATATGACTCTGGGAATCCAGGTCTACCTAACATAACATATGACTCGGGGAATCCAGGTCTACCTAACATAATATAGGACTCTGGGAATCCAGGTCTACCTAGCATAACATAGGACTCTGGGAATCCAGGTCTACCTAACATAACATATGACTGGGAATCCAGGTCTACCTAACATAACATATGACTCTGGGAATCCAGGTCTACCTAACATAACATATGACTCTGGGAATCCAGGTCTACCTAACATAACATAGGACTCTGGGAATCCAGATCTACCTAACATAACATAGGACTCTGGGAATCCAGGTCTACCTAACATAACATAGGACTCTGGGAATCCAGATCTACCTAATATAACATAGGACTCTGGGAATCCAGGTCTACCTAACATAACATATGACTCTGGGAATCCAGGTCTATCTAACATAATACAGGACTCTGGGAATCCAGGTCTACCTAACATAACATATGACTCTGGGAATCCAGGTCTACCTAACATAACATATGACTCTGAGAATCCAGGTCTACCTAATATAATATATGACTCTAGGAATCCAGGTCTACCTAACATAACATAGGACTCTGGGAATCCAGGTCTACCTAACATAACAGAGGACTCTGGGAATCCAGGTCTACCTAAAATAACATAGAACTCTGGGAATCCAGGTCTACCTAACATAACATAGGACTCTGGGAATCCAGGTCTACCTAACATAACATAGGACTCTGGGAATCCAGGTCTACCTAATATAACATATGACTGGGAATCCAGGTCTACCTAACATAACATATGACTCTTGGAATCCAGGTGTACCCAACATAAGATATGACTCTGGGAATCCAGGTCTACCTAACATAACATATGACTCTGGGAATTCAGGTCTGCCTAACAAAAAATATGACTCTGGGAATCCAGGTCTACCTAACATAACATATGACTCTGGGATTCCAGGTCTACCTAACATAACATATGACTCTGGGAATCCAGGTCTACCTAACATAACATATGACTCTGGGAATCCAGGTCTACCTAACATAACATATGACTCTGGGAATCCAAGTCTACCTAACATAACATATGACTCTGGGAATCCAAGTCTACTTAATATAACATATGACTCTGGGAATCCAGGTCTACCTAACATAACATATGACTCGGGGAATCCAGGTCTACCTAACATAATATAGGACTCTGGGAATCCAGGTCTACCTAGCATAACATAGGACTGGGAATCCAGGTCTACCTAACATAACATATGACTGGGAATCCAGGTCTACCTAACATAACATATGACTCTGGGAATCCAGGTCTACCTAACATAACATAGGACTCTGGGAATCCAGATCTACCTAACATAACATAGGACTCTGGGAATCCAGGTCTACCTAACATAACATAGGACTCTGGGAATCCAGATCTACCTAACATAACATAGGACTCTGGGAATCCAGGTCTACCTAACATAACATATGACTCTGTGAATCCAGGTCTATCTAACATAACATAGGACTCTGTGAATCCAGGTCTACCTAACATAACATATGACTCTGGGAATCCAGGTCTATCTAACATAACATAGGACTCTGGGAATCCAGATCTACCTAATATAATATAGGACTCTAGGAATCCAGGTCTACCTAACATAACATAGGACTCTGGGAATCCAGGTCTACCTAACATAACAGAGGACTCTGGGAATCCAGGTCTACCTAAAATAACATAGAACTCTGGGAATCCAGGTCTACCTAACATAACATAGGACTCTGGGAATCCAGGTCTACCTAACATAACATCGGACTCTGGGAATCCAGGTCTACCTAATATAACATATGACTGGGAATCCAGGTCTACCTAACATAACATATGACTCTTGGAATCCAGGTGTACCCAACATAACATATGACTCTGGGAATCCAGGTCTACCTAACATAACATATGACTCTGGGAATTCAGGTCTGCCTAACAAAAAATATGACTCTGGGAATCCAGGTCTACCTAACATAACATATGACTCTGGGATTCCAGGTCTACCTAACATAACATATGACTCTGGGAATCCAGGTCTACCTAACATAACATATGACTCTGGGAATCCAGGTCTACCTAACATAACATATGACTCTGGGAATCCAAGTCTACCTAACATAACATATGACTCTGGGAATCCAAGTCTACTTAATATAACATATGACTCTGGGAATCCAGGTCTACCTAACATAACATATGACTCGGGGAATCCAGGTCTACCTAACATAATATAGGACTCTGGGAATCCAGGTCTACCTAGCATAACATAGGACTCTGGGAATCCAGGTCTACCTAACATAACATATGACTGGGAATCCAGGTCTACCTAACATAACATATGACTCTGGGAATCCAGGTCTACCTAACATAACATATGACTCTGGGAATCCAGGTCTACCTAACATAACATAGGACTCTGGGAATCCAGATCTACCTAACATAACATAGGACTCTGGGAATCCAGGTCTACCTAACATAACATAGGACTCTGGGAATCCAGATCTACCTAACATAACATAGGACTCTTGGAATCCAGGTGTACCCAACATAACATATGACTCTGGGAATCCAGGTCTACCTAACATAACATATGACTCTGGGAATTCAGGTCTGCCTAACAAAAAATATGACTCTGGGAATCCAGGTCTACCTAACATAACATATGACTCTGGGATTCCAGGTCTACCTAACATAACATATGACTCTGGGAATCCAGGTCTACCTAACATAACATATGACTCTGGGAATCCAGGTCTACATAACATAACATATGACTCTGGGAATCCAAGTCTACCTAACATAACATATGACTCTGGGAATCCAAGTCTACTTAATATAACATATGACTCTGGGAATCCAGGTCTACCTAACATAACATATGACTCGGGGAATCCAGGTCTACCTAACATAATATAGGACTCTGGGAATCCAGGTCTACCTAGCATAACATAGGACTCTGGGAATCCAGGTCTACCTAACATAACATATGACTATGAATCCAGGTCTACCTAACATAACATATGACTCTGGGAATCCAGGTCTACCTAACATAACATAGGACTCTGGGAATCCAGATCTACCTAACATAACATAGGACTCTGGGAATCCAGGTCTACCTAACATAACATAGGACTCTGGGAATCCAGATCTACCTAACATAACATAGGACTCTGGGAATCCAGGTCTACCTAACATAACATATGACTCTGTGAATCCAGGTCTATCTAACATAACATAGGACTCTGTGAATCCAGGTCTACCTAACATAACATATGACTCTGGGAATCCAGGTCTATCTAACATAACATAGGACTCTGGGAATCCAGATCTACCTAACATAACATAGGACTCTGGGAATCCAGGTCTACCTAACATAACATATGACTCTGTGAATCCAGGTCTATCTAACATAACATAGGACTCTGTGAATCCAGGTCTACCTAACATAGCATATGACTCTGGGAATCCAGGTCTACCTAATATAATATATGACTCTAGGAATCCAGGTCTACCTAACATAACATAGGACTCTGGGAATCCAGGTCTACCTAACATAACAGAGGACTCTGGGAATCCAGGTCTACCTAAAATAACATAGAACTCTGGGAATCCAGGTCTACCTAACATAACATAGGACTCTGGGAATCCAGGTCTACCTAGCATAACATAGGACTATGGGAATCCAGGTCTACCTAATATAACAAATGACTGGGAATCCAGGTCTACCTAACATAACATATGACTCTTGGAATCCAGGTGTACCCAACATAACATATGACTCTGGGAATCCAGGTCTACCTAACATAACATATGACTCTGGGAATCCAGGTCTACCTAACATAACATATGACTCTGGGAATCCAGGTCTACCTAACATAACATATGACTCTGGGAATCCAAGTCTACCTAACATAACATATGACTCTGGGAATCCAAGTCTACTTAATATAACATATGACTCTGGGAATCCAGGTCTACCTAACATAACATATGACTCGGGGAATCCAGGTCTACCTAACATAATATAGGACTCTGGGAATCCAGGTCTACCTAGCATAACATAGGACTCTGGGAATCCAGGTCTACCTAACATAACATATGACTGGGAATCCAGGTCTACCTAACATAACATATGACTCTGGGAATCCAGGTCTACCTAACATAACATATGACTCTGGGAATCCAGGTCTACCTAACATAACATAGGACTCTGGGAATCCAGATCTACCTAACATAACATAGGACTCTGGGAATCCAGGTCTACCTAACATAACATAGGACTCTGGGAATCCAGATCTACCTAATATAACATAGGACTCTGGGAATCCAGGTCTACCTAACATAACATATGACTCTGGGAATCCAGGTCTATCTAACATAATACAGGACTCTGGGAATCCAGGTCTACCTAACATAACATATGACTCTGGGAATCCAGGTCTACCTAACATAACATATGACTCTGAGAATCCAGGTCTACCTAATATAATATATGACTCTAGGAATCCAGGTCTACCTAACATAACATAGGACTCTGGGAATCCAGGTCTACCTAACATAACAGAGGACTCTGGGAATCCAGGTCTACCTAAAATAACATAGAACTCTGGGAATCCAGGTCTACCTAACATAACATAGGACTCTGGGAATCCAGGTCTACCTAACATAACATAGGACTCTGGGAATCCAGGTCTACCTAATATAACATATGACTGGGAATCCAGGTCTACCTAACATAACATATGACTCTTGGAATCCAGGTGTACCCAACATAAGATATGACTCTGGGAATCCAGGTCTACCTAACATAACATATGACTCTGGGAATTCAGGTCTGCCTAACAAAAAATATGACTCTGGGAATCCAGGTCTACCTAACATAACATATGACTCTGGGATTCCAGGTCTACCTAACATAACATATGACTCTGGGAATCCAGGTCTACCTAACATAACATATGACTCTGGGAATCCAGGTCTACCTAACATAACATATGACTCTGGGAATCCAAGTCTACCTAACATAACATATGACTCTGGGAATCCAAGTCTACTTAATATAACATATGACTCTGGGAATCCAGGTCTACCTAACATAACATATGACTCGGGGAATCCAGGTCTACCTAACATAATATAGGACTCTGGGAATCCAGGTCTACCTAGCATAACATAGGACTGGGAATCCAGGTCTACCTAACATAACATATGACTGGGAATCCAGGTCTACCTAACATAACATATGACTCTGGGAATCCAGGTCTACCTAACATAACATAGGACTCTGGGAATCCAGATCTACCTAACATAACATAGGACTCTGGGAATCCAGGTCTACCTAACATAACATAGGACTCTGGGAATCCAGATCTACCTAACATAACATAGGACTCTGGGAATCCAGGTCTACCTAACATAACATATGACTCTGTGAATCCAGGTCTATCTAACATAACATAGGACTCTGTGAATCCAGGTCTACCTAACATAACATATGACTCTGGGAATCCAGGTCTATCTAACATAACATAGGACTCTGGGAATCCAGATCTACCTAATATAATATAGGACTCTAGGAATCCAGGTCTACCTAACATAACATAGGACTCTGGGAATCCAGGTCTACCTAACATAACAGAGGACTCTGGGAATCCAGGTCTACCTAAAATAACATAGAACTCTGGGAATCCAGGTCTACCTAACATAACATAGGACTCTGGGAATCCAGGTCTACCTAACATAACATCGGACTCTGGGAATCCAGGTCTACCTAATATAACATATGACTGGGAATCCAGGTCTACCTAACATAACATATGACTCTTGGAATCCAGGTGTACCCAACATAACATATGACTCTGGGAATCCAGGTCTACCTAACATAACATATGACTCTGGGAATTCAGGTCTGCCTAACAAAAAATATGACTCTGGGAATCCAGGTCTACCTAACATAACATATGACTCTGGGATTCCAGGTCTACCTAACATAACATATGACTCTGGGAATCCAGGTCTACCTAACATAACATATGACTCTGGGAATCCAGGTCTACCTAACATAACATATGACTCTGGGAATCCAAGTCTACCTAACATAACATATGACTCTGGGAATCCAAGTCTACTTAATATAACATATGACTCTGGGAATCCAGGTCTACCTAACATAACATATGACTCGGGGAATCCAGGTCTACCTAACATAATATAGGACTCTGGGAATCCAGGTCTACCTAGCATAACATAGGACTCTGGGAATCCAGGTCTACCTAACATAACATATGACTGGGAATCCAGGTCTACCTAACATAACATATGACTCTGGGAATCCAGGTCTACCTAACATAACATATGACTCTGGGAATCCAGGTCTACCTAACATAACATAGGACTCTGGGAATCCAGATCTACCTAACATAACATAGGACTCTGGGAATCCAGGTCTACCTAACATAACATAGGACTCTGGGAATCCAGATCTACCTAACATAACATAGGACTCTTGGAATCCAAATCTACCTAACATAACATATGGCTCTGGGAATCCAGATCTACCTAACATAACATAGGACTCTGGGAATCCAGGTCTACCTAACATAACATAGGACTCTGGGAATCCAGGTCTACCTAACATAACATATGACTCTGGGAATCCAGGTCTACCTAACATAACATATGACTGGGAATCCAGGTCCACCTAACATAACATATGACTCTGGGAATTCAGGTCTACCTAACATAATATATGACTCTGGGAATCCAGGTCTACCTAACATAACATATGACTCTGGGAATCCAGGTCTACCTAACATAACATATGACTCTAGGAATCCAAGTCTACCTAGCATAACATATGACTCTGGGAATCCAGGTCTACCTAACATAATATATGATTCTGGGAATCCAATTCTACCTAACATAACATATGACTCTAGGAATCCAGGTCTACCTAACATAACATATGACTCTGAGAATCCAGGTCTACCTAACATAGCATATGACTCTGGGAATCCAGGTCTACCTAATATAATATATGACTCTAGGAATCCAGGTCTACCTAACATAACATAGGACTCTGGGAATCCAGGTCTACTTAACATAACAGAGGACTCTGGGAATCCAGGTCTACCTAAAATAACATAGAACTCTGGGAATCCAGGTCTACCTAACATAACATAGGACTCTGGGAATCCAGGTCTACCTAACATAACATAGGACTCTGGGAATCCAGGTCTACCTAATATAACATATGACTGGGAATCCAGGTCTACCTAACATAACATATGACTCTTGGAATCCAGGTGTACCCAACATAACATATGACTCTGGGAATCCAGGTCTACCTAACATAACATATGACTCTGGGAATTCAGGTCTGCCTAACAAAAAATATGACTCTGGGAATCCAGGTCTACCTAACATAACATATGACTCTGGGATTCCAGGTCTACCTAACATAACATATGACTCTGGGAATCCAGGTCTACCTAACATAACATATGACTCTGGGAATCCAGGTCTACCTAACATAACATATGACTCTGGGAATCCAAGTCTACCTAACATAACATATGACTCTGGGAATCCAAGTCTACTTAATATAACATATGACTCTGGGAATCCAGGTCTACCTAACATAACATATGACTCGGGGAATCCAGGTCTACCTAACATAATATAGGACTCTGGGAATCCAGGTCTACCTAGCATAACATAGGACTCTGGGAATCCAGGTCTACCTAACATAACATATGACTATGAATCCAGGTCTACCTAACATAACATATGACTCTGGGAATCCAGGTCTACCTAACATAACATAGGACTCTGGGAATCCAGATCTACCTAACATAACATAGGACTCTGGGAATCCAGGTCTACCTAACATAACATAGGACTCTGGGAATCCAGATCTACCTAACATAACATAGGACTCTGGGAATCCAGGTCTACCTAACATAACATATGACTCTGTGAATCCAGGTCTATCTAACATAACATAGGACTCTGTGAATCCAGGTCTACCTAACATAACATATGACTCTGGGAATCCAGGTCTATCTAACATAACATAGGACTCTGGGAATCCAGATCTACCTAACATAACATAGGACTCTGGGAATCCAGGTCTACCTAACATAACATATGACTCTGTGAATCCAGGTCTATCTAACATAACATAGGACTCTGTGAATCCAGGTCTACCTAACATAGCATATGACTCTGGGAATCCAGGTCTACCTAATATAATATATGACTCTAGGAATCCAGGTCTACCTAACATAACATAGGACTCTGGGAATCCAGGTCTACCTAACATAACAGAGGACTCTGGGAATCCAGGTCTACCTAAAATAACATAGAACTCTGGGAATCCAGGTCTACCTAACATAACATAGGACTCTGGGAATCCAGGTCTACCTAGCATAACATAGGACTCTGGGAATCCAGGTCTACCTAATATAACAAATGACTGGGAATCCAGGTCTACCTAACATAACATATGACTCTTGGAATCCAGGTGTACCCAACATAACATATGACTCTGGGAATCCAGGTCTACCTAACATAACATATGACTCTGGGAATCCAGGTCTACCTTACATAACATATGACTCTGGGAATCCAGGTCTACCTAACATAACATATGACTCTGGGAATCCAAGTCTACCTAACATAACATATGACTCTGGGAATCCAAGTCTACTTAATATAACATATGACTCTGGGAATCCAGGTCTACCTAACATAACATATGACTCGGGGAATCCAGGTCTACCTAACATAATATAGGACTCTGGGAATCCAGGTCTACCTAGCATAACATAGGACTCTGGGAATCCAGGTCTACCTAACATAACATATGACTGGGAATCCAGGTCTACCTAACATAACATATGACTCTGGGAATCCAGGTCTACCTAACATAACATATGACTCTGGGAATCCAGGTCTACCTAACATAACATAGGACTCTGGGAATCCAGATCTACCTAACATAACATAGGACTCTGGGAATCCAGGTCTACCTAACATAACATAGGACTCTGGGAATCCAGATCTACCTAATATAACATAGGACTCTGGGAATCCAGGTCTACCTAACATAACATATGACTCTGGGAATCCAGGTCTATCTAAAATAATATAGGACTCTGGGAATCCAGGTCTACCTAACATAACATATGACTCTGGGAATCCAGGTCTACCTAACATAACATATGAATCTGAGAATCCAGGTCTACCTAATATAATATATGACTCTAGGAATCCAGGTCTACCTAACATAACATAGGACTCTGGGAATCCAGGTCTACCTAACATAACAGAGGACTCTGGGAATCCAGGTCTACCTAAAATAACATAGAACTCTGGGAATCCAGGTCTACCTAACATAACATAGGACTCTGGGAATCCAGGTCTACCTAACATAACATAGGACTCTGGGAATCCAGGTCTACCTAATATAACATATGACTGGGAATCCAGGTCTACCTAACATAACATATGACTCTTGGAATCCAGGTGTACCCAACATAAGATATGACTCTGGGAATCCAGGTATACCTAACATAACATATGACTCTGGGAATTCAGGTCTGCCTAACAAAAAATATGACTCTGGGAATCCAGGTCTACCTAACATAACATATGACTCTGGGATTCCAGGTCTACTTAACATAACATATGACTCTGGGAATCCAGGTCTACCTAACATAACATATGACTCTGGGAATCCAGGTCTACCTAACATAACATATGACTCTGGGAATCCAAGTCTACCTAACATAACATATGACTCTGGGAATCCAAGTCTACTTAATATAACATATGACTCTGGGAATCCAGATCTACCTAACATAACATATGACTCGGGGAATCCAGGTCTACCTAACATAATATAGGACTCTGGGAATCCAGGTCTACCTAGCATAACATAGGACTGGGAATCCAGGTCTACCTAACATAACATATGACTGGGAATCCAGGTCTACCTAACATAACATATGACTCTGGGAATCCAGGTCTACCTAACATAACATAGGACTCTGGGAATCCAGATCTACCTAACATAACATAGGACTCTGGGAATCCAGGTCTACCTAACATAACATAGGACTCTGGGAATCCAGATCTACCTAACATAACATAGGACTCTGGGAATCCAGGTCTACCTAACATAACATATGACTCTGTGAATCCAGGTCTATCTAACATAACATAGGACTCTGTGAATCCAGGTCTACCTAACATAACATATGACTCTGGGAATCCAGGTCTATCTAACATAACATAGGACTCTGGGAATCCAGATCTACCTAATATAATATAGTACTCTAGGAATCCAGGTCTACCTAACATAACATAGGACTCTGGGAATCCAGGTCTACCTAACATAACAGAGGACTCTGGGAATCCAGGTCTACCTAAAATAACATAGAACTCTGGGAATCCAGGTCTACCTAACATAACATAGGACTCTGGGAATCCAGGTCTACCTAACATAACATCGGACTCTGGGAATCCAGGTCTACCTAATATAACATATGACTGGGAATCCAGGTCTACCTAACATAACATATGACTCTAGGAATCCAGGTGTACCCAACATAACATATGACTCTGGGAATCCAGGTCTACCTAACATAACATATGACTCTGGGAATTCAGGTCTGCCTAACAAAAAATATGACTCTGGGAATCCAGGTCTACCTAACATAACATATGACTCTGGGATTCCAGGTCTACCTAACATAACATATGACTCTGGGAATCCAGGTCTACCTAACATAACATATGACTCTGGGAATCCAGGTCTACCTAACATAACATATGACTCTGGGAATCCAAGTCTACCTAACATAACATATGACTCTGGGAATCCAAGTCTACTTAATATAACATATGACTCTGGGAATCCAGGTCTACCTAACATAACATATGACTCGGGGAATCCAGGTCTACCTAACATAATATAGGACTCTGGGAATCCAGGTCTACCTAGCATAACATAGGACTCTGGGAATCCAGGTCTACCTAACATAACATATGACTGGGAATCCAGGTCTACCTAACATAACATATGACTCTGGGAATCCAGGTCTACCTAACATAACATATGACTCTGGGAATCCAGGTCTACCTAACATAACATAGGACTCTGGGAATCCAGATCTACCTAACATAACATAGGACTCTGGGAATCCAGGTCTACCTAACATAACATAGGACTCTGGGAATCCAGATCTACCTAACATAACATAGGACTCTGGGAATCCAGGTCTACCTAACATAACATATGACTCTGTGAATCCAGGTCTATCTAACATAACATAGGACTCTGTGAATCCAGGTCTACCTAACATAACATATGACTCTGGGAATCCAGGTCTATCTAACATAACATAGGACTCTGGGAATCCAGGTCTACCTAACATAACATATGACTCTGGGAATCCAGGTCTACCTAACATAACATATGATTCTGAGAATCCAGGTCTACCTAATATAATATATGACTCTAGGAGTCCAGGTCTACCTAACATAACATAGGACTCTGGGAATCCAGGTCTACCTAACATAACAGAGGACTCTGGGAATCCAGGTCTACCTAAAATAACATAGAACTCTGGGAATCCAGGTCTACCTAACATAACATAGGACTCTGGGAATCCAGGTCTACCTAACATAACATAGGACTCTGGGAATCCAGGTCTACCTAATATAACATATGACTGGGAATCCAGGTCTACCTAACATAACATATGACTCTTGGAATCCAGGTGTACCCAACATAACATATGACTCTGGGAATCCAGGTCTACCTAACATAACATATGACTCTGGGAATTCAGGTCTGCCTAACAAAAAATATGACTCTGGGAATCCAGGTCTACCTAACATAACATATGACTCTGGGATTCCAGGTCTACCTAACATAACATATGACTCTGGGAATCCAGGTCTACCTAACATAACATATGACTCTGGGAATCCAGGTCTACCTAACATAACATATGACTCTGGGAATCCAAGTCTACCTAACATAACATATGACTCTGGGAATCCAAGTCTACTTAATATAACATATGACTCTGGGAATCCAGGTCTACGTAACATAACATATGACTCGGGGAATCCAGGTCTACCTAACATAAGATATGACTCTGGGAATCCAGGTCTACCTAACATAACATATGACTCTGGGAATCCAGGTCTATCTAACATAGCATAGGACTCTGGGAATCCAGGTCTACCTAACATAACATATGACTCTGGGAATCCAGGTCTACCTAACATAACATAGGACTCTGGGAATCCAGATCTACCTAACATAACATAGGACTCTTGGAATCCAAATCTACCTAACATAACATATGGCTCTGGGAATCCAGATCTACCTAACATAACATAGGACTCTAGGAATCCAGGTCTACCTAACATAGCATATGACTTTGGGTATCCAGGTCTACCTAACATAACATATGACTCTAGGAATCCAGGTCTTCATAGCATAACATATGACTCTGGGAATCCAGGTCTACCTAACATAAATATTTGATTCTGGGAATCCAAGTCTACCTAACATAAAATATGACTGGGAATCCAGGCCTACCTAACATAACATATGACTCTAGGAATCCAGGTCTACCTAACATAACAGATGACTCTGGGAATCCAGGTCTACCTAACATAGCATATGACTCTGGGAATCCAGGTCTACCTAATATAACATATGACTCTGGGAATCCAGGTCTACCTAACATAACATAGGACTCTGGGAATCCAGGTCTACCTAGCATAACATATGACTTTGGGAATCCAGGTCTACCTAACATAACATATGACTCTGGGAATCCAGGTCTACCTAACATAACATATGACTCTGGGAATCCAGGTCTACCTAACATAACATAGGACTCTGGGAATCCAGATCTACCTAACATAACATAGGACTCTTGGAATCCAAATCTACCTAACATAACATATGACTCTGGGAATCCAGATCTACCTAACATAACATAGGACTCTAGGAATCCAGGTCTACCTAACATAGCATATGACTTTGGGTATCCAGGTCTACCTAACATAACATATGACTCTGGGAATCCAGGTCTACCTAACATAACATAGGACTCTGGGAATCCAGGTCTACCTAACATAACATAGGATTCTGGGAATCCAGGTCTACCTAACATAGCATATGACTCTGGGAATCCAGGTCTACCTAACATAACATAGGACTCTGGGAATCCAGGTCTACCTAACATAACATAGGACTCTGGGAATCCAGGTCTACCTAACATAACATATGACTCTGGGAATCCAGGTCTACCTAACATAACATATGACTGGGAATCCAGGTCCACCTAACATAACATATGACTCTGGGAATTCAGGTCTACCTAACATAATATATGACTCTGGGAATCCAGGTCTACCTAACATAACACATGACTCTGGGAATCCAGGTCTACCTAACATAACATATGACTCTAGGAATCCAAGTCTACCTAGCATAACATATGACTCTGGGAATCCAGGTCTACCTAACATAATATATGATTCTGGGAATCCAATTCTACCTAACATAACATATGACTCTAGGAATCCAGGTCTACCTAACATATCATATGACTCTGAGAATCCAGGTCTACCTAACATAGCATATGACTCTGGGAATCCAGGTCTACCTAATATAATATATGACTCTAGGAATCCAGGTCTACCTAACATAACATATGACTCTGGGAATCCAGGTCTACCTAACATAACAGAGGACTCTGGGAATCCAGGTCTACCTAAAATAACATAGAACTCTGGGAATCCAGGTCTACCTAACATAACATAGGACTCTGGGAATCCAGGTCTACCTAACATAACATAGGACTCTGGGAATCCAGGTGTACCCAACATAACATAGGACTCTGGGAATCCAGGTCTACCTAACATAACATATGACTCTGGGAATTCAGGTCTGCCTAACAAAAAATATGACTCTGGGAATCCAGGTCTACCTAACATAACATATGACTCTGGGAATCCAGGTCTACCTAACATAACATATGACTCTGGGAATCCAGGTCTACCTAACATAACATATGACTCTGGGAATCCAAGTCTACCTAACATAACATATGACTCTGGGAATCCAAGTCTACTTAATATAACATATGACTCTGGGAATCCAGGTCTACCTAACATAACATATGACTCGGGGAATCCAGGTCTACCTAACATAATATAGGACTCTGGGAATCCAGGTCTACCTAGCATAACATAGGACTCTGGGAATCCAGGTCTACCTAACATAACATATGACTGGGAATCCAGGTCTACCTAACATAACATATGACTCTGGGAATCCAGGTCTACCTAACATAACATATGACTCTGGGAATCCAGGTCTACCTAACATAACATAGGACTCTGGGAATCCAGATCTACCTAACATAACATAGGACTCTGGGAATCCAGGTCTACCTAACATAACATAGGACTCTGGGAATCCAGATCTACCTAACATAACATAGGACTCTGGGAATCCAGGTCTACCTAACATAACATATGACTCTGTGAATCCAGGTCTATCTAACATAACATAGGACTCTGTGAATCCAGGTCTACCTAACATAACATATGACTCTGGGAATCCAGGTCTATCTAACATAACATAGGACTCTGGGAATCCAGGTCTACCTAACATAACATATGACTCTGGGAATCCAGGTCTACCTAACATAACATATGACTCTGAGAATCCAGGTCTACCTAATATAATATATGACTCTAGGAGTCCAGGTCTACCTAACATAACATAGGACTCTGGGAATCCAGGTCTACCTAACATAACAGAGGACTCTGGGAATCCAGGTCTACCTAAAATAACATAGAACTCTGGGAATCCAGGTCTACCTAACATAACATAGGACTCTGGGAATCCAGGTCTACCTAACATAACATAGGACTCTGGGAATCCAGGTCTACCTAATATAACATATGACTGGGAATCCAGGTCTACCTAACATAACATATGACTCTTGGAATCCAGGTGTACCCAACATAACATATGACTCTGGGAATCCAGGTCTACCTAACATAACATATGACTCTGGGAATTCAGGCCTGCCTAACAAAAAATATGACTCTGGGAATCCAGGTCTACCTAACAAAACATATGACTCTGGGATTCCAGGTCTACCTAACATAACATATGACTCTGGGAATCCAGGTCTACCTAACATAACATATGACTCTGGGAATCCAGGTCTACCTAACATAACATATGACTCTGGGAATCCAAGTCTACCTAACATAACATATGACTCTGGGAATCCAAGTCTACTTAATATAACATATGACTCTGGGAATCCAGGTCTACGTAACATAACATATGACTCGGGGAATCCAGGTCTACCTAACATAAGATATGACTCTGGGAATCCAGGTCTACCTAACATAACATATGACTCTGGGAATCCAGGTCTATCTAACATAGCATAGGACTCTGGGAATCCAGGTCTACCTAACATAACATATGACTCTGGGAATCCAGGTCTACCTAACATAACATAGGACTCTGGGAATCCAGATCTACCTAACATAACATAGGACTCTTGGAATCCAAATCTACCTAACATAACATATGGCTCTGGGAATCCAGATCTACCTAACATAACATAGGACTCTAGGAATCCAGGTCTACCTAACATAGCATATGACTTTGGGTATCCAGGTCTACCTAACATAACATATGACTCTAGGAATCCAGGTCTTCATAGCATAACATATGACTCTGGGAATCCAGGTCTACCTAACATAAATATTTGATTCTGGGAATCCAAGTCTACCTAACATAACATATGACTGGGAATCCAGGCCTACCTAACATAACATATGACTCTAGGAATCCAGGTCTACCTAACATAACAGATGACTCTGGGAATCCAGGTCTACCTAACATAGCATATGACTCTGGGAATCCAGGTCTACCTAATATAACATATGACTCTGGGAATCCAGGTCTACCTAACATAACATAGGACTCTGGGAATCCAGGTCTACCTAGCATAACATATGACTTTGGGAATCCAGGTCTACCTAACATAACATATGACTCTGGGAATCCAGGTCTACCTAACATAACATATGACTCTGGGAATCCAGGTCTACCTAACATAACATAGGACTCTGGGAATCCAGATCTACCTAACATAACATAGGACTCTTGGAATCCAAATCTACCTAACATAACATATGACTCTGGGAATCCAGATCTACCTAACATAACATAGGACTCTAGGAATCCAGGTCTACCTAACATAGCATATGACTTTGGGTATCCAGGTCTACCTAACATAACATATGACTCTGGGAATCCAGGTCTACCTAACATAACATAGGACTCTGGGAATCCAGGTCTACCTAACATAACATAGGATTCTGGGAATCCAGGTCTACCTAACATAGCATATGACTCTGGGAATCCAGGTCTACCTAACATAACATAGGACTCTGGGAATCCAAGTCTACCTAGCATAACATATGACTCTGGGAATCCAGGTCTACCTAACATAATATATGATTCTGGGAATCCAATTCTACCTAACATAACATATGACTCTAGGAATCCAGGTCTACCTAACATATCATATGACTCTGAGAATCCAGGTCTACCTAACATAGCATATGACTCTGGGAATCCAGGTATACCTAATATAATATATGACTCTAGGAATCCAGGTCTACCTAACATAACATAGGACTCTGGGAATCCAGGTCTACCTAGCATAACAGAGGACTCTGGGAATCCAGGTCTACCTAACATAACATATGACTCTGGGAATTCAGGTCTGCCTAACAAAAAATATGACTCTGGGAATCCAGGTCTACCTAACATAACATATGACTCTGGGATTCCAGGTCTACCTAACATAACATATGACTCTGGGAATCCAGGTCTACCTAACATAACATATGACTCTGGGAATCCAGGTCTACCTAACATAACATATGACTCTGGGAATCCAAGTCTACCTAACATAACATATGACTCTGGGAATCCAAGTCTACTTAATATAACATTTGACTCTGGGAATCCAGGTCTACCTAACATAACATATGACTCGGGGAATCCAGGTCTACCTAACATAATATAGGACTCTGGGAATCCAGGTCTACCTAGCATAACATAGGACTCTGGGAATCCAGGTCTACCTAACATAACATATGACTGGGAATCCAGGTCTACCTAACATAACATATGACTCTGGGAATCCAGGTCTACCTAACATAACATATGACTCTGGGAATCCAGGTCTACCTAACATAACATAGGACTCTGGGAATCCAGATCTACCTAACATAACATAGGACTCTGGGAATCCAGGTCTACCTAACATAACATAGGACTCTGGGAATCCAGATCTACCTAACATAACATAGGACTCTGGGAATCCAGGTCTACCTAACATAACATATGACTCTGTGAATCCAGGTCTATCTAACATAACATAGGACTCTGTGAATCCAGGTCTACCTAACATAACATATGACTCTGGGAATCCAGGACTATCTAACATAACATAGGACTCTTGGAATCCAAATCTACCTAACATAACATATGGCTCTGGGAATCCAGATCTACCTAACATAACATAGGACTCTGGGAATCCAGGTCTACCTAACATAACATAGGACTCTGGGAATCCAGGTCTACCTAACATAACATATGACTCTGGGAATCCAGGTCTACCTAACATAACATATGACTGGGAATCCAGGTCCACCTAACATAACATATGACTCTGGGAATTCAGGTCTACCTAACATAATATATGACCCTGGGAATCGAGGTCTACCTAACATAACATATGACTCTGGGAATCCAGGTCTACCTAACATAACATATGACTCTAGGAATCCAAGTCTACCTAGCATAACATATGACTCTGGGAATCCAGGTCTACCTAACATAATATATGATTCTGGGAATCCAATTCTACCTAACATAACATATGACTCTAGGAATCCAGGTCTACCTAACATAACATATGACTCTGAGAATCCAGGTCTACCTAACATAGCATATGACTCTGGGAATCCAGGTCTACCTAATATAATATATGACTCTAGGAATCCAGGTCTACCTAACATAACATATGACTCTGGGAATCCAGGTCTACCTAACATAACAGAGGACTCTGGGAATCCAGGTCTACCTAAAATAACATAGAACTCTGGGAATCCAGGTCTACCTAACATAACATAGGACTCTGGGAATCCAGGTCTACCTAACATAACATAGGACTCTGGGAATCCAGGTCTACCTAATATAACATATGACTGGGAATCCAGGTCTACCTAACATAACATATGACTCTTGGAATCCAGGTGTACCCAACATAACATATGACTCTGGGAATCCAGGTCTACCTAACATAACATATGACTCTGGGAATTCAGGTCTGCCTAACAAAAAATATGACTCTGGGAATCCAGGTCTACCTAACATAACATATGACTCTGGGATTCCAGGTCTACCTAACATAACATATGACTCTGGGAATCCAGGTCTACCTAACATAACATATGACTCTGGGAATCCAGGTCTACCTAACATAACATATGACTCTGGGAATCCAAGTCTACCTAACATAACATATGACTCTGGGAATCCAAGTCTACTTAATATAACATATGACTCTGGGAATCCAGGTCTACCTAACATAACATATGACTCGGGGAATCCAGGTCTACCTAACATAATATAGGACTCTGGGAATCCAGGTCTACCTAGCATAACATAGGACTCTGGGAATCCAGGTCTACCTAACATAACATATGACTGGGAATCCAGGTCTACCTAACATAACATATGACTCTGGGAATCCAGGTCTACCTAACATAACATAGGACTCTGGGAATCCAGATCTACCTAACATAACATAGGACTCTGGGAATCCAGGTCTACCTAACAAATCATAGGACTCTGGGAATCCAGATCTACCTAACATAACATAGGACTCTGGGAATCCAGGTCTACCTAACATAACATATGACTCTGTGAATCCAGGTCTATCTAACATAACATAGGACTCTGTGAATCCAGGTCTACCTAACATAACATATGACTCTGGGAATCCAGGTCTATCTAACATAACATAGGACTCTGGGAATCCAGATCTACCTAACATAACATAGGACTCTGGGAATCCAGGTCTACCTAACATAACATATGACTCTGTGAATCCAGGTCTATCTAACATAACATAGGACTCTGTGAATCCAGGTCTACCTAACATAGCATATGACTCTGGGAATCCAGGTCTACCTAATATAATATATGACTCTAGGAATCCAGGTCTACCTAACATAACATAGGACTCTGGGAATCCAGGTCTACCTAACATAACAGAGGACTCTGGGAATCCAGGTCTACCTAAAATAACATAGAACTCTGGGAATCCAGGTCTACCTAACATAACATAGGACTCTGGGAATCCAGGTCTACCTAACATAACATAGGACTCTGGGAATCCAGGTCTACCTAATATAACATATGACTGGGAATCCAGGTCTACCTAACATAACATATGACTCTTGGAATCCAGGTGTACCCAACATAACATATGACTCTGGGAATCCAGGTCTACCTAACATAGCATATGACTCTGGGAATCCAGGTCTACCTAATATAACATATGACTCTGGGAATCCAGGTCTACCTAACATAACATAGGACTCTGGGAATCCAGGTCTACCTAGCATAACATATGACTTTGGGAATCCAGGTCTACCTAACATAACATATGACTCTGGGAATCCAGGTCTACCTAACATAACATATGACTCTGGGAATCCAGGTCTACCTAACATAACATAGGACTCTGGGAATCCAGATCTACCTAACATAACATAGGACTCTTGGAATCCAAATCTACCTAACATAACATATGACTCTGGGAATCCAGATCTACCTAACATAACATAGGACTCTAGGAATCCAGGTCTACCTAACATAGCATATGACTTTGGGTATCCAGGTCTACCTAACATAACATATGACTCTGGGAATCCAGGTCTACCTAACATAACATAGGACTCTGGGAATCCAGGTCTACCTAACATAACATAGGATTCTGGGAATCCAGGTCTACCTAACATAGCATATGACTCTGGGAATCCAGGTCTACCTAACATAACATAGGACTCTGGGAATCCAAGTCTACCTAGCATAACATATGACTCTGGGAATCCAGGTCTACCTAACATAATATATGATTCTGGGAATCCAATTCTACCTAACATAACATATGACTCTAGGAATCCAGGTCTACCTAACATATCATATGACTCTGAGAATCCAGGTCTACCTAACATAGCATATGACTCTGGGAATCCAGGTATACCTAATATAATATATGACTCTAGGAATCCAGGTCTACCTAACATAACATAGGACTCTGGGAATCCAGGTCTACCTAGCATAACAGAGGACTCTGGGAATCCAGGTCTACCTAACATAACATATGACTCTGGGAATTCAGGTCTGCCTAACAAAAAATATGACTCTGGGAATCCAGGTCTACCTAACATAACATATGACTCTGGGATTCCAGGTCTACCTAACATAACATATGACTCTGGGAATCCAGGTCTACCTAACATAACATATGACTCTGGGAATCCAGGTCTACCTAACATAACATATGACTCTGGGAATCCAAGTCTACCTAACATAACATATGACTCTGGGAATCCAAGTCTACTTAATATAACATTTGACTCTGGGAATCCAGGTCTACCTAACATAACATATGACTCGGGGAATCCAGGTCTACCTAACATAATATAGGACTCTGGGAATCCAGGTCTACCTAGCATAACATAGGACTCTGGGAATCCAGGTCTACCTAACATAACATATGACTGGGAATCCAGGTCTACCTAACATAACATATGACTCTGGGAATCCAGGTCTACCTAACATAACATATGACTCTGGGAATCCAGGTCTACCTAACATAACATAGGACTCTGGGAATCCAGATCTACCTAACATAACATAGGACTCTGGGAATCCAGGTCTACCTAACATAACATAGGACTCTGGGAATCCAGATCTACCTAACATAACATAGGACTCTGGGAATCCAGGTCTACCTAACATAACATATGACTCTGTGAATCCAGGTCTATCTAACATAACATAGGACTCTGTGAATCCAGGTCTACCTAACATAACATATGACTCTGGGAATCCAGGACTATCTAACATAACATAGGACTCTTGGAATCCAAATCTACCTAACATAACATATGGCTCTGGGAATCCAGATCTACCTAACATAACATAGGACTCTGGGAATCCAGGTCTACCTAACATAACATAGGACTCTGGGAATCCAGGTCTACCTAACATAACATATGACTCTGGGAATCCAGGTCTACCTAACATAACATATGACTGGGAATCCAGGTCCACCTAACATAACATATGACTCTGGGAATTCAGGTCTACCTAACATAATATATGACCCTGGGAATCCAGGTCTACCTAACATAACATATGACTCTGGGAATCCAGGTCTACCTAACATAACATATGACTCTAGGAATCCAAGTCTACCTAGCATAACATATGACTCTGGGAATCCAGGTCTACCTAACATAATATATGATTCTGGGAATCCAATTCTACCTAACATAACATATGACTCTAGGAATCCAGGTCTACCTAACATAACATATGACTCTGAGAATCCAGGTCTACCTAACATAGCATATGACTCTGGGAATCCAGGTCTACCTAATATAATATATGACTCTAGGAATCCAGGTCTACCTAACATAACATATGACTCTGGGAATCCAGGTCTACCTAACATAACAGAGGACTCTGGGAATCCAGGTCTACCTAAAATAACATAGAACTCTGGGAATCCAGGTCTACCTAACATAACATAGGACTCTGGGAATCCAGGTCTACCTAACATAACATAGGACTCTGGGAATCCAGGTCTACCTAATATAACATATGACTGGGAATCCAGGTCTACCTAACATAACATATGACTCTTGGAATCCAGGTGTACCCAACATAACATATGACTCTGGGAATCCAGGTCTACCTAACATAACATATGACTCTGGGAATTCAGGTCTGCCTAACAAAAAATATGACTCTGGGAATCCAGGTCTACCTAACATAACATATGACTCTGGGATTCCAGGTCTACCTAACATAACATATGACTCTGGGAATCCAGGTCTACCTAACATAACATATGACTCTGGGAATCCAGGTCTACCTAACATAACATATGACTCTGGGAATCCAAGTCTACCTAACATAACATATGACTCTGGGAATCCAAGTCTACTTAATATAACATATGACTCTGGGAATCCAGGTCTACCTAACATAACATATGACTCGGGGAATCCAGGTCTACCTAACATAATATAGGACTCTGGGAATCCAGGTCTACCTAGCATAACATAGGACTCTGGGAATCCAGGTCTACCTAACATAACATATGACTGGGAATCCAGGTCTACCTAACATAACATATGACTCTGGGAATCCAGGTCTACCTAACATAACATAGGACTCTGGGAATCCAGATCTACCTAACATAACATAGGACTCTGGGAATCCAGGTCTACCTAACAAATCATAGGACTCTGGGAATCCAGATCTACCTAACATAACATAGGACTCTGGGAATCCAGGTCTACCTAACATAACATATGACTCTGTGAATCCAGGTCTATCTAACATAACATAGGACTCTGTGAATCCAGGTCTACCTAACATAACATATGACTCTGGGAATCCAGGTCTATCTAACATAACATAGGACTCTGGGAATCCAGATCTACCTAACATAACATAGGACTCTGGGAATCCAGGTCTACCTAACATAACATATGACTCTGTGAATCCAGGTCTATCTAACATAACATAGGACTCTGTGAATCCAGGTCTACCTAACATAGCATATGACTCTGGGAATCCAGGTCTACCTAATATAATATATGACTCTAGGAATCCAGGTCTACCTAACATAACATAGGACTCTGGGAATCCAGGTCTACCTAACATAACAGAGGACTCTGGGAATCCAGGTCTACCTAAAATAACATAGAACTCTGGGAATCCAGGTCTACCTAACATAACATAGGACTCTGGGAATCCAGGTCTACCTAACATAACATAGGACTCTGGGAATCCAGGTCTACCTAATATAACATATGACTGGGAATCCAGGTCTACCTAACATAACATATGACTCTTGGAATCCAGGTGTACCCAACATAACATATGACTCTGGGAATCCAGGTCTACCTAACATAACATATGACTCTGGGAATTCAGGTCTGCCTAACAAAAAATATGACTCTGGGAATCCAGGTCTACCTAACATAACATATGACTCTGGGATTCCAGGTCTACCTAACATAACATATGACTCTGGGAATCCAGGTCTACCTAACATAACATATGACTCTGGGAATCCAGGTCTACCTAACATAACATATGACTCTGGGAATCCAAGTCTACCTAACATAACATATGACTCTGGGAATCCAAGTCTACTTAATATAACATAGGACTCTGGGAATCCAGGTCTACCTAACATAACATATGACTCGGGGAATCCAGGTCTACCTAACATAATATAGGACTCTGGGAATCCAGGTCTACCTAGCATAACATAGGACTCTGGGAATCCAGGTCTACCTAACATAACATATGACTCTGGGAATCCAGGTCTACCTAACATAACATATGACTCTAGGAATCCAAGTCTACCTAGCATAACATATGACTCTGGGAATCCAGGTCTACCTAACATAATATATGATTCTGGGAATCCAATTCTACCTAACATAACATATGACTCTAGGAATCCAGGTCTACCTAACATAACATATGACTCTGAGAATCCAGGTCTACCTAACATAGCATATGACTCTGGGAATCCAGGTCTACCTAATATAATATATGACTCTAGGAATCCAGGTCTACCTAACATAACATATGACTCTGGGAATCCAGGTCTACCTAACATAACAGAGGACTCTGGGAATCCAGGTCTACCTAAAATAACATAGAACTCTGGGAATCCAGGTCTACCTAACATAACATAGGACTCTGGGAATCCAGGTCTACCTAACATAACATAGGACTCTGGGAATCCAGGTCTACCTAATATAACATATGACTGGGAATCCAGGTCTACCTAACATAACATATGACTCTTGGAATCCAGGTGTACCCAACATAACATATGACTCTGGGAATCCAGGTCTACCTAACATAACATATGACTCTGGGAATTCAGGTCTGCCTAACAAAAAATATGACTCTGGGAATCCAGGTCTACCTAACATAACATATGACTCTGGGATTCCAGGTCTACCTAACATAACATATGACTCTGGGAATCCAGGTCTACCTAACATAACATATGACTCTGGGAATCCAGGTCTACCTAACATAACATATGACTCTGGGAATCCAAGTCTACCTAACATAACATATGACTCTGGGAATCCAAGTCTACTTAATATAACATATGACTCTGGGAATCCAGGTCTACCTAACATAACATATGACTCGGGGAATCCAGGTCTACCTAACATAATATAGGACTCTGGGAATCCAGGTCTACCTAGCATAACATAGGACTCTGGGAATCCAGGTCTACCTAACATAACATATGACTGGGAATCCAGGTCTACCTAACATAACATATGACTCTGGGAATCCAGGTCTACCTAACATAACATAGGACTCTGGGAATCCAGATCTACCTAACATAACATAGGACTCTGGGAATCCAGGTCTACCTAACAAATCATAGGACTCTGGGAATCCAGATCTACCTAACATAACATAGGACTCTGGGAATCCAGGTCTACCTAACATAACATATGACTCTGTGAATCCAGGTCTATCTAACATAACATAGGACTCTGTGAATCCAGGTCTACCTAACATAACATATGACTCTGGGAATCCAGGTCTATCTAACATAACATAGGACTCTGGGAATCCAGATCTACCTAACATAACATAGGACTCTGGGAATCCAGGTCTACCTAACATAACATATGACTCTGTGAATCCAGGTCTATCTAACATAACATAGGACTCTGTGAATCCAGGTCTACCTAACATAGCATATGACTCTGGGAATCCAGGTCTACCTAATATAATATATGACTCTAGGAATCCAGGTCTACCTAACATAACATAGGACTCTGGGAATCCAGGTCTACCTAACATAACAGAGGACTCTGGGAATCCAGGTCTACCTAAAATAACATAGAACTCTGGGAATCCAGGTCTACCTAACATAACATAGGACTCTGGGAATCCAGGTCTACCTAACATAACATAGGACTCTGGGAATCCAGGTCTACCTAATATAACATATGACTGGGAATCCAGGTCTACCTAACATAACATATGACTCTTGGAATCCAGGTGTACCCAACATAACATATGACTCTGGGAATCCAGGTCTACCTAACATAACATATGACTCTGGGAATTCAGGTCTGCCTAACAAAAAATATGACTCTGGGAATCCAGGTCTACCTAACATAACATATGACTCTGGGATTCCAGGTCTACCTAACATAACATATGACTCTGGGAATCCAGGTCTACCTAACATAACATATGACTCTGGGAATCCAGGTCTACCTAACATAACATATGACTCTGGGAATCCAAGTCTACCTAACATAACATATGACTCTGGGAATCCAAGTCTACTTAATATAACATAGGACTCTGGGAATCCAGGTCTACCTAACATAACATATGACTCGGGGAATCCAGGTCTACCTAACATAATATAGGACTCTGGGAATCCAGGTCTACCTAGCATAACATAGGACTCTGGGAATCCAGGTCTACCTAACATAACATATGACTGGGAATCCAGGTCTACCTAACATAACATATGACTCTGGGAATCCAGGTCTACCTAACATAACATATGACTCTGGGAATCCAGGTCTACCTAACATAACATAGGACTCTGGGAATCCAGATCTACCTAACATAACATAGGACTCTGGGAATCCAGGTCTACCTAACATAACATAGGACTCTGGGAATCCAGATCTACCTAACATAACATAGGACTCTGGGAATCCAGGTCTACCTAGCATAACATATGACTCTGTGAATCCAGGTCTATCTAACATAACATAGGACTCTGTGAATCCAGGTCTACCTAACATAACATATGACTCTGGGAATCCAGGTCTATCTAACATAATATAGGACTCTGGGAATCCAGGTCTACCTAACATAACATATGACTCTGGGAATCCAGGTCTACCTAACATAACATATGACTATGAGAATCCAGGTCTACCTAATATAATATATGACTCTAGGAATCCAGGTCTACCTAACATAACATAGGACTCTGGGAATCCAGGTCTACCTAACATAACAGAGGACTCTGGGAATCCAGGTCTACCTAAAATAACATAGAACTCTGGGAATCCAGGTCTACCTAACATAACATAGGACTCTGGGAATCCAGGTCTACCTAACATAACATAGGACTCTGGGAATCCAGGTCTACCTAATATAACATATGACTGGGAATGCAGGTCTACCTAACATAACATATGACTCTTGGAATCCAGGTGTACTCAACATAACATATGACTCTGGGAATCCAGGTCTACCTAACATAACATATGACTCTGGGAATTCAGGTCTGCCTAACAAAAAATATGACTCTGGGAATCCAGGTCTACCTAACATAACATATGACTCTGGGATTCCAGGTCTACCTAACATAACATATGACTCTGGGAATCCAGGTCTACCTAACATAACATATGACTCTGGGAATCCAGGTCTACCTAACATAACATATGACTCTGGGAATCCAAGTCTACCTAACATAACATATGACTCTGGGAATCCAAGTCTACTTAATATAACATATGACTCTGGGAATCCAGGTCTACCTAACATAACATATGACTCGGGGAATCCAGGTCTACCTAACATAATATAGGACTCTGGGAATCCAGGTCTACCTAGCATAACATAGGACTCTGGGAATCCAGGTCTACCTAACATAACATATGACTGGGAATCCAGGTCTACCTAACATAACATATGACTCTGGGAATCCAGGTCTACCTAACATAACATAGGACTCTGGGAATCCAGATCTACCTAACATAACATAGGACTCTGGGAATCCAGATCTACCTAACATAACATAGGACTCTGGGAATCCAGATCTACCTAACATAACATAGGACTCTGGGAATCCAGGTCTACCTAACATAACATATGACTCTGTGAATCCAGGTCTATCTAACATAACATAGGACTCTGTGAATCCAGGTCTACCTAACATAACATATGACTCTGGGAATCCAGGTCTATCTAACATAACATAGGACTCTGGGAATCCAGATCTACCTAACATAACATAGGACTCTGTGAATCCAGGTCTATCTAACATAACATAGGACTCTGTGAATCCAGGTCTACCTAACATAGCATATGACTCTGGGAATCCAAGTCTACCTAATATAATATATGACTCTAGGAATCCAGGTCTACCTAACATAACATAGGACTCTGGGAATCCAGGTCTACCTAACATAACAGAGGACTCTGGGAATCCAGGTCTACCTAAAATAACATAGAACTCTGGGAATCCAGGTCTACCTAACATAACATAGGACTCTGGGAATCCAGGTCTACCTAACATAACATCGGACTCTGGGAATCCAGGTCTACCTAATATAACATATGACTGGGAATCCAGGTCTACCTAACATAACATATGACTCTTGGAATCCAGGTGTACCCAACATAACATATGACTCTGGGAATCCAGGTCTACCTAACATAACATATGACTCTGGGAATTCAGGTCTGCCTAACAAAAAATATGACTCTGGGAATCCAGGTCTACCTAACATAACATATGACTCTGGGATTCCAGGTCTACCTAACATAACATATGACTCTGGGAATCCAGGTCTACCTAACATAACATATGACTCTGGGAATCCAGGTCTACCTAACATAACATATGACTCTGGGAATCCAAGTCTACCTAACATAACATATGACTCTGGGAATCCAAGTCTACTTAATATAACATATGACTCTGGGAATCCAGGTCTACCTAATTTAACATATGACTCGGGGAATCCAGGTCTACCTAACATAATATAGGACTCTGGGAATCCAGGTCTACCTAGCATAACATAGGACTCTGGGAATCCAGTTCTACCTAACATAACATATGACTGGGAATCCAGGTCTACCTAACATAACATATGACTCTGGGAATCCAGGTCTACCTAACATAACATATGACTCTGGGAATCCAGGTCTACCTAACATAACATAGGACTCTGGGAATCCAGATCTACCTAACATAACATAGGACTCTGGGAATCCAGGTCTACCTAACATAACATAGGACTCTGGGAATCCAGATCTACCTAACATAACATAGGACTCTGGGAATCCAGGTCTACCTAACATAACATATGACTCTGTGAATCCAGGTCTATCTAACATAACATAGGACTCTGTGAATCCAGGTCTACCTAACATAACATATGACTCTGGGAATCCAGGTCTATATAACATAACATAGGACTCTGGGAATCCAGGTCTACCTAACATAACATATGACTCTGGGAATCCAGGTCTACCTAACATAACATATGACTCTGAGAATCCAGGTCTACCTAATATAATATATGACTCTAGGAGTCCAGGTCTACCTAACATAACATAGGACTCTGGGAATCCAGGTCTACCTAACATAACAGAGGACTCTGGGAATCCAGGTCTACCTAAAATAACATAGAACTCTGGGAATCCAGATCTACCTAACATAACATAGGACTCTGGGAATCCAGGTCTACCTAACATAACATAGGACTCTGGGAATCCAGGTCTACCTAATATAACATATGACTGGGAATCCAGGTCTACCTAACATAACATATGACTCTTGGAATCCAGGTGTACCCAACATAACATATGACTCTGGGAATCCAGGTCTACCTAACATAACATATGACTCTGGGAATTCAGGTCTGCCTAACAAAAAATATGACTCTGGGAATCCAGGTCTACCTAACATAACATATGACTCTGGGATTCCAGGTCTACCTAACATAACATATGACTCTGGGAATCCAGGTCTACCTAACATAACATATGACTCTGGGAATCCAGGTCTACCTAACATAACATATGACTCTGGGAATCCAAGTCTACCTAACATAACATATGACTCTGGGAATCCAAGTCTACTTAATATAACATATGACTCTGGGAATCCAGGTCTACCTAACATAACATATGACTCGGGGAATCCAGGTCTACCTAACATAATATAGGACTCTGGGAATCTAGGTCTAACTAACATAACATATGACTGGGAATCCAGGTCTACCTAACATAACATATGACTCTGGGAATCCAGGTCTACCTAACATAACATAGGACTCTGGGAATCCAGATCTACCTAACATAACATAGGACTCTGGGAATCCAGGTCTACCTAACATAACATAGGACTCTGGGAATCCAGATCTACCTAACATAACATAGGACTCTGGGAATCCAGGTCTACCTAACATAACATATGACTCTGTGAATCCAGGTCTATCTAACATAACATAGGACTCTGTGAATCCAGGTCTACCTAACATAACATATGACTCTGGGAATCCAGGTCTATATAACATAACATAGGACTCTGGGAATCCAGATCTACCTAACATAACATAGGACTCTGGGAATCCAGGTCTACCTAACATAACATATGACTCTGTGAATCCAGGTCTATCTAACATAACATATGACTCTGTGAATCCAGGTCTACCTAACATAGCATATGACTCTGGGAATCCAGGTCTACCTAATATAATATATGACTCTAGGAATCCAGGTCTACCTAACATAACATAGGACTCTGGGAATCCAGGTCTACCTAACATAACAGAGGACTCTGGGAATCCAGGTCTACCTAAAATAACATAGAACTCTGGGAATCCAGGTCTACCTAACATAACATATGACTCTGGGAATCCAGGTCTACCTAACATAACATATGACTCTCGGAATCCAAGTCTACCTAACATAACATATGACTCTGGGAATCCAAGTCTACTTAATATAACATATGACTCTGGGAATCCAGGTCTACCTAACATAACATATGACTCGGGGAATCCAGGTCTACCTAACATAATATAGGACTCTGGGAATCCAGGTCTACCTAGCATAACATAGGAATCTGGGAATCCAGGTCTACCTAACATAACATATGACTGGGAATCCAGGTCTACCTAACATAACATATGACTCTGGGAATCCAGGTCTACCTAACATAACATATGACTCTGGGAATCCAGGTCTACCTAACATAACATAGGACTCTGGGAATCCAGATCTACCTAACATAACATAGGACTCTGGGAATCCAGGTCTACCTAACATAACATAGGACTCTGGGAATCCAGATCTACCTAACATAACATAGGACTCTGGGAATCCAGGTCTACCTAACATAACATATGACTCTGTGAATCCAGGTCTATCTAACATAACATAGGACTCTGTGAATCCAGGTCTACCTAACATAACATATGACTCTGGGAATCCAGGTTTATCTAACATAACATAGGACTCTGGGAATCCAGGTCTACCTAACATAACATATGACTCTGGGAATCCAGGTCTACCTAACATAACATAGAACTCTGGGAATCCAGGTCTACCTAAAATAACATAGAACTCTGGGAATCCAGGTCTACCTAACATAACATAGGACTCTGGGAATCCAGGTCTACCTAACATAACATAGGACTCTGGGAATCCAGGTCTACCTAATATAACATATGACTGGGAATCCAGGTCTACCTAACATAACATATGACTCTTGGAATCCAGGTGTACCCAACATAACATATGACTCTGGGAATCCAGGTCTACCTAACATAACATATGACTCTGGGAATTCAGGTCTGCCTAACAAAAAATATGACTCTGGGAATCCAGGTCTACCTAACATAACATATGACTCTGGGATTCCAGGTCTACCTAACATAACATATGACTCTGGGAATCCAGGTCTACCTAACATAACATATGACTCTGGGAATCCAGGTCTACCTAACATAACATATGACTCTGGGAATCCAAGTCTACCTAACATAACATATGACTCTGGGAATCCAAGTCTACTTAATATAACATATGACTCTGGGAATCCAGGTCTACCTAACATAACATATGACTCGGGGAATCCAGGTCTACCTAACATAATATAGGACTCTGGGAATCCAGGTCTACCTAGCATAACATAGGACTCTGGGAATCCAGGTCTACCTAACATAACATATGACTGGGAATCCAGGTCTACCTAACATAACATATGACTCTGGGAATCCAGGTCTACCTAACATAACATAGGACTCTGGGAATCCAGATCTACCTAACATAACATAGGACTCTGGGAATCCAGGTCTACCTAACATAACATAGGACTCTGGGAATCCAGATCTACCTAACATAACATAGGACTCTGGGAATCCAGGTCTACCTAACATAACATATGACTCTGTGAATCCAGGTCTATCTAACATAACATAGGACTCTGTGAATCCAGGTCTACCTAACATAACATATGACTCTGGGAATCCAGGTCTATCTAACATAACATAGGACTCTGGGAATCCAGATCTACCTAACATAACATAGGACTCTGTGAATCCTGGTCTATCTAACATAACATAGGACTCTGTGAATCCAGGTCTACCTAACATAGCATATGACTCTGGGAATCCAAGTCTACCTAATATAATATATGACTCTAGGAATCCAGGTCTACCTAACATAACATAGGACTCTGGGAATCCAGGTCTACCTAATATAACAGAGGACTCTGGGAATCCAGGTCTACCTAAAATAACATAGAACTCTGGGAATCCAGGTCTACCTAACATAACATAGGACTCTGGGAATCCAGGTCTACCTAACATAACATCGGACTCTGGGAATCCAGGTCTACCTAATATAACATATGACTGGGAATCCAGGTCTACCTAACATAACATATGACTCTTGGAATCCAGGTGTACCCAACATAACATATGACTCTGGGAATCCAGGTCTACCTAACATAACATATGACTCTGGGAATTCAGGTCTGCCTAACAAAAAATATGACTCTGGGAATCCAGGTCTACCTAACATAACATATGACTCTGGGATTCCAGGTCTACCTAACATAACATATGACTCTGGGAATCCAGGTCTACCTAACATAACATATGACTCTGGGAATCCAGGTCTACCTAACATAACATATGACTCTGGGAATCCAAGTCTACCTAACATAACATATGACTCTGGGAATCCAAGTCTACTTAATATAACATATGACTCTGGGAATCCAGGTCTACCTAATTTAACATATGACTCGGGGAATCCAGGTCTACCTAACATAATATAGGACTCTGGGAATCCAGGTCTACCTAGCATAACATAGGACTCTGGGAATCCAGGTCTACCTAACATAACATATGACTGGGAATCCAGGTCTACCTAACATAACATATGACTCTGGGAATCCAGGTCTACCTAACATAACATATGACTCTGGGAATCCAGGTCTACCTAACATAACATAGGACTCTGGGAATCCAGATCTACCTAACATAACATAGGACTCTGGGAATCCAGGTCTACCTAACATAACATAGGACTCTGGGAATCCAGATCTACCTAACATAACATAGGACTCTGGGAATCCAGGTCTACCTAACATAACATATGACTCTGTGAATCCAGGTCTATCTAACATAACATAGGACTCTGTGAATCCAGGTCTACCTAACATAACATATGACTCTGGGAATCCAGGTCTATATAACATAACATAGGACTCTGGGAATCCAGGTCTACCTAACATAACATATGACTCTGGGAATCCAGGTCTACCTAACATAACATATGACTCTGAGAATCCAGGTCTACCTAATATAATATATGACTCTAGGAGTCCAGGTCTACCTAACATAACATAGGACTCTGGGAATCCAGGTCTACCTAACATAACAGAGGACTCTGGGAATCCAGGTCTACCTAAAATAACATAGAACTCTGGGAATCCAGGTCTACCTAACATAACATAGGACTTTGGGAATCCAGGTCTACCTAACATAACATAGGACTCTGGGAATCCAGGTCTACCTAATATAACATATGACTGGGTATCCAGGTCTACCTAACATAACATATGACTCTTGGAATCCAGGTGTACCCAACATAACATATGACTCTGGGAATCCAGGTCTACCTAACATAACATATGACTCTGGGAATTCAGGTCTGCCTAACAAAAAATATGACTCTGGGAATCCAGGTCTACCTAACATAACATATGACTCTGGGATTCCAGGTCTACCTAACATAACATATGACTCTGGGAATCCAGGTCTACCTAACATAACATATGACTCTGGGAATCCAGGTCTACCTAACATAACATATGACTCTGGGAATCCAAGTCTACCTAACATAACATATGACTCTGGGAATCCAAGTCTACTTAATATAACATATGACTCTGGGAATCCAGGTCTACCTAACATAACATATGACTCGGGGAATCCAGGTCTACCTAACATAATATAGGACTCTGTGAATCCAGGTCTACCTAACATAACATATGACTGGGAATCCAGGTCTACCTAACATAACATATGACTCTGGGAATCCAGGTCTACCTAACATAACATAGGACTCTGGGAATCCAGATCTACCTAACATAACATAGGACTCTGGGAATCCAGGTCTACCTAACATAACATAGGACTCTGGGAATCCAGATCTACCTAACATAACATAGGACTCTGGGAATCCAGATCTACCTAACATAACATATGACTCTGTGAATCCAGGTCTATCTAACATAACATAGGACTCTGTGAATCCAGGTCTACCTAACATAACATATGACTCTGGGAATCCAGGTCTATCTAACATAACATAGGACTCTGGGAATCCAGATCTACCTAACATAACATAGGACTCTGGGAATCCAGGTCTACCTAACATAACATATGACTCTGTGAATCCAGGTCTATCTAACATAACATATGACTCTGTGAATCCAGGTCTACCTAACATAGCATATGACTCTTGGAATCCAGGTCTACCTAATATAATATATGACTCTAGGAATCCAGGTCTACCTAACATAACATAGGACTCTGGGAATCCAGGTCTACCTAACATAACAGAGGACTCTGGGAATCCAGGTCTACCTAAAATAACATAGAACTCTGGGAATCCAGGTCTACCTAACATAACATATGACTCTGGGAATCCAGGTCTACCTAACACAACATATGACTCTCGGAATCCAAGTCTACCTAACATAACATATGACTCTGGGAATCCAAGTCTACTTAATATAACATATGACTCTGGGAATCCAGGTCTACCTAACATAACATATGACTCGGGGAATCCAGGTCTACCTAATATAATATAGGACTCTGGGAATCCAGGTCTACCTAGCATAACATAGGACTCTGGGAATCCAGGTCTACCTAACATAACATATGACTGGGAATCCAGGTCTACCTAACATAACATATGACTCTGGGAATCCAGGTCTACCTAACATAACATATGACTCTGGGAATCCAGGTCTACCTAACATAACATAGGACTCTGGGAATCCAGATCTACCTAACATAACATAGGACTCTGGGAATCCAGGTCTACCTAACATAACATAGGACTCTGGGAATCCAGGTCTACCTAACATAACATATGACTCTGTGAATCCAGGTCTACCTAACATAACATATGACTCTGGGAATCCAGGTTTATCTAACATAAAATAGGACTCTGGGAATCCAGGTCTACCTAACATAACATATGACTCTGAGAATCCAGGTCTACCTAATATAATATATGACTCTAGAAATCCAGGTCTACCTAACATAACATAGGACTCTGGGAATCCAGGTCTACCTAACATAACAGTGGACTCTGGGAATCCAGGTCTACCTAAAATAACATAGAACTCTGGGAATCCAGGTCTACCTTACATAACATAGGACTCTGGGAATCCAGGTCTACCTAACATAACATAGGACTCTGGGAATCCAGGTCTACCTAATATAACATATGACTGGGAATCCAGGTCTACCTAACATAACATATGACTCTTGGAATCCAGGTGTACCCAACATAACATATGACTCTGGGAATCCAGGTCTACCTACCATAACATATGACTCTGGGAATTCAGGTCTGCCTAACAAAAAATATGACTCTGGGAATCCAGGTCTACCTAACATAACATATGACTCTGGGATTCCAGGTCTACCTAACATAACATATGACTCTGGGAATCCAGGTCTACCTAACATAACATATGACTCTGGGAATCCAGGTCTACCTAACATAACATATGACTCTGGGAATCCAAGTCTACCTAACATAACATATGACTCTGGGAATCCAAGTCTACTTAATATAACATATGACTCTGGGAATCCAGGTCTACCTATCATAACATATGACTCGGGGAATCCAGGTCTACCTAACATAATATAGGACTCTGGGAATCCAGGTCTACCTAGCATAACATAGGACTCTGGGAATCCAGGTCTACCTAACATAACATATGACTGGGATCCAGGTCTACCTAACATAACATATGACTCTGGGAATCCAGGTCTACCTAACATAACATAGGACTCTGGGAATCCAGATCTACCTAACATAACATAGGACTCTGGGAATCCAGGTCTACCTAACATAACATAGGACTCTGGGAATCCAGATCTACCTAACATAACATAGGACTCTGGGAATCCAGGTCTACCTAACATAACATATGACTCTGTGAATCCAGGTCTATCTAACATAACATAGGACTCTGTGAATACAGGTCTACCTAACATAACATATGACTCTGGTAATCCAGGTCTATCTAACATAACATAGGACTCTGGGAATCCAGGTCTACCTAACATAACATATGACTCTTGGAATCCAGGTGTACCCAACATAACATATGACTCTGGGAATCCAGGTCTACCTAACATAACATATGACTCTGGGAATTCAGGTCTGCCTAACAAAAAATATGACTCTGGGAATCCAGGTCTACCTAACATAACATATGACTCTGGGATTCCAGGTCTACCTAACATAACATATGACTCTGGGAATCCAGGTCTACCTAACATAACATATGACTCTGGGAATCCAGGTCTACCTAACATAACATATGACTCTGGGAATCCAAGTCTACCTAACATAACATATGACTCTGGGAATCCAAGTCTACTTAATATAACATATGACTCTGGGAATCCAGGTCTACCTAACATAACATATGACTCGGGGAATCCAGGTCTACCTAACATAATATAGGACTCTGGGAATCCAGGTCTACCTAGCATAACATAGAACTCTGGGAATCCAGGTCTACCTAACATAACATATGACTGGGAATCCAGGTCTACCTAACATAACATATGACTCTGGGAATCCAGGTCTACCTAACATAACATATGACTCTGGGAATCCAGGTCTACCTAACATAACATAGGACTCTGGGAATCCAGATCTACCTAACATAACATAGGACTCTGGGAATCCAGGTCTACCTAACATAACATAGGACTCTGGGAATCCAGATCTACCTAACATAACATAGGACTCTGGGAATCCAGGTCTACCTAACATAACATATGACTCTGTGAATCCAGGTCTATCTAACATAACATAGGACTCTGTGAATCCAGGTCTACCTAACATACCATATGACTCTGGGAATCCAGGTCTATCTAACATAACATAGGACTCTGGGAATCCAGGTCTACCTAACATAACATATGACTCTGAGAATCCAGGTCTACCTAATATAATATATGACTCTAGAAATCCAGGTCTACCTAACATAACATAGGACTCTGGGAATCCAGGTCTACCTAACATAACAGAGGACTCTGGGAATCCAGGTCTACCTAAAATAACATAGAACTCTGGGAATCCAGGTCTACCTAACATAACATAGGACTCTGGGAATCCAGGTCTACCTAACATAACATAGGACTCTGGGAATCCAGGTCTACCTAATATAACATATGACTGGGAATCCAGGTCTACCTAACATAACATATGACTCTTGGAATCCAGGTGTACCCAACATAACATATGACTCTGGGAATCCAGGTCTACCTACCATAACATATGACTCTGGGAATTCAGGTCTGCCTAACAAAAAATATGACTCTGGGAATCCAGGTCTACCTAACATAACATATGACTCTGGGATTCCAGGTCTACCTAACATAACATATGACTCTGGGAATCCAGGTCTACCTAACATAACATATGACTCTGGGAATCCAGGTCTACCTAACATAACATATGACTCTGGGAATCCAAGTCTACCTAACATAACATATGACTCTGGGAATCCAAGTCTACTTAATATAACATATGACTCTGGGAATCCAGGTCTACCTATCATAACATATGACTCGGGGAATCCAGGTCTACCTAACATAATATAGGACTCTGGGAATCCAGGTCTACCTAGCATAACATAGGACTCTGGGAATCCAGGTCTACCTAACATAACATATGACTGGGAATCCAGGTCTACCTAACATAACATATGACTCTGGGAATCCAGGTCTACCTAACATAACATAGGACTCTGGGAATCCAGATCTACCTAACATAACATAGGACTCTGGGAATCCAGGTCTACCTAACATAACATAGGACTCTGGGAATCCAGGTCTACCTAGCATAACATAGGACTCTGGGAATCCAGGTCTACCTAACATAACATATGACTGGGAATCCAGGTCTACCTAACATAACATATGACTCTGGGAATCCAGGTCTACCTAACATAACATATGACTCTGGGAATCCAGGTCTACCTAACATAACATAGGACTCTGGGAATCCAGATCTACCTAACATAACATAGGACTCTGGGAATCCAGGTCTACCTAACATAACATAGGACTCTGGGAATCCAGATCTACCTAACATAACATAGGACTCTGGGAATCCAGGTCTACCTAACATAACATATGACTCTGTGAATCCAGGTCTATCTAACATAACATAGGACTCTGTGAATCCAGGTCTACCTAACATAACATATGACTCTGGGAATCCAGGTTTATCTAACATAAAATAGGACTCTGGGAATCCAGGTCTACCTAACATAACATATGACTCTGGGAATCCAGGTCTACCTAACATAACATATGACTCTGAGAATCCAGGTCTACCTAATATAATATATGACTCTAGAAATCCAGGTCTACCTAACATAACATAGGACTCTGGGAATCCAGGTCTACCTAACATAACAGAGGACTCTGGGAATCCAGGTCTACCTAAAATAACATAGAACTCTGGGAATCCAGGTCTACCTTACATAACATAGGACTCTGGGAATCCAGGTCTACCTAACATAACATAGGACTCTGGGAATCCAGGTCTACCTAATATAACATATGACTGGGAATCCAGGTCTACCTAACATAACATATGACTCTTGGAATCCAGGTGTACCCAACATAACATATGACTCTGGGAATCCAGGTCTACCTACCATAACATATGACTCTGGGAATTCAGGTCTGCCTAACAAAAAATATGACTCTGGGAATCCAGGTCTACCTAACATAACATATGACTCTGGGATTCCAGGTCTACCTAACATAACATATGACTCTGGGAATCCAGGTCTACCTAACATAACATATGACTCTGGGAATCCAGGTCTACCTAACATAACATATGACTCTGGGAATCCAAGTCTACCTAACATAACATATGACTCTGGGAATCCAAGTCTACTTAATATAACATATGACTCTGGGAATCCAGGTCTACCTATCATAACATATGACTCGGGGAATCCAGGTCTACCTAACATAATATAGGACTCTGGGAATCCAGGTCTACCTAGCATAACATAGGACTCTGGGAATCCAGGTCTACCTAACATAACATATGACTGGGAATCCAGGTCTACCTAACATAACATATGACTCTGGGAATCCAGGTCTACCTAACATAACATAGGACTCTGGGAATCCAGATCTACCTAACATAACATAGGACTCTGGGAATCCAGGTCTACCTAACATAACATAGGACTCTGGGAATCCAGATCTACCTAACATAACATAGGACTCTGGGAATCCAGGTCTACCTAACATAACATATGACTCTGTGAATCCAGGTCTATCTAACATAACATAGGACTCTGTGAATCCAGGTCTACCTAACATAACATATGACTCTGGTAATCCAGGTCTATCTAACATAACATAGGACTCTGGGAATCCAGGTCTACCTAACATAACATATGACTCTTGGAATCCAGGTGTACCCAACATAACATATGACTCTGGGAATCCAGGTCTACCTAACATAACATATGACTCTGGGAATTCAGGTCTGCCTAACAAAAAATATGACTCTGGGAATCCAGGTCTACCTAACATAACATATGACTCTGGGATTCCAGGTCTACCTAACATAACATATGACTCTGGGAATCCAGGTCTACCTAACATAACATATGACTCTGGGAATCCAAGTCTACCTAACATAACATATGACTCTGGGAATCCAAGTCTACTTAATATAACATATGACTCTGGGAATCCAGGTCTACCTAACATAACATATGACTCGGGGAATCCAGGTCTACCTAACATAATATAGGACTCTGGGAATCCAGGTCTACCTAGCATAACATAGAACTCTGGGAATCCAGGTCTACCTAACATAACATATGACTGGGAATCCAGGTCTACCTAACATAACATATGACTCTGGGAATCCAGGTCTACCTAACATAACATATGACTCTGGGAATCCAGGTCTACCTAACATAACATAGGACTCTGGGAATCCAGATCTACCTAACATAACATAGGACTCTGGGAATCCAGGTCTACCTAACATAACATAGGACTCTGGGAATCCAGATCTACCTAACATAACATAGGACTCTGGGAATCCAGGTCTACCTAACATAACATATGACTCTGTGAATCCAGGTCTATCTAACATAACATAGGACTCTGTGAATCCAGGTCTACCTAACATACCATATGACTCTGGGAATCCAGGTCTATCTAACATAACATAGGACTCTGGGAATCCAGGTCTACCTAACATAACATATGACTCTGAGAATCCAGGTCTACCTAATATAATATATGACTCTAGAAATCCAGGTCTACCTAACATAACATAGGACTCTGGGAATCCAGGTCTACCTAACATAACAGAGGACTCTGGGAATCCAGGTCTACCTAAAATAACATAGAACTCTGGGAATCCAGGTCTACCTAACATAACATAGGACTCTGGGAATCCAGGTCTACCTAACATAACATAGGACTCTGGGAATCCAGGTCTACCTAATATAACATATGACTGGGAATCCAGGTCTACCTAACATAACATATGACTCTTGGAATCCAGGTGTACCCAACATAACATATGACTCTGGGAATCCAGGTCTACCTACCATAACATATGACTCTGGGAATTCAGGTCTGCCTAACAAAAAATATGACTCTGGGAATCCAGGTCTACCTAACATAACATATGACTCTGGGATTCCAGGTCTACCTAACATAACATATGACTCTGGGAATCCAGGTCTACCTAACATAACATATGACTCTGGGAATCCAGGTCTACCTAACATAACATATGACTCTGGGAATCCAAGTCTACCTAACATAACATATGACTCTGGGAATCCAAGTCTACTTAATATAACATATGACTCTGGGAATCCAGGTCTACCTATCATAACATATGACTCGGGGAATCCAGGTCTACCTAACATAATATAGGACTCTGGGAATCCAGGTCTACCTAGCATAACATAGGACTCTGGGAATCCAGGTCTACCTAACATAACATATGACTGGGAATCCAGGTCTACCTAACATAACATATGACTCTGGGAATCCAGGTCTACCTAACATAACATAGGACTCTGGGAATCCAGATCTACCTAACATAACATAGGACTCTGGGAATCCAGGTCTACCTAACATAACATAGGACTCTGGGAATCCAGATCTACCTAACATAACATAGGACTCTGGGAATCCAGGTCTACCTAACATAACATATGACTCTGTGAATCCAGGTCTATCTAACATAACATAGGACTCTGTGAATCCAGGTCTACCTAACATAACATATGACTCTGGTAATCCAGGTCTATCTAACATAACATAGGACTCTGGGAATCCAGGTCTACCTAACATAACATATGACTCTTGGAATCCAGGTGTACCCAACATAACATATGACTCTGGGAATCCAGGTCTACCTAACATAACATATGACTCTGGGAATTCAGGTCTGCCTAACAAAAAATATGACTCTGGGAATCCAGGTCTACCTAACATAACATATGACTCTGGGATTCCAGGTCTACCTAACATAACATATGACTCTGGGAATCCAGGTCTACCTAACATAACATATGACTCTGGGAATCCAGGTCTACCTAACATAACATATGACTCTGGGAATCCAAGTCTACCTAACATAACATATGACTCTGGGAATCCAAGTCTACTTAATATAACATATGACTCTGGGAATCCAGGTCTACCTAACATAACATATGACTCGGGGAATCCAGGTCTACCTAACATAATATAGGACTCTGGGAATCCAGGTCTACCTAGCATAACATAGAACTCTGGGAATCCAGGTCTACCTAACATAACATATGACTGGGAATCCAGGTCTACCTAACATAACATATGACTCTGGGAATCCAGGTCTACCTAACATAACATATGACTCTGGGAATCCAGGTCTACCTAACATAACATAGGACTCTGGGAATCCAGATCTACCTAACATAACATAGGACTCTGGGAATCCAGGTCTACCTAACATAACATAGGACTCTGGGAATCCAGATCTACCTAACATAACATAGGACTCTGGGAATCCAGGTCTACCTAACATAACATATGACTCTGTGAATCCAGGTCTATCTAACATAACATAGGACTCTGTGAATCCAGGTCTACCTAACATAACATATGACTCTGGGAATCCAGGTCTATCTAACATAACATAGGACTCTGGGAATCCAGGTCTACCTAACATAACATATGACTCTGGGAATCCAGGTCTACCTAACATAACATATGACTCTGAGAATCCAGGTCTACCTAATATAATATATGACTCTAGGAATCCAGGTCTACCTAACATAACATAGGACTCTGGGAATCCAGGTCTACCTAACATAACAGAGGACTCTGGGAATCCAGGTCTACCTAAAATAACATAGAACTCTGGGAATCCAGGTCTACCTAACATAACATAGGACTCTGGGAATCCAGGTCTACCTAACATAACATAGGACTCTGGGAATCCAGGTCTACCTAATATAACATATGACTGGGAATCCAGGTCTACCTAACATAACATATGACTCTTGGAATCCAGGTGTACCCAAAATAACATATGACTCTGGGAATCCAGGTCTACCTAACATAACATATGACTCTGGGAATTCAGGTCTGCCTAACAAAAAATATGACTCTGGGAATCCAGGTCTACCTAACATAACATATGACTCTGGGATTCCAGGTCTACCTAACATAACATATGACTCTGGGAATCCAGGTCTACCTAACATAACATATGACTCTGGGAATCCAGGTCTACCTAACATAGCATATGACTCTGGGAATCCAAGTCTACCTAACATAACATATGACTCTGGGAATCCAAGTCTACTTAATATAACATATGACTCTGGGAATCCAGGTCTACCTAACATAACATATGACTCGGGGAATCCAGGTCTACCTAACATAATATAGGACTCTGGGAATCCAGGTCTACCTAGCATAACATAGGACTCTGGGAATCCAGGACTACCTAACATAACATATGACTGGGAATCCAGGTCTACCTAACATAACATAGGACTCTGGGAATCCAGGTCTACCTAACATAACATAGGTCTCTGGGAATCCAGATCTACCTAACATAACATATGACTCTGGGAATCCAGGTCTACCTAACATAACATAGGACTCTGTGAATCCAGGTCTATCTAACATAACATAGGACTCTGTGAATCCAGGTCTACCTAACATAACATATGACTCTGGGAATCCAGGTCTATCTAACATAACATAGGACTCTGGGAATCCAGATCTACCTAACATAACATAGGACTCTGGGAATCCAGGTCTACCTAACATAACATATGACTCTGTGAATCCAGGTCTATCTAACATAACATAGGACTCTGTGAATCCAGGTCTACCTAACATAGCATATGACTCTGGGAATCCAAGTCTACCTAATATAATATATGACTCTAGGAATCCAGGTCTACCTAACATAACATAGGACTCTGGGAATCCAGGTCTACCTAACATAACAGAGGACTCTGGGAATCCAGGTCTACCTAAAATAACATAGAACTCTGGGAATCCAGGTCTACCTAACATAACATAGGACTCTGGGAATCCAGGTCTACCTAACATAACATCGGACTCTGGGAATCCAGGTCTACCTAATATAACATATGACTGGGAATCCAGGTCTACCTAACATAACATATGACTCTTGGAATCCAGGTGTACCTAACATAACATATGACTCTGGGAATCCAGGTCTACCTAACATAACATATGACTCTGGGAATTCAGGTCTGCCTAACAAAAAATATGACTCTGGGAATCCAGGTCTACCTAACATAACATATGACTCTGGGATTCCAGGTCTACCTAACATAACATATGACTCTGGGAATCCAGGTCTACCTAACATAACATATGACTCTGGGAATCCAGGTCTACCTAACATAACATATGACTCTGGGAATCCAAGTCTACCTAACATAACATATGACTCTGGGAATCCAAGTCTACTTAATATAACATATGACTCTGGGAATCCAGGTCTACCTAACATAACATATGACTCGGGGAATCCAGGTCTACCTAACATAATATAGGACTCTGGGAATCCAGGTCTACCTAGCATAACATAGGACTCTGGGAATCCAGGTCTACCTAACATAACATATGACTGGGAATCCAGGTCTACCTAACATAACATATGACTCTGGGAATCCAGGTCTACCTAACATAACATAGGACTCTGGGAATCCAGATCTACCTAACATAACATAGGACTCTGGGAATCCAGGTCTACCTAACATAACATAGGACTCTGGGAATCCAGATCTACCTAACATAACATAGGACTCTGGGAATCCAGGTCTACCTAACATAACATATGACTCTGTGAATCCAGGTCTATCTAACATAACATAGGACTCTGTGAATCCAGGTCTACCTAACATAACATATGACTCTGGGAATCCAGGTCTATCTAACATAACATAGGACTCTGGGAATCCAGGTCTACCTAATATAACATATGACTGGGAATCCAGGTCTACCTAACATAACATATGACTCTTGGAATCCAGGTGTACCCAACATAACATATGACTCTGGGAATCCAGGTCTACCTAACATAACATATGACTCTGGGAATTCAGGTCTGCCTAACAAAAAATATGACTCTGGGAATCCAGGTCTACCTAACATAACATATGACTCTGGGATTCCAGGTCTACCTAACATAACATATGACTCTGGGAATCCAGGTCTACCTAACATAACATATGATTCTGGGAATCCAGGTCTACCTAACATAACATATGACTCGGGGAATCCAGGTCTACCTAACATAATATAGGACTCTGGGAATCCAGGTCTACCTAGCATAACATAGGACTCTGGGAATCCAGGTCTACCTAACATAACATATGACTCGGGGAATCCAGGTCTACCTAACATAATATAGGACTCTGGGAATCCAGGTCTACCTAGCATAACATAGGACTCTGGGAATCCAGGTCTACCTAACATAACATATGACTCTGGGAATCCAGGTCTACCTAACATAACATAGGACTCTGGGAATCCAGATCTACCTAACATAACATAGGACTCTGAGAATCCAGGTCTACCTAACATAACATAGGACTCTGGGAATCCAGATCTACCTAACATAACATAGGACTCTGGGAATCCAGGTCTACCTAACATAACATATGACTCTGTGAATCCAGGTCTATCTAACATAACATAGGACTCTGTGAATCCAGGTCTACCTAACATAACATATGACTCTGGGAATCCAGGTCTATCTAACATAACATAGGACTCTGGGAATCCAGATCTACCTAACATAACATAGGACTCTGGGAATCCAGGTCTACCTAACATAACATATGACTCTGTGAATCCAGGTCTATCTAACATAATATATGACTCTGTGAATCCAGGTCTACCTAACATAGCATATGACTCTGGGAATCCAGGTCTACCTAATATAATATATGACTCTAGGAATCCAGGTCTACCTAACATAACATAGGACTCTGGGAATCCAGGTCTACCTAACATAACAGAGGACTCTGGGAATCCAGGTCTACCTAAAATAACATAGAACTCTGGGAATCCAGGTCTACCTAACATAACATATGACTCTGGGAATCCAGGTCTACCTAACATAACATATGACTCTGGGAATCCAAGTCTACCTAACATAACATATGACTCTGGGAATCCAAGTCTACTTAATATAACATATGACTCTGGGAATCCAGGTCTACCTAACATAACATATGACTCGGGGAATCCAGGTCTACCTAACATAATATAGGACTCTGGGAATCCAGGTCTACCTAGCATAACATAGGACTCTGGGAATCCAGGTCTACCTAACATAACATATGACTGGGAATCCAGGTCTACCTAACATAACATATGACTCTGGGAATCCATGTCTACCTAACATAACATATGACTCTGGGAATCCAAGTCTACTTAATATAACATATGACTCTGGGAATCCAGGTCTACCTAACATAACATATGACTCGGGGAATCCAGGTCTACCTAACATAATATAGGACTCTGGGAATCCAGGTCTACCTAGCATAACATAGGACTCTGGGAATCCAGGTCTACCTAACATAACATATGACTGGGAATCCAGGTCTACCTAACATAACATATGACTCTGGGAATCCAGGTCTACCTAACATAACATATGACTCTGGGAATCCAGGTCTACCTAACATAACATAGGACTCTGGGAATCCAGATCTACCTAACATAACATAGGACTCTGGGAATCCAGGTCTACCTAACATAACATAGGACTCTGGGAATCCAGATCTACCTAACATAACATAGGTCTCTGGGAATCCAGATCTACCTAACATAACATATGACTCTGGGAATCCAGGTCTACCTAACATAACATAGGACTCTGTGAATCCAGGTCTATCTAACATAACATAGGACTCTGTGAATCCAGGTCTACCTAACATAACATATGACTCTGGGAATCCAGATCTACCTAACATAACATAGGACTCTGGGAATCCAGGTCTACCTAACATAACATATGACTCTGTGAATCCAGGTCTATCTAACATAACATAGGACTCTGTGAATCCAGGTCTACCTAACATAGCATATGACTCTGGGAATCCAAGTCTACCTAATATAATATATGACTCTAGGAATCCAGGTCTACCTAACATAACATAGGACTCTGGGAATCCAGGTCTACCTAACATAACAGAGGACTCTGGGAATCCAGGTCTACCTAAAATAACATAGAACTCTGGGAATCCAGGTCTACCTAACATAACATAGGACTCTGGGAATCCAGGTCTACCTAACATAACATCGGACTCTGGGAATCCAGGTCTACCTAATATAACATATGACTGGGAATCCAGGTCTACCTAACATAACATATGACTCTTGGAATCCAGGTGTACCCAACATAACATATGACTCTGGGAATCCAGGTCTACCTAACATAACATATGACTCTGGGAATTCAGGTCTGCCTAACAAAAAATATGACTCTGGGAATCCAGGTCTACCTAACATAACATATGACTCTGGGATTCCAGGTCTACCTAACATAACATATGACTCTGGGAATCCAGGTCTACCTAACATAACATATGACTCTGGGAATCCAGGTCTACCTAACATAACATATGACTCTGGGAATCCAAGTCTACCTAACATAACATATGACTCTGGGAATCCAAGTCTACTTAATATAACATATGACTCTGGGAATCCAGGTCTACCTAACATAACATATGACTCGGGGAATCCAGGTCTACCTAACATAATATAGGACTCTGGGAATCCAGGTCTACCTAGCATAACATAGGACTCTGGGAATCCAGGTCTACCTAACATAACATATGACTGGGAATCCAGGTCTACCTAACATAACATATGACTCTGGGAATCCAGGTCTACCTAACATAACATAGGACTCTGGGAATCCAGATCTACCTAACATAACATAGGACTCTGGGAATCCAGGTCTACCTAACATAACATAGGACTCTGGGAATCCAGATCTACCTAACATAACATAGGACTCTGGGAATCCAGGTCTACCTAACATAACATATGACTCTGTGAATCCAGGTCTATCTAACATAACATAGGACTCTGTGAATCCAGGTCTACCTAACATAACATATGACTCTGGGAATCCAGGTCTATCTAACATAACATAGGACTCTGGGAATCCAGGTCTAATTAACATAACATATGACTCTGGGAATCCAGGTCTACCTAACATAACATATGACTCTGAGAATCCAGGTCTACCTAATATAATATATGACTCTAGGAATCCAGGTCTACCTAACATAACATAGGACTCTGGGAATCCAGGTCTACCTAACATAATAGAGGACTCTGGGAATCCAGGTCTACCTAATATAACATATGACTGGGAATCCAGGTCTACCTAACATAACATATGACTCTTGGAATCCAGGTGTACCCAACATAACATATGACTCTGGGAATCCAGGTCTACCTAACATAACATAGGACTCTGGGAATTCAGGTCTGCCTAACAAAAAATATGACTCTGGGAATCCAGGTCTACCTAACATAACATATGACTCTGGGATTCCAGGTCTACCTAACATAACATATGATTCTGGGAATCCAGGTCTACCTAACATAACATATGACTCGGGGAATCCAGGTCTACCTAACATAATATAGGACTCTGGGAATCCAGGTCTACCTAGCATAACATAGGACTCTGGGAATCCAGGTCTACCTAACATAACATATGACTCGGGGAATCCAGGTCTACCTAACATAATATAGGACTCTGGGAATCCAGGTCTACCTAGCATAACATAGGACTCTGGGAATCCAGGTCTACCTAACATAACATATGACTCTGGGAATCCAGGTCTACCTAACATAACATAGGACTCTGGGAATCCAGATCTACCTAACATAACATAGGACTCTGGGAATCCAGGTCTACCTAACATAACATAGGACTCTGGGAATCCAGATCTACCTAACATAACATAGGACTCTGGGAATCCAGGTCTACCTAACATAACATATGACTCTGTGAATCCAGGTCTATCTAACATAACATAGGACTCTGTGAATCCAGGTCTACCTAACATAACATATGACTCTGGGAATCCAGGTCTATCTAACATAACATAGGACTCTGGGAATCCAGATCTACCTAACATAACATAGGACTCTGGGAATCCAGGTCTACCTAACATAACATATGACTCTGTGAATCCAGTTCTATCTAACATAATATATGACTCTGTGAATCCAGGTCTACCTAACATAGCATATGACTCTGGGAATCCAGGTCTACCTAATATAATATATGACTCTAGGAATCCAGGTCTACCTAACATAACATAGGACTCTGGGAATCCAGGTCTACCTAACATAACAGAGGACTCTGGGAATCCAGGTCTACCTAAAATAACATAGAACTCTGGGAATCCAGGTCTACCTAACATAACATATGACTCTGGGAATCCAGGTCTACCTAACATAACATATGACTCTGGGAATCCAAGTCTACCTAACATAACATATGACTCTGGGAATCCAAGTCTACTTAATATAACATATGACTCTGGGAATCCAGGTCTACCTAACATAACATATGACTCGGGGAATCCAGGTCTACCTAACATAATATAGGACTCTGGGAATCCAGGTCTACCTAGCATAACATAGGACTCTGGGAATCCAGGTCTACCTAACATAACATATGACTGGGAATCCAGGTCTACCTAACATAACATATGACTCTGGGAATCCAGGTCTACCTAACATAACATATGACTCTGGGAATCCAAGTCTACTTAATATAACATATGACACTGGGAATCCAGGTCTACCTAACATAACATATGACTCGGGGAATCCAGGTCTACCTAACATAATATAGGACTCTGGGAATCCAGGTCTACCTAGCATAACATAGGACTCTGGGAATCCAGGTCTACCTAACATAACATATGACTGGGAATCCAGGTCTACCTAACATAACATATGACTCTGGGAATCCAGGTCTACCTAACATAACATATGACTCTGGGAATCCAGGTCTACCTAACATAACATAGGACTCTGGGAATCCAGATCTACCTAACATAACATAGGACTCTGGGAATCCAGGTCTACCTAACATAACATAGGACTCTGGGAATCCAGATCTACCTAACATAACATAGGACTCTGGGAATCCAGGTCTACCTAACATAACATATGACTCTGTGAATCCAGGTCTATCTAACATAACATAGGACTCTGTGAATCCAGGTCTACCTAACATAACATATGACTCTGGGAATCCAGGTCTATCTAACATAACATAGGACTCTGGGAATCCAGGTCTACCTAACATAACATATGACTCTGGGAATCCAGGTCTACCTAACATAACATATGACTCTGAGAATCCAGGTCTACCTAATATAATATATGACTCTAGGAATCCAGGTCTACCTAACATAACATAGGACTCTGGGAATCCAGGTCTACCTAACATAATAGAGGACTCTGGGAATCCAGGTCTACCTAAAATAACATAGAACTCTGGGAATCCAGGTCTACCTAACATAACATAGGACTCTGGGAATCCAGGTCTACCTAACATAACATAGGACTCTGGGAATCCAGGTCTACCTAATATAACATATGACTGGGAATCCAGGTCTACCTAACATAACATATGACTCTTGGAATCCAGGTGTACCCAACATAACATATGACTCTGGGAATCCAGGTCTACCTAACATAACATATGACTCTGGGAATTCAGGTCTGCCTAACAAAAAATATGACTCTGGGAATCCAGGTCTACCTAACATAACATATGACTCTGGGATTCCAGGTCTACCTAACATAACATATGACTCTGGGAATCCAGGTCTACCTAACATAACATATGACTCTGGGAATCCAGGTCTACCTAACATAACATATGACTCTGGGAATCCAAGTCTATCTAACATAACATATGACTCTGGGAATCCAAGTCTACTTAATATAACATATGACTCTGGGAATCCAGGTCTACCTAACATAACATATGACTCGGGGAATCCAGGTCTACCTAACATAATATAGGACTCTGGGAATCCAGGTCTACCTAGCATAACATAGGACTCTGGGAATCCAGGTCTACCTAACATAACATATGACTGGGAATCCAGGTCTACCTAACATAACATATGACTCTGGGAATCCAGGTCTACCTAACATAACATAGGACTCTGGGAATCCAGATCTACCTAACATAACATAGGACTCTGGGAATCCAGGTCTACCTAACATAACATAGGACTCTGGGAATCCAGATCTACCTAACATAACATAGGACTCTGGGAATCCAGGTCTACCTAACATAACATATGACTCTGTGAATCCAGGTCTATCTAACATAACATAGGACTCTGTGAATCCAGGTCTACCTAACATAACATATGACTCTGGGAATCCAGGTCTATCTAACATAACATAGGACTCTGGGAATCCAGATCTACCTAACATAACATAGGACTCTGGGAATCCAGGTCTACCTAACATAACATATGACTCTGTGAATCCAGGTCTATCTAACATAATATATGACTCTGTGAATCCAGGTCTACCTAACATAGCATATGACTCTGGGAATCCAGGTCTACCTAATATAATATATGACTCTAGGAATCCAGGTCTACCTAACATAACATAGGACTCTGGGAATCCAGGTCTACTTAACATAACAGAGGACTCTGGGAATCCAGGTCTACCTAAAATAACATAGAACTCTGGGAATCCAGGTCTACCTAACATAACATATGACTCTGGGAATCCAGGTCTACCTAACATAACATATGACTCTGGGAATCCAAGTCTACCTAACATAACATATGACTCTGGGAATCCAAGTCTACTTAATATAACATATGACTCTGGGAATCCAGGTCTACCTAACATAACATATGACTCGGGGAATCCAGGTCTACCTAACATAATATAGGACTCTGGGAATCCAGGTCTACCTAGCATAACATAGGACTCTGGGAATCCAGGTCTACCTAACATAACATATGACTGGGAATCCAGGTCTACCTAACATAACATATGACTCTGGGAATCCAGGTCTACCTAACATAACATATGACTCTGGGAATCCAGGTCTACCTAACATAACATAGGACTCTGGGAATCCAGATCTACCTAACATAACATAGGACTCTGGGAATCCAGGTCTACCTAACATAACATAGGACTCTGGGAATCCAGATCTACCTAACATAACATAGGACTCTGGGAATCCAGGTCTACCTAACATAACATATGACTCTGGGAATCCAGGTCTATCTAACATAACATAGGACTCTGTGAATCCAGGTCTACCTAACATAACATATGACTCTGGGAATCCAGGTCTATCTAACATAACATAGGACTCTGGGAATCCAGGTCTACCTAACATAACATATGACTCTGGGAATCCAGGTCTACCTAACATAACATATGACTCTGAGAATCCAGGTCTAACTAATATAATATATGACTCTGGGAATTCAGGTCTGCCTAACAAAAAATATGACTCTGGGAATCCAGGTCTACCTAACATAACATATGACTCTGGGATTCCAGGTCTACCTAACATAACATATGACTCTGGGAATCCAGGTCTACCTAACATAACATATGACTCTGGGAATCCAGGTCTACCTAACATAACATATGACTCTGGGAATCCAAGTCTATCTAACATAACATATGACTCTGGGAATCCAAGTCTACTTAATATAACATATGACTCTGGGAATCCAGGTCTACCTAACATAACATATGACTCGGGGAATCCAGGTCTACCTAACATAATATAGGACTCTGGGAATCCAGGTCTACCTAGCATAACATAGGACTCTGGGAATCCAGGTCTACCTAACATAACATATGACTGGGAATCCAGGTCTACCTAACATAACATATGACTCTGGGAATCCAGGTCTACCTAACATAACATAGGACTCTGGGAATCCAGATCTACCTAACATAACATAGGACTCTGGGAATCCAGGTCTACCTAACATAACATAGGACTCTGGGAATCCAGATCTACCTAACATAACATAGGACTCTGGGAATCCAGGTCTACCTAACATAACATATGACTCTGTGAATCCAGGTCTATCTAACATAACATAGGACTCTGTGAATCCAGGTCTACCTAACATAACATAGGACTCTGGGAATCCAGGTCTATCTAACATAACATAGGACTCTGGGAATCCAGATCTACCTAACATAACATAGGACTCTGGGAATCCAGGTCTACCTAACATAACATATGACTCTGTGAATCCAGGTCTATCTAACATAATATATGACTCTGTGAATCCAGGTCTACCTAACATAGCATATGACTCTGGGAATCCAGGTCTACCTAATATAATATATGACTCTAGGAATCCAGGTCTACCTAACATAACATAGGACTCTGGGAATCCAGGTCTACTTAACATAACAGAGGACTCTGGGAATCCAGGTCTACCTAAAATAACATAGAACTCTGGGAATCCAGGTCTACCTAACATAACATATGACTCTGGGAATCCAGGTCTACCTAACATAACATATGACTCTGGGAATCCAAGTCTACCTAACATAACATATGACTCTGGGAATCCAAGTCTACTTAATATAACATATGACTCTGGGAATCCAGGTCTACCTAACATAACATATGACTCGGGGAATCCAGGTCTACCTAACATAATATAGGACTCTGGGAATCCAGGTCTACCTAGCATAACATAGGACTCTGGGAATCCAGGTCTACCTAACATAACATATGACTGGGAATCCAGGTCTACCTAACATAACATATGACTCTGGGAATCCAGGTCTACCTAACATAACATATGACTCTGGGAATCCAGGTCTACCTAACATAACATAGGACTCTGGGAATCCAGATCTACCTAACATAACATAGGACTCTGGGAATCCAGGTCTACCTAACATAACATAGGACTCTGGGAATCCAGATCTACCTAACATAACATAGGACTCTGGGAATCCAGGTCTACCTAACATAACATATGACTCTGTGAATCCAGGTCTATCTAACATAACATAGGACTCTGTGAATCCAGGTCTACCTAACATAACATATGACTCTGGGAATCCAGGTCTATCTAACATAACATAGGACTCTGGGAATCCAGGTCTACCTAACATAACATATGACTCTGGGAATCCAGGTCTACCTAACATAACATATGACTCTGAGAATCCAGGTCTAACTAATATAATATATGACTCTAGGAATCCAGGTCTACCTAACATAACATAGGACTCTGGGAATCCAGGTCTACCTAACATAACAGAGGACTCTGGGAATCCAGGTCTACCTAAAATAACATAGAACTCTGGGAATCCAGGTCTACCTAACATAACATAGGACTCTGGGAATCCAGGTCTACCTAACATAACATAGGACTCTGGGAATCCAGGTCTACCTAATATAACATATGACTGGGAATCCAGGTCTACCTAACATAACATATGACTCTTGGAATCCAGGTGTACCCAACATAACATATGACTCTGGGAATCCTGGTCTACCTAACATAACATATGACTCTGGGAATTCAGGTCTGCCTAACAAAAAATATGACTCTGGGAATCCAGGTCTACCTAACATAACATATGACTCTGGGATTCCAGGTCTACCTAACATAACATATGACTCTGGGAATCCAGGTCTACCTAACATAACATATGACTCTGGGAATCCAGGTCTACCTAACATAACATATGACTCTGGGAATCCAAGTCTACCTAACATAACATATGACTCTGGGAATCCAAGTCTACTTAATATAACATATGACTCTGGGAATCCAGGTCTACCTATCATAACATATGACTCGAGGAATCCAGGTCTACCTAACATAATATAGGACTCTGGGAATCCAGGTCTACCTAGCATAACATAGGACTCTGGGAATCCAGGTCTACCTAACATAACATATGACTGGGAATCCAGGTCTACCTAACATAACATATGACTCTGGGAATCCAGGTCTACCTAACATAACATAGGACTCTGGGAATCCAGATCTACCTAACATAACATAGGACTCTGGGAATCCAGGTCTACCTAACATAACATAGGACTCTGGGAATCCAGATCTACCTAACATAACATAGGACTCTGGGAATCCAGGTCTACCTAACATAACATATGACTCTGTGAATCCAGGTCTATCTAACATAACATAGGACTCTGTGAATCCAGGTCTACCTAACATAACATATGACTCTGGGAATCCAGGTCTATCTAACATAACATAGGACTCTGGGAATCCAGATCTACCTAACATAACATAGGACTCTGGGAATCCAGGTCTACCTAACATAACATATGACTCTGTGAATCCAGGTCTATCTAACATAACATATGACTCTGTGAATCCAAGTCTACCTAACATAGCATATGACTCTGGGAATCCAGGTCTACCTAATATAATATATGACTCTGGGAATCCAGGTCTATCTAACATAACATAGGACTCTGGGAATCCAGATCTACCTAACATAACATAGGACTCTGGGAATCCAGGTCTACCTAACATAACATATGACTCTGTGAATCCAGGTCTATCTAACATAACATATGACTCTGTGAATCCAGGTCTACCTAACATAGCATATGACTCTGGGAATCCAGGTCTACCTAATATAATATATGACTCTAGGAATCCAGGTCTACCTAACATAACATAGGACTCTGGGAATCCAGGTCTACCTAACATAACAGAGGACTCTGGGAATCCAGGTCTACCTAAAATAACATAGAACTCTGGGAATCCAGGTCTACCTAACATAACATATGACTCTGGGAATCCAGGTCTACCTAACATAACATATGACTCTCGGAATCCAAGTCTACCTAACATAACATATGACTCTGGGAATCCAAGTCTACTTAATATAACATATGACTCTGGGAATCCAGGTCTACCTAACATAACATATGACTCGGGGAATCCAGGTCTACCTAACATAATATAGGACTCTGGGAATCCAGGTCTACCTAGCATAACATAGGACTCTGGGAATCCAGGTCTACCTGACATAACATATGACTGGGAATCCAGGTCTACCTAACATAACATATGACTCTGGGAATCCAGGTCTACCTAACATAACATATGACTCTGGGAATCCAGGTCTACCTAACATAACATAGGACTCTGGGAATCCAGATCTACCTAACATAACATAGGACTCTGGGAATCCAGGTCTACCTAACATAACATAGGACTCTGGGAATCCAGATCTACCTAACATAACATAGGACTCTGGGAATCCAGGTCTACCTAACATAACATATGACTCTGTGAATCCAGGTCTATCTAACATAACATAGGACTCTGTGAATCCAGGTCTACCTAACATAACATATGACTCTGGGAATCCAGGTTTATCTAACATAACATAGGACTCTGGGAATCCAGGTCTACCTAACATAACATAGGACTCTGGGAATCCAGGTCTACCTAACATAACATATGACTCTGAGAATCCAGGTCTACCTAATATAATATATGACTCTAGAAATCCAGGTCTACCTAACATAACATAGGACTCTGGGAATCCAGGTCTACCTAACATAACAGAGGACTCTGGGAATCCAGTTCTACCTAAAACAACATAGAACTCTGGGAATCCAGGTCTACCTAACATAACATATGACTCTGGGAATCCAAGTCTACCTAACATAACATATGACTCTGGGAATCCAAGTCTACTTAATATAACATATGACTCTGGGAATCCAGGTCTACCTAACATAACATATGACTCGGGGAATCCAGGTCTACCTAACATAATATAGGACTCTGGGAATCCAGGTCTACCTAGCATAACATAGAACTCTGGGAATCCAGGTCTACCTAACATAACATATGACTGGGAATCCAGGTCTACCTAACATAACATATGACTCTGGGAATCCAGGTCTACCTAACATAACATATGACTCTGGGAATCCAGGTCTACCTAACATAACATAGGACTCTGGGAATCCAGGTCTACCTAACATAACATAGGACTCTGGGAATCCAGATCTACCTAACATAACATAGGACTCTGGGAATCCAGGTCTACCTAACATAACATATGACTCTGTGAATCCAGGTCTATCTAACATAACATAGGACTCTGTGAATCCAGGTCTACCTAACATAACATATGACTCTGGGAATCCAGGTCTATCTAACATAACATAGGACTCTGGGAATCCAGGTCTACCTAACATAACATATGACTCTGGGAATCCAGGTCTACCTAACATAACATATGACTCTGAGAATCCAGGTCTACCTAATATAATATATGACTCTAGGAATCCAGGTCTACCTAACATAGCATAGGACTCTGGGAATCCAGGTCTACCTAACATAACAGAGGACTCTGGGAATCCAGGTCTACCTAAAATAACATAGAACTCTGAGAATCCAGGTCTACCTAACATAACATAGGACTCTGGGAATCCAGGTCTACCTAACATAACATAGGACTCTGGGAATCCAGGTCTACCTAATATAACATATGACTGGGAATCCAGGTCTACCTAACATAACATATGACTCTTGGAATCCAGGTGTACCCAACATAACATATGACTCTGGGAATCCAGGTCTACCTAACATAACATATGACTCTGGGAATTCAGGTCTGCCTAACAAAAAATATGACTCTGGGAATCCAGGTCTACCTAACATAACATATGACTCTGGGATTCCAGGTCTACCTAACATAACATATGACTCTGGGAATCCAGGTCTACCTAACATAACATATGACTCTGGGAATCCAGGTCTACCTAACATAACATATGACTCTGGGAATCCAAGTCTACCTAACATAACATATGACTCTGGGAATCCAAGTCTACTTAATATAACATATGACTCTGGGAATCCAGGTCTACCTAACATAACATATGACTCGGGGAATCCAGGTCTACCTAACATAATATAGGACTCTGGGAATCCAGGTCTACCTAGCATAACATAGGACTCTGGGAATCCAGGACTACCTAACATAACATATGACTGGGAATCCAGGTCTACCTAACATAACATATGACTCTGGGAATCCAGGTCTACCTAACATAACATAGGACTCTGGGAATCCAGATCTACCTAACATAACATATGACTCTGGGAATCCAGGTCTACCTAACATAACATAGGACTCTGGGAATCCAGGTCTACCTAACATAACATATGACTCTGTGAATCCAGGTCTATCTAACATAACATAGAACTCTGTGAATCCAGGTCTACCTAACATAACATATGACTCTGGGAATCCAGGTCTATCTAACATAACATAGGACTCTGGGAATCCAGATCTACCTAACATAACATAGGACTCTGGGAATCCAGGTCTACCTAACATAACATATGACTCTGTGAATCCAGGTCTATCTAACATAACATAGGACTCTGTGAATCCAGGTCTACCTAACATAGCATATGACTCTGGGAATCCAAGTCTACCTAATATAATATATGACTCTAGGAATCCAGGTCTACCTAACATAACATAGGACTCTGGGAATCCAGGTCTACCTAACATAACAGAGGACTCTGGGAATCCAGGTCTACCTAAAATAACATAGAACTCTGGGAATCCAGGTCTACCTAACATAACATAGGACTCTGGGAATCCAGGTCTACCTAACATAACATCGGACTCTGGGAATCCAGGTCTACCTAATATAACATATGACTGGGAATCCAGGTCTACCTAACATAACATATGACTCTTGGAATCCAGGTGTACCCAACATAACATATGACTCTGGGAATCCAGGTCTACCTAACATAACATATGACTCTGGGAATTCAGGTCTGCCTAACAAAAAATATGACTCTGGGAATCCAGGTCTACCTAACATAACATATGACTCTGGGATTCCAGGTCTACCTAACATAACATATGACTCTGGGAATCCAGGTCTACCTAACATAACATATGACTCTGGGAATCCAGGTCTACCTAACATAACATATGACTCTGGGAATCCAAGTCTACCTAACATAACATATGACTCTGGGAATCCAAGTCTACTTAATATAACATATGACTCTGGGAATCCAGGTCTACCTAACATAACATATGACTCGGGGAATCCAGGTCTACCTAACATAATATAGGACTCTGGGAATCCAGGTCTACCTAGCATAACATAGGACTCTGGGAATCCAGGTCTACCTAACATAACATATGACTGGGAATCCAGGTCTACCTAACATAACATATGACTCTGGGAATCCAGGTCTACCTAACATAACATATGACTCTGGGAATCCAGGTCTACCTAACATAACATAGGACTCTGGGAATCCAGATCTACCTAACATAACATAGGACTCTGGGAATCCAGGTCTACCTAACATAACATAGGACTCTGGGAATCCAGATCTACCTAACATAACATAGGACTCTGGGAATCCAGGTCTACCTAACATAACATATGACTCTGTGAATCCAGGTCTATCTAACATAACATAGGACTCTGTGAATCCAGGTCTACCTAACATAACATATGACTCTGGGAATCCAGGTCTATCTAACATAACATAGGACTCTGGGAATCCAGGTCTACCTAACATAACATATGACTCTGGGAATCCAGGTCTACCTAACATAACATATGACTCTGAGAATCCAGGTCTACCTAATATAATATATGACTCTAGGAATCCAGGTCTACCTAACATAACATAGGACTCTGGGAATCCAGGTCTACCTAACATAATAGAGGACTCTGGGAATCCAGGTCTACCTAAAATAACATAGAACTCTGGGAATCCAGGTCTACCTAACATAACATAGGACTCTGGGAATCCAGGTCTACCTAACATAACATAGGACTCTGGGAATCCAGGTCTACCTAATATAACATATGACTGGGAATCCAGGTCTACCTAACATAACATATGACTCTTGGAATCCAGGTGTACCCAACATAACATATGACTCTGGGAATCCAGGTCTACCTAACATAACATATGACTCTGGGAATTCAGGTCTGCCTAACAAAAAATATGACTCTGGGAATCCAGGTCTACCTAACATAACATATGACTCTGGGATTCCAGGTCTACCTAACATAACATATGACTCTGGGAATCCAGGTCTACCTAACATAACATATGACTCTGGGAATCCAGGTCTACCTAACATAACATATGACTCTGGGAATCCAAGTCTACCTAACATAACATATGACTCTGGGAATCCAAGTCTACTTAATATAACATATGACTCTGGGAATCCAGGTCTACCTAACATAACATATGACTCGGGGAATCCAGGTCTACCTAACATAATATAGGACTCTGGGAATCCAGGTCTACCTAGCATAACATAGGACTCTGGGAATCCAGGTCTACCTAACATAACATATGACTGGGAATCCAGGTCTACCTAACATAACATATGACTCTGGGAATCCAGGTCTACCTAACATAACATAGGACTCTGGGAATCCAGATCTACCTAACATAACATAGGACTCTGGGAATCCAGGTCTACCTAACATAACATAGGACTCTGGGAATCCAGATCTACCTAACATAACATAGGACTCTGGGAATCCAGGTCTACCTAACATAACATATGACTCTGTGAATCCAGGTCTATCTAACATAATATATGACTCTGTGAATCCAGGTCTACCTAACATAGCATATGACTCTGGGAATCCAGGTCTACCTAATATAATATATGACTCTAGGAATCCAGGTCTACCTAACATAACATAGGACTCTGGGAATCCAGGTCTACCTAACATAACAGAGGACTCTGGGAATCCAGGTCTACCTAAAATAACATAGAACTCTGGGAATCCAGGTCTACCTAACATAACATATGACTCTGGGAATCCAGGTCTACCTAACATAACATATGACTCTGGGAATCCAAGTCTACCTAACATAACATATGACTCTGGGAATCCAAGTCTACTTAATATAACATATGACTCTGGGAATCCAGGTCTACCTAACATAACATATGACTCTGGGAATCCAGGTCTACCTAGCATAACATAGGACTCTGGGAATCCAGGTCTACCTAACATAACATATGACTGGGAATCCAGGTCTACCTAACATAACATATGACTCTGGGAATCCAGGTCTACCTAACATAACATATGACTCTGGGAATCCAGGTCTACCTAACATAACATAGGACTCTGGGAATCCAGATCTACCTAACATAACATAGGACTCTGGGAATCCAGGTCTACCTAACATAACATAGGACTCTGGGAATCCAGATCTACCTAACATAACATAGGACTCTGGGAATCCAGGTCTACCTAACATAACATATGACTCTGTGAATCCAGGTCTATCTAACATAACATAGGACTCTGTGAATCCAGGTCTACCTAACATAACATATGACTCTGGGAATCCAGGTCTATCTAACATAACATAGGACTCTGGGAATCCAGGTCTACCTAACATAACATATGACTCTGGGAATCCAGGTCTACCTAACATAACATATGACTCTGAGAATCCAGGCCTACCTAATATAATATATGACTCTAGGAATCCAGGTCTACCTAACATAACATAGGACTCTGGGAATCCAGGTCTACCTGACATAACAGAGGACTCTGGGAATCCAGGTCTACCTAAAATAACATAGAACTCTGGGAATCCAGGTCTACCTAACATAACATAGGACTCTGGGAATCCAGGTCTACCTAACATAACATAGGACTCTGGGAATCCAGGTCTACCTAATATAACATATGACTGGGAATCCAGGTCTACCTAACATAACATTTGACTCTTGGAATCCAGGTGTACCCAACATAACATATGACTCTGGGAATCCAGGTCTACCTAACATAACATATGACTCTGGGAATTCAGGTCTGCCTAGCAAAAAATATGACTCTGGGAATCCAGGTCTACCTAACATAACATATGACTCTGGGATTCCAGGTCTACCTAACATAACATATGACTCTGGGAATCCAGGTCTACCTAACATAACATATGACTCTGGGAATCCAGGTCTACCTAACATAACATATGACACTGGGAATCCAAGTCTACCTAACATAACATATGACTCTGGGAATCCAAGTCTACTTAATATAACATATGACTCTGGGAATCCAGGTCTACCTATCATAACATATGACTCGAGGAATCCAGGTCTACCTAACATAATATAGGACTCTGGGAATCCAGGTCTACCTAGCATAACATAGGACTCTGGGAATCCAGGTCTACCTAACATAACATATGACTGGGAATCCAGGTCTACCTAACATAACATATGACTCTGGGATTCCAGGTCTACCTAACATAACATAGGACTCTGGGAATCCAGATCTACCTAACATAACATAGGACTCTGGGAATCCAGGTCTACCTAACATAACATAGGACTCTGGGAATCCAGATCTACCTAACATAACATAGGACTCTGGGAATCCAGGTCTACCTAACATAACATATGACTCTGTGAATCCAGGTCTATCTAACATAACATAGGACTCTGTGAATCCAGGTCTACCTAACATAACATATGACTCTGGGAATCCAGGTCTATCTAACATAACATAGGACTCTGGGAATCCAGATCTACCTAACATAACATAGGACTCTGGGAATCCAGGTCTACCTAACATAACATATGACTCTGTGAATCCAGGTTTATCTAACATAACATATGACTCTGTGAATCCAAGTCTACCTAACATAGCATATGACTCTGGGAATCCAGGTCTACCTAATATAATATATGACTCTGGGAATCCAGGTCTATCTAACATAACATAGGACTCTGGGAATCCAGATCTACCTAACATAACATAGGACTCTGGGAATCCAGGTCTACCTAACATAACATATGACTCTGTGAATCCAGGTCTATCTAACATAACATATGACTCTGTGAATCCAGGTCTACCTAACATAGCATATGACTCTGGGAATCCAGGTCTACCTAATATAATATATGACTCTAGGAATCCAGGTCTACCTAACATAACATAGGACTCTGGGAATCCAGGTCTACCTAACATAACAGAGGACTCTGGGAATCCAGGTCTACCTAAAATAACATAGAACTCTGGGAATCCAGGTCTACCTAACATAACATATGACTCTGGGAATCCAGGTCTACCTAACATAACATATGACTCTCGGAATCCAAGTCTACCTAACATAACATATGACTCTGGGAATCCAAGTCTACTTAATATAACATATGACTCTGGGAATCCAGGTCTACCTAACATAACATATGACTCGGGGAATCCAGGTCTACCTAACATAATATAGGACTCTGGGAATCCAGGTCTACCTAGCATAACATGGGACTCTGGGAATCCAGGTCTACCTAACATAACATATGACTGGGAATCCAGGTCTACCTAACATAACATATGACTCTGGGAATCCAGGTCTACCTAACATAACATATGACTCTGGGAATCCAGGTCTACCTAACATAACATAGGACTCTGGGAATCCAGATCTACCTAACATAACATAGGACTCTGGGAATCCAGGTCTACCTAACATAACATAGGACTCTGGGAATCCAGATCTACCTAACATAACATATGACTCTGTGAATCCAGGTCTATCTAACATAACATAGGACTCTGTGAATCCAGGTCTACCTAACATAACATATGACTCTGGGAATCCAGGTTTATCTAACATAACATAGGACTCTGGGAATCCAGGTCTACCTAACATAACATATGACTCTGGGAATCCAGGTCTACCTAACATAACATATGACTCTGAGAATCCAGGTCTACCTAATATAATATATGACTCTAGAAATCCAGATCTACCTAACATAACATAGGACTCTGGGAATCCAGGTCTACCTAACATAACAGAGGACTCTGGGAATCCAGGTCTACCTAAAATAACATAGAACTCTGGGAATCCAGGTCTACCTAACATAACATAGGACTCTGGGAATCCAGGTCTACCTAACATAACATAGGACTCTGGGAACCAGGTCTACCTAATATAACATATGACTGGGAATCCAGGTCTACCTAACATAACATATGACTCTTGGAATCCAGGTGTACCCAACATAACATATGACTCTGGGAATCCAGGTCTACCTACCATAACATATGACTCTGGGAATCCAGGTTTATCTAACATAACATAGGACTCTGGGAATCCAGGTCTACCTAACATAACATATGACTCTGGGAATCCAGGTCTACCTAACATAACATATGACTCTGAGAATCCAGGTCTACCTAATATAATATATGACTCTAGAAATCCAGGTCTACCTAACATAACATAGGACTCTGGGAATCCAGGTCTACCTAACATAACAGAGGACTCTGGGAATCCAGGTCTACCTAAAATAACATAGAACTCTGGGAATCCAGGTCTACCTAACATAACATAGGACTCTGGGAATCCAGGTCTACCTAACATAACATAGGACTCTGGGAATCCAGGTCTACCTAATATAACATATGACTGGGAATCCAGGTCTACCTAACATAACATATGACTCTTGGAATCCAGGTGTACCCAACATAACATATGACTCTGGGAATCCAGGTCTACCTACCATAACATATCACTCTGGGAATTCAGGTCTGCCTAACAAAAAATATGACTCTGGGAATCCAGGTCTACCTAACATAACATATGACTCTGGGATTCCAGGTCTACCTAACATAACATATGACTCTGGGAATCCAGGTCTACCTAACATAACATATGACTCTGGGAATCCAGGTCTACCTAACATAACATATGACTCTGGGAATCCAAGTCTACCTAACATAACATATGACTCTGGGAATCCAAGTCTACTTAATATAACATATGACTCTGGGAATCCAGGTCTACCTATCATAACATATGACTCGGGGAATCCAGGTCTACCTAACATAATATAGGACTCTGGGAATCCAGGTCTACCTAGCATAACATAGGACTCTGGGAATCCAGGTCTACCTAACATAACATATGACTGGGAATCCAGGTCTACCTAACATAACATATGACTCTGGGAATCCAGGTCTACCTAACATAACATAGGACTCTGGGAATCCAGATCTACCTAACATAACATAGGACTCTGTGAATCCAGGTCTATCTAACATAACATAGGACTCTGTGAATCCAGGTCTACCTAACATAGCATATGACTCTGGGAATCCAAGTCTACCTAATATAATATATGACTCTAGGAATCCAGGTCTACCTAACATAACATAGGACTCTGGGAATCCAGGTCTACCTAACATAACAGAGGACTCTGGGAATCCAGGTCTACCTAAAATAACATAGAACTCTGGGAATCCAGGTCTACCTAACATAACATAGGACTCTGGGAATCCAGGTCTACCTAACATAACATCGGACTCTGGGAATCCAGGTCTACCTAATATAACATATGACTGGGAATCCAGGTCTACCTAACATAACATATGACTCTTGGAATCCAGGTGTACCCAACATAACATATGACTCTGGGAATCCAGGTCTACCTAACATAACATATGACTCTGGGAATTCAGGTCTGCCTAACAAAAAATATGACTCTGGGAATCCAGGTCTACCTAACATAACATATGACTCTGGGATTCCAGGTCTACCTAACATAACATATGACTCTGGGAATCCAGGTCTACCTAACATAACATATGACTCTGGGAATCCAGGTCTACCTAACATAACATATGACTCTGGGAATCCAAGTCTACCTAACATAACATATGACTCTGGGAATCCAAGTCTACTTAATATAACATATGACTCTGGGAATCCAGGTCTACCTAATTTAACATATGACTCGGGGAATCCAGGTCTACCTAACATAATATAGGACTCTGGGAATCCAGGTCTACCTAGCATAACATAGGACTCTGGGAATCCAGGTCTACCTAACATAACATATGACTGGGAATCCAGGTCTACCTAACATAACATATGACTCTGGGAATCCAGGTCTACCTAACATAACATATGACTCTGGGAATCCAGGTCTACCTAACATAACATAGGACTCTGGGAATCCAGATCTACCTAACATAACATAGGACTCTGGGAATCCAGGTCTACCTAACATAACATAGGACTCTGGGAATCCAGATCTACCTAACATAACATAGGACTCTGGGAATCCAGGTCTACCTAACATAACATATGACTCTGTGAATCCAGGTCTATCTAACATAACATAGGACTCTGTGAATCCAGGTCTACCTAACATAACATATGACTCTGGGAATCCAGGTCTATATAACATAACATAGGACTCTGGGAATCCAGGTCTACCTAACATAACATATGACTCTGGGAATCCAGGTCTACCTAACATAACATATGACTCTGAGAATCCAGGTCTACCTAATATAATATATGACTCTAGGAGTCCAGGTCTACCTAACATAACATAGGACTCTGGGAATCTAGGTCTACCTAACATAACAGAGGACTCTGGGAATCCAGGTCTACCTAAAATAACATAGAACTCTGGGAATCCAGGTCTACCTAACATAACATAGGACTCTGGGAATCCAGGTCTACCTAACATAACATAGGACTCTGGGAATCCAGGTCTACCTAATATAACATATGACTGGGTATCCAGGTCTACCTAACATAACATATGACTCTTGGAATCCAGGTGTACCCAACATAACATATGACTCTGGGAATCCAGGTCTACCTAACATAACATATGACTCTGGGAATTCAGGTCTGCCTAACAAAAAATATGACTCTGGGAATCCAGGTCTACCTAACATAACATATGACTCTGGGATTCCAGGTCTACCTAACATAACATATGACTCTGGGAATCCAGGTCTACCTAACATAACATATGACTCTGGGAATCCAGGTCTACCTAACATAACATATGACTCTGGGAATCCAAGTCTACCTAACATAACATATGACTATGGGAATCCAAGTCTACTTAATATAACATATGACTCTGGGAATCCAGGTCTACCTAACATAACATATGACTCGGGGAATCCAGGTCTACCTAACATAATATAGGACTCTGTGAATCCAGGTCTACCTAACATAACATATGACTGGGAATCCAGGTCTACCTAACATAACATATGACTCTGGGAATCCAGGTCTACCTAACATAACATAGGACTCTGGGAATCCAGATCTACCTAACATAACATATGACTCTGGGAATCCAGGTCTACCTAACATAACATAGGACTCTGGGAATCCAGATCTACCTAACATAACATAGGACTCTGGGAATCCAGATCTACCTAACATAACATATGACTCTGTGAATCCAGGTCTATCTAACATAACATAGGACTCTGTGAATCCAGGTCTACCTAACATAACATATGACTCTGGGAATCCAGGTCTATCTAACATAACATAGGACTCTGGGAATCCAGATCTACCTAACATAACATAGGACTCTGGGAATCCAGGTCTACCTAACATAACATATGACTCTGTGAATCCAGGTCTATCTAACATAACATATGACTCTGTGAATCCAGGTCTACCTAACATAGCATATGACTCTGGGAATCCAGGTCTACCTAATATAATATATGACTCTAGGAATCCAGGTCTACCTAACATAACATAGGACTCTGGGAATCCAGGTCTACCTAACATAACAGAGGACTCTGGGAATCCAGGTCTACCTAAAATAACATAGAACTCTGGGAATCCAGGTCTACCTAACATAACATATGACTCTGGGAATCCAGGTCTACCTAACATAACATATGACTCTCGGAATCCAAGTCTACCTAACATAACATATGACTCTGGGAATCCAAGTCTACTTAATATAACATATGACTCTGGGAATCCAGGTCTACCTAACATAACATATGACTCGGGGAATCCAGGTCTACCTAACATAATATAGGACTCTGGGAATCCAGGTCTACCTAGCATAACATAGGACTCTGGGAATCCAGGTCTACCTAACATAACATATGACTGGGAATCCAGGTCTACCTAACATAACATATGACTCTGGGAATCCAGGTCTACCTAACATAACATATGACTCTGGGAATCCAGGTCTACCTAACATAACATAGGACTCTGGGAATCCAGATCTACCTAACATAACATAGGACTCTGGGAATCCAGGTCTACCTAACATAACATAGGACTCTGGGAATCCAGATCTACCTAACATAACATAGGACTCTGGGAATCCAGGTCTACCTAACATAACATATGACTCTGTGAATCCAGGTCTATCTAACATAACATAGGACTCTGTGAATCCAGGTCTACCTAACATAACATATGACTCTGGGAATCCAGGTTTATCTAACATAAAATAGGACTCTGGGAATCCAGGTCTACCTAACATAACATATGACTCTGGGAATCCAGGTCTACCTAACATAACATATGACTCTGAGAATCCAGGTCTACCTAATATAATATATGACTCTAGAAATCCAGGTCTACCTAACATAACATAGGACTCTGGGAATCCAGGTCTACCTAACATAACAGAGGACTCTGGGAATCCAGGTCTACCTAAAATAACATAGAACTCTGGGAATCCAGGTCTACCTTACATAACATAGGACTCTGGGAATCCAGGTCTACCTAACATAACATAGGACTCTGGGAATCCAGGTCTACCTAATATAACATATGACTGGGAATCCAGGTCTACCTAACATAACATATGACTCTTGGAATCCAGGTGTACCCAACATAACATATGACTCTGGGAATCCAGGTCTACCTACCATAACATATGACTCTGGGAATTCAGGTCTGCCTAACAAAAAATATGACTCTGGGAATCCAGGTCTACCTAACATAACATATGACTCTGGGATTCCAGGTCTACCTAACATAACATATGACTCTGGGAATCCAGGTCTACCTAACATAACATATGACTCTGGGAATCCAAGTCTACCTAACATAACATATGACTCTGGGAATCCAAGTCTACTTAATATAACATATGACTCTGGGAATCCAGGTCTACCTATCATAACATATGACTCGGGGAATCCAGGTATACCTAACATAATATAGGACTCTGGGAATCCAGGTCTACCTAGCATAACATAGGACTCTGGGAATCCAGATCTACCTAACATAACATATGACTGGGAATCCAGGTCTACCTAACATAACATATGACTCTGGGAATCCAGGTCTACCTAACATAACATAGGACTCTGGGAATCCAGATCTACCTAACATAACATAGGACTCTGGGAATCCAGGTCTACCTAACATAACATAGGACTCTGGGAATCCAGATCTACCTAACATAACATAGGACTCTGGGAATCCAGGTCTACCTAACATAACATATGACTCTGTGAATCCAGGTCTCTCTAACATAACATAGGACTCTGTGAATCCAGGTCTACCTAACATAACATATGACTCTGGTAATCCAGGTCTATCTAACATAACATAGGACTCTGGGAATCCAGGTCTACCTAACATAACATATGACTCTTGGAATCCAGGTGTACCCAACATAACATATGACTCTGGGAATCCAGGTCTACCTAACATAACATATGACTCTGGGAATTCAGGTCTGCCTAACAAAAAATATGACTCTGGGAATCCAGGTCTACCTAACATAACATATGACTCTGGGATTCCAGGTCTACCTAACATAACATATGACTCTGGGAATCCAGGTCTACCTAACATAACATATGACTCTGGGAATCCAGGTCTACCTAACATAACATATGACTCTGGGAATCCAAGTCTACCTAACATAACATATGACTCTGGGAATCCAAGTCTACTTAATATAACATATGACTCTGGGAATCCAGGTCTACCTAACATAACATATGACTCGGGGAATCCAGGTCTACCTAACATAATATAGGACTCTGGGAATCCAGGTCTACCTAGCATAACATAGAACTCTGGGAATCCAGGTCTACCTAACATAACATATGACTGGGAATCCAGGTCTACCTAACATAACATATGACTCTGGGAATCCAGGTCTACCTAACATAACATATGACTCTGGGAATCCAGGTCTACCTAACATAACATAGGACTCTGGGAATCCAGATCTACCTAACATAACATAGGACTCTGGGAATCCAGGTCTACCTAACATAACATAGGACTCTGGGAATCCAGATCTACCTAACATAACATAGGACTCTGGGAATCCAGGTCTACCTAACATAACATATGACTCTGTGAATCCAGGTCTATCTAACATAACATAGGACTCTGGGAATCCAGGTCTACCTAACATAACATATGACTCTGAGAATCCAGGTCTACCTAATATAATATATGACTCTAGAAATCCAGGTCTACCTAACATAACATAGGACTCTGGGAATCCAGGTCTACCTAACATAACAGAGGACTCTGGGAATCCAGGTCTACCTAAAATAACATAGAACTCTGGGAATCCAGGTCTACCTAACATAACATAGGACTCTGGGAATCCAGGTCTACCTAACATAACATAGGACTCTGGGAATCCAGGTCTACCTAATATAACATATGACTGGAAATCCAGGTCTACCTAACATAACATATGACTCTTGGAATCCAGGTGTACCCAACATAACATATGACTCTGGGAATCCAGGTCTACCTACCATAACATATGACTCTGGGAATTCAGGTCTGCCTAACAAAAAATATGACTCTGGGAATCCAGGTCTACCTAACATAACATATGACTCTGGGATTCCAGGTCTACCTAACATAACATATGACTCTGGGAATCCAGGTCTACCTAACATAACATATGACTCTGGGAATCCAGGTCTACCTAACATAACATATGACTCTGGGAATCCAAGTCTACCTAACATAACATATGACTCTGGGAATCCAAGTCTACTTAATATAACATATGACTCTGGGAATCCAGGTCTACCTATCATAACATATGACTCGGGGAATCCAGGTCTACCTAACATAATATAGGACTCTGGGAATCCAGGTCTACCTAGCATAACATAGGACTCTGGGAATCCAGGTCTACCTAACATAACATATGACTGGGAATCCAGGTCTACCTAACATAACATATGACTCTGGGAATCCAGGTCTACCTAACATAACATAGGACTCTGGGAATCCAGATCTACCTAACATAACATAGGACTCTGGGAATCCAGGTCTACCTAACATAACATAGGACTCTGGGAATCCAGATCTACCTAACATAACATAGGACTCTGGGAATCCAGGTCTACCTAACATAACATATGACTCTGTGAATCCAGGTCTATCTAACATAACATAGGACTCTGTGAATCCAGGTCTACCTAACATAACATATGACTCTGGTAATCCAGGTCTATCTAACATAACATAGGACTCTGGGAATCCAGGTCTACCTAACATAACATATGACTCTTGGAATCCAGGTGTACCCAACATAACATATGACTCTGGGAATCCAGGTCTACCTAACATAACATATGACTCTGGGAATTCAGGTCTGCCTAACAAAAAATATGACTCTGGGAATCCAGGTCTACCTAACATAACATATGACTCTGGGATTCCAGGTCTACCTAACATAACATATGACTCTGGGAATCCAGGTCTACCTAACATAACATATGACTCTGGGAATCCAGGTCTACCTAACATAACATATGACTCTGGGAATCCAAGTCTACCTAACACAACATATGACTCTGGGAATCCAAGTCTACTTAATATAACATATGACTCTGGGAATCCAGGTCTACCTAACATAACATATGACTCGGGGAATCCAGGTCTACCTAACATAATATAGGACTCTGGGAATCCAGGTCTACCTAGCATAACATAGAACTCTGGGAATCCAGGTCTACCTAACATAACATATGACTGGGAATCCAGGTCTACCTAACATAACATATGACTCTGGGAATCCAGGTCTACCTAACATAACATATGACTCTGGGAATCCAGGTCTACCTAACATAACATAGGACTCTGGGAATCCAGATCTACCTAACATAACATAGGACTCTGGGAATCCAGGTCTACCTAACATAACATAGGACTCTGGGAATCCAGATCTACCTAACATAACATAGGACTCTGGGAATCCAGGTCTACCTAACATAACATATGACTCTGTGAATCCAGGTCTATCTAACATAACATAGGACTCTGGGAATCCAGGTCTACCTAACATAACATATGACTCTGGGAATCCAGGTCTATCTAACATAACTTAGGACTCTGGGAATCCAGGTCTACCTAACATAACATATGACTCTGGGAATCCAGGTCTACCTAACATAACATATGACTCTGAGAATCCAGGTCTACCTAATATAATATATGACTCTAGGAATCCAGGTCTACCTAACATAACATAGGACTCTGGGAATCCAGGTCTACCTAACATAACAGAGGACTCTGGGAATCCAGGTCTACCTAAAATAACATAGAACTCTGGGAATCCAGGTCTACCTAACATAACATAGGACTCTGGGAATCCAGGTCTACCTAACATAACATAGGACTCTGGGAATCCAGGTCTACCTAATATAACATATGACTGGGAATCCAGGTCTACCTAACATAACATATGACTCTTGGAATCCAGGTGTACCCAACATAACATATGACTCTGGGAATCCAGGTCTACCTAACATAACATATGACTCTGGGAATTCAGGTCTGCCTAACAAAAAATATGACTCTGGGAATCCAGGTCTACCTAACATAACATATGACTCTGGGATTCCAGGTCTACCTAACATAACATATGACTCTGGGAATCCAGGTCTACCTAACATAACATATGACTCTGGGAATCCAGGTCTACCTAACATAACATATGACTCTGGGAATCCAAGTCTACCTAACATAACATATGACTCTGGGAATCCAAGTCTACTTAATATAACATATGACTCTGGGAATCCAGGTCTACCTAACATAACATATGACTCGGGGAATCCAGGTCTACCTAACATAATATAGGACTCTGGGAATCCAGGTCTACCTAGCATAACATAGGACTCTGGGAATCCAGGACTACCTAACATAACATATGACTGGGAATCCAGGTCTACCTAACATAACATATGACTCTGGGAATCCAGGTCTACCTAACATAACATAGGTCTCTGGGAATCCAGATCTACCTAACATAACATATGACTCTGGGAATCCAGGTCTACCTAACATAACATAGGACTCTGTGAATCCAGGTCTATCTAACATAACATAGGACTCTGTGAATCCAGGTCTACCTAACATAACATATGACTCTGGGAATCCAGGTCTATCTAACATAACATAGGACTCTGGGAATCCAGATCTACCTAACATAACATAGGACTCTGGGAATCCAGGTCTACCTAACATAACATATGACTCTGTGAATCCAGGTCTATCTAACATAACATAGGACTCTGTGAATCCAGGTCTACCTAACATAGCATATGACTCTGGGAATCCAAGTCTACCTAATATAATATATGACTCTAGGAATCCAGGTCTACCTAACATAACATAGGACTCTGGGAATCCAGGTCTACCTAACATAACAGAGGACTCTGGGAATCCAGGTCTACCTAAAATAACATAGAACTCTGGGAATCCAGGTCTACCTAACATAACATAGGACTCTGGGAATCCAGGTCTACCTAACATAACATCGGACTCTGGGCATCCAGGTCTACCTAATATAACATATGACTGGGAATCCAGGTCTACCTAACATAACATATGACTCTTGGAATCCAGGTGTACCCAACATAACATATGACTCTGGGAATCCAGGTCTACCTAACATAACATATGACTCTGGGAATTCAGGTCTGCCTAACAAAAAATATGACTCTGGGAATCCAGGTCTACCTAACATAACATATGACTCTGGGATTCCAGGTCTACCTAACATAACATATGACTCTGGGAATCCAGGTCTACCTAACATAACATATGACTCTGGGAATCCAGGTCTACCTAACATAACATATGACTCTGGGAATCCAAGTCTACCTAACATAACATATGACTCTGGGAATCCAAGTCTACTTAATATAACATATGACTCTGGGAATCCAGGTCTACCTAACATAACATATGACTCGGGGAATCCAGGTCTACCTAACATAATATAGGACTCTGGGAATCCAGGTCTACCTAGCATAACATAGGACTCTGGGAATCCAGGTCTACCTAACATAACATATGACTGGGAATCCAGGTCTACCTAACATAACATATGACTCTGGGAATCCAGGTCTACCTAACATAACATAGGACTCTGGGAATCCAGATCTACCTAACATAACATAGGACTCTGGGAATCCAGGTCTACCTAACATAACATAGGACTCTGGGAATCCAGATCTACCTAACATAACATAGGACTCTGGGAATCCAGGTCTACCTAACATAACATATGACTCTGTGAATCCAGGTCTATCTAACATAACATAGGACTCTGTGAATCCAGGTCTACCTAACATAACACATGACTCTGGGAATCCAGGTCTATCTAACATAACATAGGACTCTGGGAATCCAGGTCTACCTAACATAACATATGACTCTGGGAATCCAGGTCTACCTAACATAACATATGACTCTGAGAATCCAGGTCTACCTAATATAATATATGACTCTAGGAATCCAGGTCTACCTAACATAACATAGGACTCTGGGAATCCAGGTCTACCTAACATAATAGAGGACTCTGGGAATCCAGGTCTACCTAAAATAACATAGAACTCTGGGAATCCAGGTCTACCTAACATAACATAGGACTCTGGGAATCCAGGTCTACCTAACATAACATAGGACTCTGGGAATCCAGGTCTACCTAATATAACATATGACTGGGAATCCAGGTCTACCTAACATAACATATGACTCTTGGAATCCAGGTGTACCCAACATAACATATGACTCTGGGAATCCAGGTCTACCTAACATAACATATGACTCTGGGAATTCAGGTCTGCCTAACAAAAAATATGACTCTGGGAATCCAGGTCTACCTAACATAACATATGACTCTGGGATTCCAGGTCTACCTAACATAACATATGACTCTGGGAATCCAGGTCTACCTAACATAACATATGATTCTGGGAATCCAGGTCTACCTAACATAACATATGACTCTGGGAATCCAAGTCTACCTAACATAACATATGACTCTGGGAATCCAAGTCTACTTAATATAACATATGACTCTGGGAATCCAGGTCTACCTAACATAACATATGACTCGGGGAATCCAGGTCTACCTAACATAATATAGGACTCTGGGAATCCAGGTCTACCTAGCATAACATAGGACTCTGGGAATCCAGGTCTACCTAACATAACATATGACTCTGGGAATCCAGGTCTACCTAACATAACATAGGACTCTGGGAATCCAGATCTACCTAACATAACATAGGACTCTGGGAATCCAGGTCTACCTAACATAACATAGGACTCTGGGAATCCAGATCTTCCTAACATAACATAGGACTCTGGGAATCCAGGTCTACCTAACATAACATATGACTCTGTGAATCCAGGTCTATCTAACATAACATAGGACTCTGTGAATCCAGGTCTACCTAACATAACATATGACTCTGGGAATCCAGGTCTATCTAACATAACATAGGACTCTGGGAATCCAGATCTACCTAACATAACATAGGACTCTGGGAATCCAGGTCTACCTAACATAACATATGACTCTGTGAATCCAGGTCTATCTAACATAATATATGACTCTGTGAATCCAGGTCTACCTAACATAGCATATGACTCTGGGAATCCAGGTCTACCTAATATAATATATGACTCTAGGAATCCAGGTCTACCTAACATAACATAGGACTCTGGGAATCCAGGTCTACCTAACATAACAGAGGACTCTGGGAATCCAGGTCTCTCTAAAATAACATAGAACTCTGGGAATCCAGGTCTACCTAACATAACATATGACTCTGGGAATCCAGGTCTACCTAACATAACATATGACTCTGGGAATCCAAGTCTACCTAACATAACATATGACTCTGGGAATCCAAGTCTACTTAATATAACATATGACTCTGGGAATCCAGGTCTACCTAACATAACATATGACTCGGGGAATCCAGGTCTACCTAACATAATATAGGACTCTGGGAATCCAGGTCTACCTAGCATAACATAGGACTCTGGGAATCCAGGTCTACCTAACATAACATATGACTGGGAATACAGGTCTACCTAACATAACATATGACTCTGGGAATCCAGGTCTACCTAACATAACATATGACTCTGGGAATCCAAGTCTACTTAATATAACATATGACTCTGGGAATCCAGGTCTACCTAACATAACATATGACTCGGGGAATCCAGGTCTACCTAACATAATATAGGACTCTGGGAATCCAGGTCTACCTAGCATAACATAGGACTCTGGGAATCCAGGTCTACCTAACATAACATATGACTGGGAATCCAGGTCTACCTAACATAACATATGACTCTGGGAATCCAGGTCTACCTAACATAACATATGACTCTGGGAATCCAGGTCTACCTAACATAACATAGGACTCTGGGAATCCAGATCTACCTAACATAACATAGGACTCTGGGAATCCAGGTCTACCTAACATAACATAGGACTCTGGGAATCCAGATCTACCTAACATAACATAGGACTCTGGGAATCCAGGTCTACCTAACATAACATATGACTCTGTGAATCCAGGTCTACCTAACATAACATAGGACTCTGTGAATCCAGGTCTACCTAACATAACATATGACTCTGGGAATCCAGGTCTATCTAACATAACATAGGACTCTGGGAATCCAGGTCTACCTAACATAACATATGACTCTGGGAATCCAGGTCTACCTAACATAACATATGACTCTGAGAATCCAGGTCTACCTAATATAATATATGACTCTAGGAATCCAGGTCTACCTAACATAACATAGGACTCTGGGAATCCAGGTCTACCTAACATAATAGAGGACTCTGGGAATCCAGGTCTACCTAAAATAACATAGAACTCTGGGAATCCAGGTCTACCTAACATAACATAGGACTCTGGGAATCCAGGTCTACCTAACATAACATAGGACTCTGGGAATCCAGGTCTACCTAATATAACATATGACTGGGAATCCAGGTCTACCTAACATAACATATGACTCTTGGAATCCAGGTGTACCCAACATAACATATGACTCTGGGAATCCAGGTCTACCTAACATAACATATGACTCTGGGAATTCAGGTCTGCCTAACAAAAAATATGACTCTGGGAATCCAGGTCTACCTAACATAACATATGACTCTGGGATTCCAGGTCTACCTAACATAACATATGACTCTGGGAATCCAGGTCTACCTAACATAACATATGACTCTGGGAATCCAGGTCTACCTAACATAACATATGACTCTGGGAATCCAAGTCTACCTAACATAACATATGACTCTGGGAATCCAAGTCTACTTAATATAACATATGACTCTGGGAATCCAGGTCTACCTAACATAACATATGACTCGGGGAATCCAGGTCTACCTAACATAATATAGGACTCTGGGAATCCAGGTCTACCTAGCATAACATAGGACTCTGGGAATCCAGGTCTACCTAACATAACATATGACTGGGAATCCAGGTCTACCTAACATAACATATGACTCTGGGAATCCAGGTCTACCTAACATAACATAGGACTCTGGGAATCCAGATCTACCTAACATAACATAGGACTCTGGGAATCCAGGTCTACCTAACATAACATAGGACTCTGGGAATCCAGATCTACCTAACATAACATAGGACTCTGGGAATCCAGGTCTACCTAACATAACATATGACTCTGTGAATCCAGGTCTATCTAACATAACATAGGACTCTGTGAATCCAGGTCTACCTAACATAACATATGACTCTGGGAATCCAGGTCTATCTAACATAACATAGGACTCTGGGAATCCAGATCTACCTAACATAACATAGGACTCTGGGAATCCAGGTCTACCTAACATAACATATGACTCTGTGAATCCAGGTCTATCTAACATAATATATGACTCTGTGAATCCAGGTCTACCTAACATAGCATATGACTCTGGGAATCCAGGTCTACCTAATATAATATATGACTCTAGGAATCCAGGTCTACCTAACATAACATAGGACTCTGGGAATCCAGGTCTACCTAACATAACAGAGGACTCTGGGAATCCAGGTCTACCTAAAATAACATAGAACTCTGGGAATCCAGGTCTACCTAACATAACATATGACTCTGGGAATCCAGGTCTACCTAACATAACATATGACTCTGGGAATCCAAGTCTACCTAACATAACATATGACTCTGGGAATCCAAGTCTACTTAATATAACATATGACTCTGGGAATCCAGGTCTACCTAACATAACATATGACTCTGGGAATCCAGGTCTACCTAACATAACATATGACTCTGGGAATCCAGGTCTACCTAACATAACATAGGACTCTGGGAATCCAGATCTACCTAACATAACATAGGACTCTGGGAATCCAGGTCTACCTAACATAACATAGGACTCTGGGAATCCAGATCTACCTAACATAACATAGGACTCTGGGAATCCAGGTCTACCTAACATAACATATGACTCTGTGAATCCAGGTCTATCTAACATACCATAGGACTCTGTGAATCCAGGTCTACCTAACATAACATATGACTCTGGGAATCCAGGTCTATCTAACATAACATAGGACTCTGGGAATCCAGGTCTACCTAACATAACATATGACTCTGGGAATCCAGGTCTACCTAACATAACATATGACTCTGAGAATCCAGGTCTACCTAATATAATATATGACTCTAGGAATCCAGGTCTACCTAACATAACATAGGACTCTGGGAATCCAGGTCTACCTAACATAACAGAGGACTCTGGGAATCCAGGTCTACCTAAAATAACATAGAACTCTGGGAATCCAGGTCTACCTAACATAACATAGGACTCTGGGAATCCAGGTCTACCTAACATAACATAGGACTCTGGGAATCCAGGTCTACCTAATATAACATATGACTGGGAATCCAGGTCTACCTAACATAACATATGACTCTTGGAATCCAGGTGTACCCAACATAACATATGACTCTGGGAATCCAGGTCTACCTAACATAACATATGACTCTGGGAATTCAGGTCTGCCTAACAAAAAATATGACTCTGGGAATCCAGGTCTACCTAACATAACATATGACTCTGGGATTCCAGGTCTACCTAACATAACATATGACTCTGGGAATCCAGGTCTACCTAACATAACATATGACTCTGGGAATCCAGGTCTACCTAACATAACATATGACTCTGGGAATCCAAGTCTACCTAACATAACATATGACTCTGGGAATCCAAGTCTACTTAATATAACATATGACTCTGGGAATCCAGGTCTACCTATCATAACATATGACTCGAGGAATCCAGGTCTACCTAACATAATATAGGACTCTGGGAATCCAGGTCTACCTAGCATAACATAGGACTCTGGGAATCCAGGTCTACCTAACATAACATATGACTCTGGGAATCCAGGTCTACCTAACATAACATATGACTCTGGGAATCCAGGTCTACCTAACATAACATAGGACTCTGGGAATCCAGATCTACCTAACATAACATAGGACTCTGGGAATCCAGGTCTACCTAACATAACATAGGACTCTGGGAATCCAGATCTACCTAACATAACATAGGACTCTGGGAATCCAGGTCTACCTAACATAACATATGACTCTGTGAATCCAGGTCTATCTAACATAACATAGGACTCTGTGAATCCAGGTCTACCTAACATAACATATGACTCTGGGAATCCAGGTCTATCTAACATAACATAGGACTCTGGGAATCCAGATCTACCTAACATAACATAGGACTCTGGGAATCCAGGTCTACCTAACATAACATATGACTCTGTGAATCCAGGTCTATCTAACATAACATATGACTCTGTGAATCCAAGTCTACCTAACATAGCATATGACTCTGGGAATCCAGGTCTACCTAATATAATATATGACTCTGGGAATCCAGGTCTATCTAACATAACATAGGACTCTGGGAATCCAGATCTACCTAACATAACATAGGACTCTGGGAATCCAGGTCTACCTAACATAATATATGACTCTGTGAATCCAGGTCTATCTAACATAACATATGACTCTGTGAATCCAGGTCTACCTAACATAGCATATGACTCTGGGAATCCAGGTCTACCTAATATAATATATGACTCTAGGAATCCAGGTCTACCTAACATAACATAGGACTCTGGGAATCCAGGTCTACCTAACATAACAGAGGACTCTGGGAATCCAGGTCTTCCTAAAATAACATAGAACTCTGGGAATCCAGGTCTACCTAACATAACATATGACTCTGGGAATCCAGGTCTACCTAACATAACATATGACTCTCGGAATCCAAGTCTACCTAACATAACATATGACTCTGGGAATCCAAGTCTACTTAATATAACATATGACTCTGGGAATCCAGGTCTACCTAACATAACATATGACTCGGGGAATCCAGGTCTACCTAACATAATATAGGACTCTGGGAATCCAGGTCTACCTAGCATAACATAGGACTCTGGGAATCCAGGTCTACCTAACATAACATATGACTGGGAATCCAGGTCTACCTAACATAACATATGACTCTGGGAATCCAGGTCTACCTAACATAACATATGACTCTGGGAATCCAGGTCTACCTAACATAACATAGGACTCTGGGAAACCAGATCTACCTAACATAACATAGGACTCTGGGAATCCAGGTCTACCTAACATAACATAGGACTCTGGGAATCCAGATCTACCTAACATAACATAGGACTCTGGGAATCCAGGTCTACCTAGCATAACATATGACTCTGTGAATCCAGGTCTATCTAACATAACATAGGACTCTGTGAATCCAGGTCTACCTAACATAACATATGACTCTGGGAATCCAGGTTTATCTAACATAACATAGGACTCTGGGAATCCAGGTCTACCTAACATAACATATGACTCTGGGAATCCAGGTCTACCTAACATAACATATGACTCTGAGAATCCAGGTCTACCTAATATAATATATGACTCTAGAAATCCAGGTCTACCTAACATAACATAGGACTCTGGGAATCCAGGTCTACCTAACATAACAGAGGACTCTGGGAATCCAGGTCTACCTAAAATAACATAGAACTCTGGGAATCCAGGTCTACCTAACATAACATATGACTCTGGGAATCCAAGTCTACCTAACATAACATATGACTCTGGGAATCCAAGTCTACTTAATATAACATATGACTCTGGGAATCCAGGTCTACCTAACATAACATATGACTCGGGGAATCCAGGTCTACCTAACATAATATAGGACTCTGGGAATCCAGGTCTACCTAGCATAACATAGAACTCTGGGAATCCAGGTCTACCTAACATAACATATGACTGGGAATCCAGGTCTACCTAACATAACATATGACTCTGGGAATCCAGGTCTACCTAACATAACATATGACTCTGGGAATCCAGGTCTACCTAACATAACATAGGACTCTGGGAATCCAGATCTACCTAACATAACATAGGACTCTGGGAATCCAGGTCTACCTAACATAACATAGGACTCTGGGAATCCAGATCTACCTAACATAACATAGGACTCTGGGAATCCAGGTCTACCTAACATAACATATGACTCTGTGAATCCAGGTCTATCTAACATAACATAGGACTCTGTGAATCCAGGTCTACCTAACATAACATATGACTCTGGGAATCCAGGTCTATCTAACATAACATAGGACTCTGGGAATCCAGGTCTACCTAACATAACATATGACTCTGGGAATCCAGGTCTACCTAACATAACATATGACTCTGAGAATCCAGGTCTACCTAATATAATATATGACTCTAGGAATCCAGGTCTACCTAACATAACATAGGACTCTGGGAATCCAGGTCTACCTAACATAACAGAGGACTCTGGGAATCCAGGTCTACCTAAAATAACATAGAACTCTGGGAATCCAGGTCTACCTAACATAACATAGGACTCTGGGAATCCAGGTCTACCTAACATAACATAGGACTCTGGGAATCCAGGTCTACCTAATATAACATATGACTGGGAATCCAGGTCTACCTAACATAACATATGACTCTTGGAATCCAGGTGTACCCAACATAACATATGACTCTGGGAATCCAGGTCTACCTAACATAACATATGACTCTGGGAATTCAGGTCTGCCTAACAAAAAATATGACTCTGGGAATCCAGGTCTACCTAACATAACATATGACTCTGGGATTCCAGGTCTACCTAACATAACATATGACTCTGGGAATCCAGGTCTACCTAACATAACATATGACTCTGGGAATCCAGGTCTACCTAACATAACATATGACTCTGGGAATCCAAGTCTACCTAACATAACATATGACTCTGGGAATCCAAGTCTACTTAATATAACATATGACTCTGGGAATCCAGGTCTACCTAACATAACATATGACTCGGGGAATCCAGGTCTACCTAACATAATATAGGACTCTGGGAATCCAGGTCTACCTAGCATAACATAGGACTCTGGGAATCCAGGACTACCTAACATAACATATGACTGGGAATCCAGGTCTACCTAACATAACATATGACTCTGGGAATCCAGGTCTACCTAACATAACATAGGACTCTGGGAATCCAGATCTACCTAACATAACATATGACTCTGGGAATCCAGGTCTACCTAACATAACATAGGACTCTGGGAATCCAGGTCTACCTAACATAACATATGACTCTGTGAATCCAGGTCTATCTAACATAACATAGAACTCTGTGAATCCAGGTCTACCTAACATAACATATGACTCTGGGAATCCAGGTCTATCTAACATAACATAGGACTCTGGGAATCCAGATCTACCTAACATAACATAGGACTCTGGGAATCCAGGTCTACCTAACATAACATATGACTCTGTGAATCCAGGTCTATCTAACATAACATAGGACTCTGTGAATCCAGGTCTACCTAACATAGCATATGACTCTGGGAATCCAAGTCTACCTAATATAATATATGACTCTAGGAATCCAGGTCTACCTAACATAACATAGGACTCTGGGAATCCAGGTCTACCTAACATAACAGAGGACTCTGGGAATCCAGGTCTACCTAAAATAACATAGAACTCTGGGAATCCAGGTCTACCTAACATAACATAGGACTCTGGGAATCCAGGTCTACCTAACATAACATCGGACTCTGGGAATCCAGGTCTACCTAATATAACATATGACTGGGAATCCAGGTCTACCTAACATAACATATGACTCTTGGAATCCAGGTGTACCCAACATAACATATGACTCTGGGAATCCAGGTCTACCTAACATAACATATGACTCTGGGAATTCAGGTCTGCCTAACAAAAAATATGACTCTGGGAATCCAGGTCTACCTAACATAACATATGACTCTGGGATTCCAGGTCTACCTAACATAACATATGACTCTGGGAATCCAGGTCTACCTAACATAACATATGACTCTGGGAATCCAGGTCTACCTAACATAACATATGACTCTGGGAATCCAAGTCTACCTAACATAACATATGACTCTGGGAATCCAAGTCTACTTAATATAACATATGACTCTGGGAATCCAGGTCTACCTAACATAACATATGACTCGGGGAATCCAGGTCTACCTAACATAATATAGGACTCTGGGAATCCAGGTCTACCTAGCATAACATAGGACTCTGGGAATCCAGGTCTACCTAACATAACATATGACTGGGAATCCAGGTCTACCTAACATAACATATGACTCTGGGAATCCAGGTCTACCTAACATAACATATGACTCTGGGAATCCAGGTCTACCTAACATAACATAGGACTCTGGGAATCCAGATCTACCTAACATAACATAGGACTCTGGGAATCCAGGTCTACCTAACATAACATAGGACTCTGGGAATCCAGATCTACCTAACATAACATAGGACTCTGGGAATCCAGGTCTACCTAACATAACATATGACTCTGTGAATCCAGGTCTATCTAACATAACATAGGACTCTGTGAATCCAGGTCTACCTAACATAACATATGACTCTGGGAATCCAGGTCTATCTAACATAACATAGGACTCTGGGAATCCAGGTCTACCTAACATAACATATGACTCTGGGAATCCAGGTCTACCTAACATAACATATGACTCTGAGAATCCAGGTCTACCTAATATAATATATGACTCTAGGAATCCAGGTCTACCTAACATAACATAGGACTCTGGGAATCCAGGTCTACCTAACATAATAGAGGACTCTGGGAATCCAGGTCTACCTAAAATAACATAGAACTCTGGGAATCCAGGTCTACCTAACATAACATAGGACTCTGGGAATCCAGGTCTACCTAACATAACATAGGACTCTGGGAATCCAGGTCTACCTAATATAACATATGACTGGGAATCCAGGTCTACCTAACATAACATATGACTCTTGGAATCCAGGTGTACCCAACATAACATATGACTCTGGGAATCCAGGTCTACCTAACATAACATATGACTCTGGGAATTCAGGTCTGCCTAACAAAAAATATGACTCTGGGAATCCAGGTCTACCTAACATAACATATGACTCTGGGATTCCAGGTCTACCTAACATAACATATGACTCTGGGAATCCAGGTCTACCTAACATAACATATGACTCTGGGAATCCAGGTCTACCTAACATAACATATGACTCTGGGAATCCAAGTCTACCTAACATAACATATGACTCTGGGAATCCAAGTCTACTTAATATAACATATGACTCTGGGAATCCAGGTCTACCTAACATAACATATGACTCGGGGAATCCAGGTCTACCTAACATAATATAGGACTCTGGGAATCCAGGTCTACCTACCATAACATAGGACTCTGGGAATCCAGGTCTACCTAACATAACATATGACTGGGAATCCAGGTCTACCTAACATAACATATGACTCTGGGAATCCAGATCTACCTAACATAACATAGGACTCTGGGAATCCAGGTCTACCTAACATAACATAGGACTCTGGGAATCCAGATCTACCTAACATAACATAGGACTCTGGGAATCCAGGTCTACCTAACATAACATATGACTCTGTGAATCCAGGTCTATCTAACATAATATATGACTCTGTGAATCCAGGTCTACCTAACATAGCATATGACTCTGGGAATCCAGGTCTACCTAATATAATATATGACTCTAGGAATCCAGGTCTACCTAACATAACATAGGACTCTGGGAATCCAGGTCTACCTAACATAACAGAGGACTCTGGGAATCCAGGTCTACCTAAAATAACATAGAACTCTGGGAATCCAGGTCTACCTAACATAACATATGACTCTGGGAATCCAGGTCTACCTAACATAACATATGACTCTGGGAATCCAAGTCTACCTAACATAACATATGACTCTGGGAATCCAAGTCTACTTAATATAACATATGACTCTGGGAATCCAGGTCTACCTAACATAACATATGACTCGGGGAATCCAGGTCTACCTAACATAATATAGGACTCTGGGAATCCAGGTCTACCTAGCATAACATAGGACTCTGGGAATCCAGGTCTACCTAACATAACATATGACTGGGAATCCAGGTCTACCTAACATAACATATGACTCTGGGAATCCAGGTCTACCTAACATAACATATGACTCTGGGAATCCAGGTCTACCTAACATAACATAGGACTCTGGGAATCCAGATCTACCTAACATAACATAGGACTCTGGGAATCCAGGTCTACCTAACATAACATAGGACTCTGGGAATCCAGATCTACCTAACATAACATAGGACTCTGGGAATCCAGGTCTACCTAACATAACATATGACTCTGTGAATCCAGGTCTATCTAACATAACATAGGACTCTGTGAATCCAGGTCTACCTAACATAACATATGACTCTGGGAATCCAGGTCTATCTAACATAACATAGGACTCTGGGAATCCAGGTCTACCTAACATAACATATGACTCTGGGAATCCAGGTCTACCTAACATAACATATGACTCTGAGAATCCAGGCCTACCTAATATAATATATGACTCTAGGAATCCAGGTCTACCTAACATAACATAGGACTCTGGGAATCCAGGTCTACCTAACATAACATATGACTCTGGGAATCCAAGTCTACCTAACATAACATATGACTCTGGGAATCCAGGTCTACCTAACATAACATAGGACTCTGGGAATCCAGGTCTACCTAACATAACATAGGACTCTGGGAATCCAGGTCTACCTAATATAACATATGACGGGGAATCCAGGTCTACCTAACATAACATATGACTCTTGGAATCCAGGTGTACCCAACATAACATATGACTCTGGGAATCCAGGTCTACCTAACATAACATATGACTCTGGGAATTCAGGTCTGCCTAGCAAAAAATATGACTCTGGGAATCCAGGTCTACCTAACATAACATATGACTCTGGGATTCCAGGTCTACCTAACATAACATATGACTCTGGGAATCCAGGTCTACCTAACATAACATATGACTCTGGGAATCCAGGTCTACCTAACATAACATATGACTCTGGGAATCCAAGTCTACCTAACATAACATATGACTCTGGGAATCCAAGTCTACTTAATATAACATATGACTCTGGGAATCCAGGTCTACCTATCATAACATATGACTCGAGGAATCCAGGTCTACCTAACATAATATAGGACTCTGGGAATCCAGGTCTACCTAGCATAACATAGGACTCTGGGAATCCAGGTCTACCTAACATAACATATGACTGGGAATCCAGGTCTACCTAACATAACATATGACTCTGGGAATCCAGGTCTACCTAACATAACATAGGACTCTGGGAATCCAGATCTACCTAACATAACATAGGACTCTGGGAATCCAGGTCTACCTAACATAGCATAGGACTCTGGGAATCCAGATCTACCTAACATAACATAGGACTCTGGGAATCCAGGTCTACCTAACATAACATATGACTCTGTGAATCCAGGTCTATCTAACATAACATAGGACTCTGTGAATCCAGGTCTACCTAACATAACATATGACTCTGGGAATCCAGGTCTATCTAACATAACATAGGACTCTGGGAATCCAGATCTACCTAACATAACATAGGACTCTGGGAATCCAGGTCTACCTAACATAACATATGACTCTGTGAATCCAGGTCTATCTAACATAACATATGACTCTGTGAATCCAAGTCTACCTAACATAGCATATGACTCTGGGAATCCAGGTCTACCTAATATAATATATGACTCTGGGAATCCAGGTCTATCTAACATAACATAGGACTCTGGGAATCCAGATCTACCTAACATAACATAGGACTCTGGGAATCCAGGTCTACCTAACATAACATATGACTCTGTGAATCCAGGTCTATCTAACATAACATATGACTCTGTGAATCCAGGTCTACCTAACATAGCATATGACTCTGGGAATCCAGGTCTACCTAATATAATATATGACTCTAGGAATCCAGGTCTACCTAACATAACATAGGACTCTGGGAATCCAGGTCTACCTAACATAACAGAGGACTCTGGGAATCCAGGTCTACCTAAAATAACATAGAACTCTGGGAATCCAGGTCTACCTAACATAACATATGACTCTGGGAATCCAGGTCTACCTAACATAACATATGACTCTCGGAATCCAAGTCTACCTAACATAACATATGACTCTGGGAATCCAAGTCTACTTAATATAACATATGACTCTGGGAATCCAGGTCTACCTAACATAACATATGACTCGGGGAATCCAGGTCTACCTAACATAATATAGGACTCTGGGAATCCAGGTCTACCTAGCATAACATAGGACTCTGGGAATCCAGGTCTACCTAACATAACATATGACTGGGAATCCAGGTCTACCTAACATAACATATGACTCTGGGAATCCAGGTCTACCTAACATAACATATGACTCTGGGAATCCAGGTCTACCTAACATAACATAGGACTCTGGGAATCCAGATCTACCTAACATAACATAGGACTCTGGGAATCCAGGTCTACCTAACATAACATAGGACTCTGGGAATCCAGATCTACCTAACATAACATAGGACTCTGGGAATCCAGGTCTACCTAACATAACATATGACTCTGTGAATCCAGGTCTATCTAACATAACATAGGACTCTGTGAATCCAGGTCTACCTAACATAACATATGACTCTGGGAATCCAGGTTTATCTAACATAACATACGACTCTGGGAATCCAGGTCTACCTAACATAACATATGACTCTGGGAATCCAGGTCTACCTAACATAACATATGACTCTGAGAATCCAGGTCTACCTAATATAATATATGACTCTAGAAATCCAGATCTACCTAACATAACATAGGACTCTGGGAATCCAGGTCTTGCTAACATAACAGAGGACTCTGGGAATCCAGGTCTACCTAAAATAACATAGAACTCTGGGAATCCAGGTCTACCTAACATAACATAGGACTCTGGGAATCCAGGTCTACCTAACATAACATAGGACTCTGGGAATCCAGGTCTACCTAATATAACATATGACTGGGAATCCAGGTCTACCTAACATAACATATGACTCTGGGAATTCAGGTCTGCCTAACAAAAAATATGACTCTGGGAATCCAGGTCTACCTAACATAACATATGACTCTGGGATTCCAGGTCTACCTAACATAACATATGACTCTGGGAATCCAGGTCTACCTAACATAACATATGACTCTGGGAATCCAGGTCTACCTAACATAACATACGACTCTGGGAATCCAAGTCTACCTAACATAACATATGACTCTGGGAATCCAAGTCTACTTAATATAACATATGACTCTGGGAATCCAGGTCTACCTAACATAACATATGACTCGGGGAATCCAGGTCTACCTAACATAATATAGGACTCTGGGAATCCAGGTCTACCTAGCATAACATAGGACTCTGGGAATCCAGGTCTACCTAACATAACATATGACTGGGAATCCAGGTCTACCTAACATAACATATGACTCTGGGAATCCAGGTCTACCTAACATAACATATGACTCTGGGAATCCAGGTCTACCTAACATAACATAGGACTCTGGGAATCCAGATCTACCTAACATAACATAGGACTCTGGGAATCCAGGTCTACCTAACATAACATAGGACTCTGGGAATCCAGATCTACCTAACATAACATAGGACTCTGGGAATCCAGGTCTACCTAACATAACATATGACTCTGTGAATCCAGGTCTATCTAACATAACATAGGACTCTGTGAATCCAGGTCTACCTAACATAACATATGACTCTGGGAATCCAGGTCTATCTAACATAACATAGGACTCTGGGAATCCAGGTCTACCTAACATAACATATGACTCTGGGAATCCAGGTCTACCTAACATAACATATGACTCTGAGAATCCAGGTCTACCTAATATAATATATGACTCTAGGAATCCAGGTCTACCTAACATAACATAGGACTCTGGGAATCCAGGTCTACCTAACATAATAGAGGACTCTGGGAATCCAGGTCTACCTAAAATAACATAGAACTCTGGGAATCCAGGTCTACCTAACATAACATAGGACTCTGGGAATCCAGGTCTACCTAACATAACATAGGACTCTGGGAATCCAGGTCTACCTAATATAACATATGACTGGGAATCCAGGTCTACCTAACATAACATATGACTCTTGGAATCCAGGTGTACCCAACATAACATATGACTCTGGGAATCCAGGTCTACCTAACATAACATATGACTCTGGGAATTCAGGTCTGCCTAACAAAAAATATGACTCTGGGAATCCAGGTCTACCTAACATAACATATGACTCTGGGATTCCAGGTCTACCTAACATAACATATGACTCTGGGAATCCAGGTCTACCTAACATAACATATGACTCTGGGAATCCAGGTCTACCTAACATAACATATGACTCTGGGAATCCAAGTCTACCTAACATAACATATGACTCTGGGAATCCAAGTCTACTTAATATAACATATGACTCTGGGAATCCAGGTCTACCTAACATAACATATGACTCGGGGAATCCAGGTCTACCTAACATAATATAGGACTCTGGGAATCCAGGTCTACCTAGCATAACATAGGACTCTGGGAATCCAGATCTACCTAACATAACATATGACTCTGTGAATCCAGGTCTATCTAACATAACATATGACTCTGTGAATCCAAGTCTACCTAACATAGCATATGACTCTGGGAATCCAGGTCTACCTAATATAATATATGACTCTGGGAATCCAGGTCTATCTAACATAACATAGGACTCTGGGAATCCAGATCTACCTAACATAACATAGGACTCTGGGAATCCAGGTCTACCTAACATAACATATGACTCTGTGAATCCAGGTCTATCTAACATAACATATGACTCTGTGAATCCAGGTCTACCTAACATAGCATATGACTCTGGGAATCCAGGTCTACCTAATATAATATATGACTCTAGGAATCCAGGTCTACCTAACATAACATAGGACTCTGGGAATCCAGGTCTACCTAACATAACAGAGGACTCTGGGAATCCAGGTCTACCTAAAATAACATAGAACTCTGGGAATCCAGGTCTACCTAACATAACATATGACTCTGGGAATCCAGGTCTACCTAACATAACATATGACTCTCGGAATCCAAGTCTACCTAACATAACATATGACTCTGGGAATCCAAGTCTACTTAATATAACATATGACTCTGGGAATCCAGGTCTACCTAACATAACATATGACTCGGGGAATCCAGGTCTACCTAACATAATATAGGACTCTGGGAATCCAGGTCTACCTAGCATAACATAGGACTCTGGGAATCCAGGTCTACCTAACATAACATATGACTGGGAATCCAGGTCTACCTAACATAACATATGACTCTGGGAATCCAGGTCTACCTAACATAACATATGACTCTGGGAATCCAGGTCTACCTAACATAACATAGGACTCTGGGAATCCAGATCTACCTAACATAACATAGGACTCTGGGAATCCAGGTCTACCTAACATAACATAGGACTCTGGGAATCCAGATCTACCTAACATAACATAGGACTCTGGGAATCCAGGTCTACCTAACATAACATATGACTCTGTGAATCCAGGTCTATCTAACATAACATAGGACTCTGTGAATCCAGGTCTACCTAACATAACATATGACTCTGGGAATCCAGGTTTATCTAACATAACATAGGACTCTGGGAATCCAGGTCTACCTAACATAACATATGACTCTGGGAATCCAGGTCTACCTAACATAACATATGACTCTGAGAATCCAGGTCTACCTAATATAATATATGACTCTAGAAATCCAGGTCTACCTAACATAACATAGGACTCTGGGAATCCAGGTCTACCTAACATAACAGAGGACTCTGGGAATCCAGGTCTACCTAACATAACATATGACTCTGGGAATCCAAGTCTACCTAACATAACATATGACTCTGGGAATCCAAGTCTACTTAATATAACATATGACTCTGGGAATCCAGGTCTACCTAACATAACATATGACTCGGGGAATCCAGGTCTACCTAACATAATATAGGACTCTGGGAATCCAGGTCTACCTAGCATAACATAGAACTCTGGGAATCCAGGTCTACCTAACATAACATATGACTGGGAATCCAGGTCTACCTAACATAACATATGACTCTGGGAATCCAGGTCTACCTAACATAACATATGACTCTGGGAATCCAGGTCTACCTAACATAACATAGGACTCTGGGAATCCAGATCTACCTAACATAACATAGGACTCTGGGAATCCAGGTCTACCTAACATAACATAGGACTCTGGGAATCCAGATCTACCTAACATAACATAGGACTCTGGGAATCCAGGTCTACCTAACATAACATATGACTCTGTGAATCCAGGTCTATCTAACATAACATAGGACTCTGTGAATCCAGGTCTACCTAACATAACATATGACTCTGGGAATCCAGGTCTATCTAACATAACATAGGACTCTGGGAATCCAGGTCTACCTAACATAACATATGACTCTGGGAATCCAGGTCTACCTAACATAACATATGACTCTGAGAATCCAGGTCTACCTAATATAATATATGACTCTAGGAATCCAGGTCTACCTAACATAACATAGGACTCTGGGAATCCAGGTCTACCTAACATAACAGAGGACTCTGGGAATCCAGGTCTACCTAAAATAACATAGAACTCTGGGAATCCAGGTCTACCTAACATAACATAGGACTCTGGGAATCCAGGTCTACCTAACATAACATAGGACTCTGGGAATCCAGGTCTACCTAATATAACATATGACTGGGAATCCAGGTCTACCTAACATAACATATGACTCTTGGAATCCAGGTGTACCCAACATAACATATGACTCTGGGAATCCAGGTCTACCTAACATAATATATGACTCTGGGAATTCAGGTCTGCCTAACAAAAAATATGACTCTGGGAATCCAGGTCTACCTAACATAACATATGACTCTGGGATTCCAGGTCTACCTAACATAACATATGACTCTGGGAATCCAGGTCTACCTAACATAACATATGACTCTGGGAATCCAGGTCTACCTAACATAACATATGACTCTGGGAATCCAAGTCTACCTAACATAACATATGACTCTGGGAATCCAAGTCTACTTAATATAACATATGACTCGGGGAATCCAGGTCTACCTAACATAATATAGGACTCTGGGAATCCAGGTCTACCTAGCATAACATAGGACTCTGGGAATCCAGGACTACCTAACATAACATATGACTGGGAATCCAGGTCTACCTAACATAACATATGACTCTGGGAATCCAGGTCTACCTAACATAACATAGGACTCTGGGAATCCAGGTCTACCTAACATAACATATGACTCTGTGAATCCAGGTCTATCTAACATAACATAGAACTCTGTGAATCCAGGTCTACCTAACATAACATATGACTCTGGGAATCCAGGTCTATCTAACATAACATAGGACTCTGGGAATCCAGATCTACCTAACATAACATAGGACTCTGGGAATCCAGGTCTACCTAACATAACATATGACTCTGTGAATCCAGGTCTATCTAACATAACATAGGACTCTGTGAATCCAGGTCTACCTAACATAGCATATGACTCTGGGAATCCAAGTCTACCTAATATAATATATGACTCTAGGAATCCAGGTCTACCTAACATAACATAGGACTCTGGGAATCCAGGTCTACCTAACATAACAGAGGACTCTGGGAATCCAGGTCTACCTAAAATAACATAGAACTCTGGGAATCCAGGTCTACCTAACATAACATAGGACTCTGGGAATCCAGGTCTACCTAACATAACATCGGACTCTGGGAATCCAGGTCTACCTAATATAACATATGACTGGGAATCCAGGTCTACCTAACATAACATATGACTCTTGGAATCCAGGTGTACCCAACATAACATATGACTCTGGGAATCCAGGTCTACCTAACATAACATATGACTCTGGGAATTCAGGTCTGCCTAACAAAAAATATGACTCTGGGAATCCAGGTCTACCTAACATAACATATGACTCTGGGATTCCAGGTCTACCTAACATAACATATGACTCTGGGAATCCAGGTCTACCTAACATAACATATGACTCTGGGAATCCAGGTCTACCTAACATAACATATGACTCTGGGAATCCAAGTCTACCTAACATAACATATGACTCTGGGAATCCAAGTCTACTTAATATAACATATGACTCTGGGAATCCAGGTCTACCTAACATAACATATGACTCGGGGAATCCAGGTCTACCTAACATAATATAGGACTCTGGGAATCCAGGTCTACCTAGCATAACATAGGACTCTGGGAATCCAGGTCTACCTAACATAACATATGACTGGGAATCCAGGTCTACCTAACATAACATATGACTCTGGGAATCCAGGTCTACCTAACATAACATATGACTCTGGGAATCCAGGTCTACCTAACATAACATAGGACTCTGGGAATCCAGATCTACCTAACATAACATAGGACTCTGGGAATCCAGGTCTACCTAACATAACATAGGACTCTGGGAATCCAGATCTACCTAACATAACATAGGACTCTGGGAATCCAGGTCTACCTAACATAACATATGACTCTGTGAATCCAGGTCTATCTAACATAACATAGGACTCTGTGAATCCAGGTCTACCTAACATAACATATGACTCTGGGAATCCAGGTCTATCTAACATAACATAGGACTCTGGGAATCCAGGTCTACCTAACATAACATATGACTCTGGGAATCCAGGTCTACCTAACATAACATATGACTCTGAGAATCCAGGTCTACCTAATATAATATATGACTCTAGGAATCCAGGTCTACCTAACATAACATAGGACTCTGGGAATCCAGGTCTACCTAACATAATAGAGGACTCTGGGAATCCAGGTCTACATAAAATAACATAGAACTCTGGGAATCCAGGTCTACCTAACATAACATAGGACTCTGGGAATCCAGGTCTACCTAACATAACATAGGACTCTGGGAATCCAGGTCTACCTAATATAACATATGACTGGGAATCCAGGTCTACCTAACATAACATATGACTCTTGGAATCCAGGTGTACCCAACATAACATATGACTCTGGGAATCCAGGTCTACCTAACATAACATATGACTCTGGGAATTCAGGTCTGCCTAACAAAAAATATGACTCTGGGAATCCAGGTCTACCTAACATAACATATGACTCTGGGATTCCAGGTCTACCTAACATAACATATGACTCTGGGAATCCAGGTCTACCTAACATAACATATGACTCTGGGAATCCAGGTCTACCTAACATAACATATGACTCTGGGAATCCAAGTCTACCTAACATAACATATGACTCTGGGAATCCAAGTCTACTTAATATAACATATGACTCTGGGAATCCAGGTCTACCTAACATAACATATGACTCGGGGAATCCAGGTCTACCTAACATAATATAGGACTCTGGGAATCCAGGTCTACCTACCATAACATAGGACTCTGGGAATCCAGGTCTACCTAACATAACATATGACTGGGAATCCAGGTCTACCTAACATAACATATGACTCTGGGAATCCAGATCTACCTAACATAACATAGGACTCTGGGAATCCAGGTCTACCTAACATAACATAGGACTCTGGGAATCCAGATCTACCTAACATAACATAGGACTCTGGGAATCCAGGTCTACCTAACATAACATATGACTCTGTGAATCCAGGTCTATCTAACATAATATATGACTCTGTGAATCCAGGTCTACCTAACATAGCATATGACTCTGGGAATCCAGGTCTACCTAATATAATATATGACTCTAGGAATCCAGGTCTACCTAACATAACATAGGACTCTGGGAATCCAGGTCTACCTAACATAACAGAGGACTCTGGGAATCCAGGTCTACCTAAAATAACATAGAACTCTGGGAATCCAGGTCTACCTAACATAACATATGACTCTGGGAATCCAGGTCTACCTAACATAACATATGACTCTGGGAATCCAAGTCTACCTAACATAACATATGACTCTGGGAATCCAAGTCTACTTAATATAACATATGACTCTGGGAATCCAGGTCTACCTAACATAACATATGACTCGGGGAATCCAGGTCTACCTAACATAATATAGGACTCTGGGAATCCAGGTCTACCTAGCATAACATAGGACTCTGGGAATCCAGGTCTACCTAACATAACATATGACTGGGAATCCAGGTCTACCTAACATAACATATGACTCTGGGAATCCAGGTCTACCTAACATAACATATGACTCTGGGAATCCAGGTCTACCTAACATAACATAGGACTCTGGGAATCCAGATCTACCTAACATAACATAGGACTCTGGGAATCCAGGTCTACCTAACATAACATAGGACTCTGGGAATCCAGATCTACCTAACATAACATAGGACTCTGGGAATCCAGGTCTACCTAACATAACATATGACTCTGTGAATCCAGGTCTATCTAACATAACATAGGACTCTGTGAATCCAGGTCTACCTAACATAACATATGACTCTGGTAATCCAGGTCTATCTAACATAACATAAGACTCTGGGAATCCAGGTCTACCTAACATAACATATGACTCTGGGAATCCAGGTCTACCTAACATAACATATGACTCTGAGAATCCAGGCCTACCTAATATAATATATGACTCTAGGAATCCAGGTCTACCTAACATAACATATGACTCTGGGAATCCAGGTCTACCTAACATAACAGAGGACTCTGGGAATCCAGGTCTACCTAAAATAACATAGAACTCTGGGAATCCAGGTCTACCTAACATAACATAGGACTCTGGGAATCCAGGTCTACCTAACATAACATAGGACTCTGGGAATCCAGGTCTACCTAATATAACATATGACTGGGAATCCAGGTCTACCTAACATAACATATGACTCTTGGAATCCAGGTGTACCCAACATAACATATGACTCTGGGAATCCAGGTCTACCTAACATAACATATGACTCTGGGAATTCAGGTCTGCCTAGCAAAAAATATGACTCTGGGAATCCAGGTCTACCTAACATAACATATGACTCTGGGATTCCAGGTCTACCTAACATAACATATGACTCTGGGAATCCAGGTCTACCTAACATAACATATGACTCTGGGAATCCAGGTCTACCTAACATAACATATGACTCTGGGAATCCAAGTCTACCTAACATAACATATGACTCTGGGAATCCAAGTCTACTTAATATAACATATGACTCTGGGAATCCAGGTCTACCTATCATAACATATGACTCGAGGAATCCAGGTCTACCTAACATAATATAGGAATCTGGGAATCCAGGTCTACCTAGCATAACATAGGACTCTGGGAATCCAGGTCTACCTAACATAACATATGACTGGGAATCCAGGTCTACCTAACATAACATATGACTCTGGGAATCCAGGTCTACCTAACATAACATAGGACTCTGGGAATCCAGATCTACCTAACATAACATAGGACTCTGGGAATCCAGGTCTACCTAACATAGCATAGGACTCTGGGAATCCAGATCTACCTAACATAACATAGGACTCTGGGAATCCAGGTCTACCTAACATAACATATGACTCTGTGAATCCAGGTCTATCTAACATAACATAGGACTCTGTGAATCCAGGTCTACCTAACATAACATATGACTCTGGGAATCCAGGTCTATCTAACATAACATAGGACTCTGGGAATCCAGATCTACCTAACATAACATAGGACTCTGGGAATCCAGGTCTACCTAACATAACATATGACTCTGTGAATCCAGGTCTATCTAACATAACATATGACTCTGTGAATCCAAGTCTACCTAACATAGCATATGACTCTGGGAATCCAGGTCTACCTAATATAATATATGACTCTGGGAATCCAGGTCTATCTAACATAACATAGGACTCTGGGAATCCAGATCTACCTAACATAACATAGGACTCTGGGAATCCAGGTCTACCTAACATAACATATGACTCTGTGAATCCAGGTCTATCTAACATAACATATGACTCTGTGAATCCAGGTCTACCTAACATAGCATATGACTCTGGGAATCCAGGTCTACCTAATATAATATATGACTCTAGGAATCCAGGTCTTGCTAACATAACATAGGACTCTGGGAATCCAGGTCTACCTAACATAACAGAGGACTCTGGGAATCCAGGTCTACCTAAAATAACATAGAACTCTGGGAATCCAGGTCTACCTAACATAACATATGACTCTGGGAATCCAGGTCTACCTAACATAACATATGACTCTCGGAATCCAAGTCTACCTAACATAACATATGACTCTGGGAATCCAAGTCTACTTAATATAACATATGACTCTGGGAATCCAGGTCTACCTAACATAACATATGACTCGGGGAATCCAGGTCTACCTAACATAATATAGGACTCTGGGAATCCAGGTCTACCTAGCATAACATAGGACTCTGGGAATCCAGGTCTACCTAACATAACATATGACTGGGAATCCAGGTCTACCTAACATAACATATGACTCTGGGAATCCAGGTCTACCTAACATAACATATGACTCTGGGAATCCAGGTCTACCTAACATAACATAGGACTCTGGGAATCCAGATCTACCTAACATAACATAGGACTCTGGGAATCCAGGTCTACCTAACATAACATAGGACTCTGGGAATCCAGATCTACCTAACATAACATAGGACTCTGGGAATCCAGGTCTACCTAACATAACATATGACTCTGTGAATCCAGGTCTATCTAACATAACATAGGACTCTGTGAATCCAGGTCTACCTAACATAACATATGACTCTGGGAATCCAGGTTTATCTAACATAACATAGGACTCTGGGAATCCAGGTCTACCTAACATAACATATGACTCTGGGAATCCAGGTCTACCTAACATAACATATGACTCTGAGAATCCAGGTCTACCTAATATAATATATGACTCTAGAAATCCAGATCTACCTAACATAACATAGGACTCTGGGAATCCAGGTCTACCTAACATAACAGAGGACTCTGGGAATCCAGGTCTACCTAAAATAACATAGAACTCTGGGAATCCAGGTCTACCTAACATAACATAGGACTCTGGGAATCCAGGTCTACCTAACATAACATAGGACTCTGGGAATCCAGGTCTACCTAATATAACATATGACTGGGAATCCAGGTCTACCTAACATAACATATGACTCTGGGAATTCAGGTCTGCCTAACAAAAAATATGACTCTGGGAATCCAGGTCTACCTAACATAACATATGACTCTGGGATTCCAGGTCTACCTAACATAACATATGACTCTGGGAATCCAGGTCTACCTAACATAACATATGACTCTGGGAATCCAGGTCTACCTAACATAACATATGACTCTGGGAATCGAAGTCTACCTAACATAACATATGACTCTGGGAATCCAAGTCTACTTAATATAACATATGACTCTGGGAATCCAGGTCTACCTAACATAACATATGACTCGGGGAATCCAGGTCTACCTAACATAATATAGGACTCTGGGAATCCAGGTCTACCTAGCATAACATAGGACTCTGGGAATCCAGGTCTACCTAACATAACATATGACTGGGAATCCAGGTCTACCTAACATAACATATGACTCTGGGAATCCAGGTCTACCTAACATAACATATGACTCTGGGAATCCAGGTCTACCTAACATAACATAGGACTCTGGGAATCCAGATCTACCTAACATAACATAGGACTCTGGGAATCCAGGTCTACCTAACATAACATAGGACTCTGGGAATCCAGATCTACCTAACATAACATAGGACTCTGGGAATCCAGGTCTACCTAACATAACATATGACTCTGTGAATCCAGGTCTATCTAACATAACATAGGACTCTGTGAATCCAGGTCTACCTAACATAACATATGACTCTGGGAATCCAGGTCTATCTAACATAACATAGGACTCTGGGAATCCAGGTCTACCTAACATAACATATGACTCTGGGAATCCAGGTCTACCTAACATAACATATGACTCTGAGAATCCAGGTCTACCTAATATAATATATGACTCTAGGAATCCAGGTCTACCTAACATAACATAGGACTCTGGGAATCCAGGTCTACCTAACATAATAGAGGACTCTGGGAATCCAGGTCTACCTAAAATAACATAGAACTCTGGGAATCCAGGTCTACCTAACATAACATAGGACTCTGGGAATCCAGGTCTACCTAACATAACATAGGACTCTGGGAATCCAGGTCTACCTAATATAACATATGACTGGGAATCCAGGTCTACCTAACATAACATATGACTCTTGGAATCCAGGTGTACCCAACATAACATATGACTCTGGGAATCCAGGTCTACCTAACATAACATATGACTCTGGGAATTCAGGTCTGCCTAACAAAAAATATGACTCTGGGAATCCAGGTCTACCTAACATAACATATGACTCTGGGATTCCAGGTCTACCTAACATAACATATGACTCTGGGAATCCAGGTCTACCTAACATAACATATGACTCTGGGAATCCAGGTCTACCTAACATAACATATGACTCTGGGAATCCAAGTCTACCTAACATAACATATGACTCTGGGAATCCAAGTCTACTTAATATAACATATGACTCTGGGAATCCAGGTCTACCTAACATAACATATGACTCGGGGAATCCAGGTCTACCTAACATAATATAGGACTCTGGGAATCCAGGTCTACCTAGCATAACATAGGACTCTGGGAATCCAGGTCTACCTAACATAACATATGACTGGGAATCCAGGTCTACCTAACATAACATATGACTCTGGGAATCCAGGTCTACCTAACATAACATAGGACTCTGGGAATCCAGATCTACCTAACATAACATAGGACTCTGGGAATCCAGGTCTACCTAACATAACATAGGACTCTGGGAATCCAGATCTACCTAACATAACATAGGACTCTGGGAATCCAGGTCTACCTAACATAACATATGACTCTGTGAATCCAGGTCTATCTAACATAATATATGACTCTGTGAATCCAGGTCTACCTAACATAGCATATGACTCTGGGAATCCAGGTCTACCTAATATAATATATGACTCTAGGAATCCAGGTCTACCTAACATAACATAGGACTCTGGGAATCCAGGTCTACCTAACATAACAGAGGACTCTGGGAATCCAGGTCTACCTAAAATAACATAGAACTCTGGGAATCCAGGTCTACCTAACATAACATATGACTCTGGGAATCCAGGTCTACCTAACATAACATATGACTCTGGGAATCCAAGTCTACCTAACATAACATATGACTCTGGGAATCCAAGTCTACTTAATATAACATATGACTCTGGGAATCCAGGTCTACCTAACATAACATATGACTCGGGGAATCCAGGTCTACCTAACATAATATAGGACTCTGGGAATCCAGGTCTACCTAGCATAACATAGGACTCTGGGAATCCAGGTCTACCTAACATAACATATGACTGGGAATCCAGGTCTACCTAACATAACATATGACTCTGGGAATCCAGGTCTACCTAACATAACATATGACTCTGGGAATCCAGGTCTACCTAACATAACATAGGACTCTGGGAATCCAGATCTACCTAACATAACATAGGACTCTGGGAATCCAGGTCTACCTAACATAACATAGGACTCTGGGAATCCAGATCTACCTAACATAACATAGGACTCTGGGAATCCAGGTCTACCTAACATAACATATGACTCTGTGAATCCAGGTCTATCTAACATAACATAGGACTCTGTGAATGCAGGTCTACCTAACATAACATATGACTCTGGGAATCCATGTCTATCTAACATAACATAGGACTCTGGGAATCCAGGTCTACCTAACATAACATATGACTCTGGGAATCCAGGTCTACCTAACATAACATATGACTCTGAGAATCCAGGCCTACCTAATATAATATATGACTCTAGGAATCCAGGTCTACCTAACATAACATAGGACTCTGGGAATCCAGGTCTACCTAACATAACAGAGGACTCTGGGAATCCAGGTCTACCTAAAATAACATAGAACTCTGGGAATCCAGGTCTACCTAACATAACATAGGACTCTGGGAATCCAGGTCTACCTAACATAACATAGGACTCTGGGAATCCAGGTCTACCTAATATAACATATGACTGGGAATCCAGGTCTCCCTAACATAACATATGACTCTTGGAATCCAGGTGTACCCAACATAACATATGACTCTGGGAATCCAGGTCTACCTAACATAACATATGACTCTGGGAATTCAGGTCTGCCTAGCAAAAAATATGACTCTGGGAATCCAGGTCTACCTAACATAACATATGACTCTGGGATTCCAGGTCTACCTAACATAACATATGACTCTGGGAATCCAGGTCTACCTAACATAACATATGACTCTGGGAATCCAGGTCTACCTAACATAACATATGACTCTGGGAATCCAAGTCTACCTAACATAACATATGACTCTGGGAATCCAAGTCTACTTAATATAACATATGACTCTGGGAATCCAGGTCTACCTATCATAACATATGACTCGAGGAATCCAGGTCTACCTAACATAATATAGGACTCTGGGAATCCAGGTCTACCTAGCATAACATAGGACTCTGGGAATCCAGGTCTACCTAACATAACATATGACTGGGAATCCAGGTCTACCTAACATAACATATGACTCTGGGAATCCAGGTCTACCTAACATAACATAGGACTCTGGGAATCCAGATCTACCTAACATAACATAGGACTCTGGGAATCCAGGTCTACCTAACATAACATAGGACTCTGGGAATCCAGATCTACCTAACATAACATAGGACTCTGGGAATCCAGGTCTACCTAACATAACATATGACTCTGTGAATCCAGGTCTATCTAACATAACATAGGACTCTGTGAATCCAGGTCTACCTAACATAACATATGACTCTGGGAATCCAGGTCTATCTAACATAACATAGGACTCTGGGAATCCAGATCTACCTAACATAACATAGGACTCTGGGAATCCAGGTCTACCTAACATAACATATGACTCTGTGAATCCAGGTCTATCTAACATAACATATGACTCTGTGAATCCAAGTCTACCTAACATAGCATATGACTCTGGGAATCCAGGTCTACCTAATATAATATATGACTCTGGGAATCCAGGTCTATCTAACATAACATAGGACTCTGGGAATCCAGATCTACCTAACATAACATAGGACTCTGGGAATCCAGGTCTACCTAACATAACATATGACTCTGTGAATCCAGGTCTATCTAACATAACATATGACTCTGTGAATCCAGGTCTACCTAACATAGCATATGACTCTGGGAATCCAGGTCTACCTAATATAATATATGACTCTAGGAATCCAGGTCTACCTAACATAACATAGGACTCTGGGAATCCAGGTCTACCTAACATAACAGAGGACTCTGGGAATCCAGGTCTACCTAAAATAACATAGAACTCTGGGAATCCAGGTCTACCTAACATAACATATGACTCTGGGAATCCAGGTCTACCTAACATAACATATGACTCTCGGAATCCAAGTCTACCTAACATAACATATGACTCTGGGAATCCAAGTCTACTTAATATAACATATGACTCTGGGAATCCAGGTCTACCTAACATAACATATGACTCGGGGAATCCAGGTCTACCTAACATAATATAGGACTCTGGGAATCCAGGTCTACCTAGCATAACATAGGACTCTGGGAATCCAGGTCTACCTAACATAACATATGACTGGGAATCCAGGTCTACCTAACATAACATATGACTCTGGGAATCCAGGTCTACCTAACATAACATATGACTCTGGGAATCCAGGTCTACCTAACATAACATAGGACTCTGGGAATCCAGATCTACCTAACATAACATAGGACTCTGGGAATCCAGGTCTACCTAACATAACATAGGACTCTGGGAATCCAGATCTACCTAACATAACATAGGACTCTGGGAATCCAGGTCTACCTAACATAACATATGACTCTGTGAATCCAGGTCTATCTAACATAACATAGGACTCTGTGAATCCAGGTCTACCTAACATAACATATGACTCTGGGAATCCAGGTTTATCTAACATAACATAGGACTCTGGGAATCCAGGTCTACCTAACATAACATATGACTCTGGGAATCCAGGTCTACCTAACATAACATATGACTCTGAGAATCCAGGTCTACCTAATATAATATATGACTCTAGAAATCCAGATCTACCTAACATAACATAGGACTCTGGGAATCCAGGTCTACCTAACATAACAGAGGACTCTGGGAATCCAGGTCTACCTAAAATAACATAGAACTCTGGGAATCCAGGTCTACCTAACATAACATAGGACTCTGGGAATCCAGGTCTACCTAACATAACATAGGACTCTGGGAATCCAGGTCTACCTAATATAACATATGACTGGGAATCCAGGTCTACCTAACATAACATATGACTCTTGGAATCCAGGTGTACCCAACATAACATATGACTCTGGGAATCCAGGTCTACCTACCATAACATATGACTCTGGGAATCCAGGTTTATCTAACATAACATAGGACTCTGGGAATCCAGGTCTACCTAACATAACATATGACTCTGGGAATCCAGGTCTACCTAACATAACATATGACTCTGAGAATCCAGGTCTACCTAATATAATATATGACTCTAGAAATCCAGGTCTACCTAACATAACATAGGACTCTGGGAATCCAGGTCTACCTAACATAACAGAGGACTCTGGGAATCCAGGTCTACCTAAAATAACATAGAACTCTGGGAATCCAGGTCTACCTAACATAACATAGGACTCTGGGAATCCAGGTCTACCTAACATAACATAGGACTCTGGGAATCCAGGTCTACCTAATATAACATATGACTGGGAATCCAGGTCTACCTAACATAACATATGACTCTTGGAATCCAGGTGTACCCAACATAACATATGACTCTGGGAATCCAGGTCTACCTAACATAACATATGACTCTGGGAATCCAGGTCTACCTAACATAACATATGACTCTGGGAATCCAAGTCTACCTAACATAACATATGACTCTGGGAATCCAAGTCTACTTAATATAACATATGACTCTGGGAATCCAGGTCTACCTATCATAACATATGACTCGGGGAATCCAGGTCTACCTAACATAATATAGGACTCTGGGAATCCAGGTCTACCTAGCATAACATAGGACTCTGGGAATCCAGGTCTACCTAACATAACATATGACTGGGAATCCAGGTCTACCTAACATAACATATGACTCTGGGAATCCAGGTCTACCTAACATAACATAGGACTCTGGGAATCCAGATCTACCTAACATAACATAGGACTCTGGGAATCCAGGTCTACCTAACATAACATAGGACTCTGGGAATCCAGATCTACCTAACATAACATAGGACTCTGGGAATCCAGGTCTACCTAACATAACATATGACTCTGTGAATCCAGGTCTATCTAACATAACATAGGACTCTGTGAATCCAGGTCTACCTAACATAACATATGACTCTGGTAATCCAGGTCTATCTAACATAACATAGGACTCTGGGAATCCAGGTCTACCTAACATAACATATGACTCTTGGAATCCAGGTGTACCCAACATAACATATGACTCTGGGAATCCAGGTCTACCTAACATAACATATGACTCTGGGAATTCAGGTCTGCCTAACAAAAAATATGACTCTGGGAATCCAGGTCTACCTAACATAACATATGACTCTGGGATTCCAGGTCTACCTAACATAACATATGACTCTGGGAATCCAGGTCTACCTAACATAACATATGACTCTGGGAATCCAGGTCTACCTAACATAACATATGACTCTGGGAATCCAAGTCTACCTAACATAACATATGACTCTGGGAATCCAAGTCTACTTAATATAACATATGACTCTGGGAATCCAGGTCTACCTAACATAACATATGACTCGGGGAATCCAGGTCTACCTAACATAATATAGGACTCTGGGAATCCAGGTCTACCTAGCATAACATAGAACTCTGGGAATCCAGGTCTACCTAACATAACATATGACTGGGAATCCAGGTCTACCTAACATAACATATGACTCTGGGAATCCAGGTCTACCTAACATAACATATGACTCTGGGAATCCAGGTCTACCTAACATAACATAGGACTCTGGGAATCCAGATCTACCTAACATAACATAGTACTCTGGGAATCCAGGTCTACCTAACATAACATATGACTCTGTGAATCCAGGTCTATCTAACATAACATAGGACTCTGTGAATCCAGGTCTACCTAACATAACATATGACTCTGGGAATCCAGGTCTATCTAACATAACATAGGACTCTGGGAATCCAGATCTACCTAACATAACATAGGACTCTGGGAATCCAGGTCTACCTAACATAACATATGACTCTGTGAATCCAGGTCTATCTAACATAACATAGGACTCTGTGAATCCAGGTCTACCTAACATAGCATATGACTCTGGGAATCCAAGTCTACCTAATATAATATATGACTCTAGGAATCCAGGTCTACCTAACATAACATAGGACTCTGGGAATCCAGGTCTACCTAACATAACAAAGGACTCTGGGAATCCAGGTCTACCTAAAATAACATAGAACTCTGGGAATCCAGGTCTACCTAACATAACATAGGACTCTGGGAATCCAGGTCTACCTAACATAACATCGGACTCTGGGAATCCAGGTCTACCTAATATAACATATGACTGGGAATCCAGGTCTACCTAACATAACATATGACTCTTGGAATCCAGGTGTACCCAACATAACATATGACTCTGGGAATCCAGGTCTACCTAACATAACATATGACTCTGGGAATTCAGGTCTGCCTAACAAAAAATATGACTCTGGGAATCCAGGTCTACCTAACATAACATATGACTCTGGGATTCCAGGTCTACCTAACATTACATATGACTCTGGGAATCCAGGTCTACCTAACATAACATATGACTCTGGGAATCCAGGTCTACCTAACATAACATATGACTCTGGGAATCCAAGTCTACCTAACATAACATATGACTCTGGGAATCCAAGTCTACTTAATATAACATATGACTCTGGGAATCCAGGTCTACCTAACATAACATATGACTCGGGGAATCCAGGTCTACCTAACATAATATAGGACTCTGGGAATCCAGGTCTACCTAGCATAACATAGGACTCTGGGAATCCAGGTCTACCTAACATAACATATGACTGGGAATCCAGGTCTACCTAACATAACATATGACTCTGGGAATCCAGGTCTAACTAACATAACATAGGACTCTGGGAATCCAGATCTACCTAACATAACATAGGACTCTGGGAATCCAGGTCTACCTAACATAACATAGGACTCTGGGAATCCAGATCTACCTAACATAACATAGGACTCTGGGAATCCAGGTCTACCTAACATAACATATGACTCTGTGAATCCAGGTCTATCTAACATAACATAGGACTCTGTGAATCCAGGTCTACCTAACATAACATATGACTCTGGGAATCCAGGTCTATCTAACATAACATAGGACTCTGGGAATCCAGGTCTACCTAACATAACATATGACTCTGGGAATCCAGGTCTACCTAACATAACATATGACTCTGAGAATCCAGGTCTACCTAATATAATATATGACTCTAGGAATCCAGGTCTACCTAACATAACATAGGACTCTGGGAATCCAGGTCTACCTAACATAACAGAGGACTCTGGGAATCCAGGTCTACCTAAAATAACATAGAACTCTGGGAATCCAGGTCTACCTAACATAACATAGGACTCTGGGAATCCAGGTCTACCTAACATAACATAGGACTCTGGGAATCCAGGTCTACCTAATATAACATATGACTGGGATCCAGGTCTACCTAACATAACATATGACTCTTGGAATCCAGGTGTACCCAACATAACATATGACTCTGGGAATCCAGGTCTACCTAACATAACATATGACTCTGGGAATTCAGGTCTGCCTAACAAAAAATATGACTCTGGGAATCCAGGTCTACCTAACATAACATATGACTCTGGGATTCCAGGTCTACCTAACATAACATATGACTCTGGGAATCCAGGTCTACCTAACATAACATATGACTCTGGGAATCCAGGTCTACCTAACATAACATATGACTCTGGGAATCCAAGTCTACCTAACATAACATATGACTCTGGGAATCCAAGTCTACTTAATATAACATATGACTCTGGGAATCCAGGTCTACCTAACATAACATATGACTCGGAGAATCCAGGTCTACCTAACATAATATAGGACTCTGGGAATCCAGGTCTACCTAGCATAACATAGGACTCTGGGAATCCAGGTCTACCTAACATAACATATGACTGGGAATCCAGGTCTACCTAACATAACATATGACTCTCGGAATCCAGGTCTACCTAACATAACATAGGACTCTGGGAATCCAGATCTACCTAACATAACATAGGACTCTGGGAATCCAGGTCTACCTAACATAACATATGACTCTGGGAATCCAGGTCTACCTAACATAACATATGACTCTGAGAATCCAGGTCTACCTAATATAATATATGACTCTAGAAATCCAGATCTACCTAACATAACATAGGACTCTGGGAATCCAGGTCTACCTAACATAACAGAGGACTCTGGGAATCCAGGTCTACCTAAAATAACATAGAACTCTGGGAATCCAGGTCTACCTAACATAACATAGGACTCTGGGAATCCAGGTCTACCTAACATAACATAGGACTCTGGGAATCCAGGTCTACCTAATATAACATATGACTGGGAATCCAGGTCTACCTAACATAACATATGACTCTTGGAATCCAGGTGTACCCAACATAACATATGACTCTGGGAATCCAGGTCTACCTACCATAACATATGACTCTGGGAATCCAGGTTTATCTAACATAACATAGGACTCTGGGAATCCAGGTCTACCTAACATAACATATGACTCTGGGAATCCAGGTCTACCTAACATAACATATGACTCTGAGAATCCAGGTCTACCTAATATAATATATGACTCTAGAAATCCAGGTCTACCTAACATAACATAGGACTCTGGGAATCCAGGTCTACCTAACATAACAGAGGACTCTGGGAATCCAGGTCTACCTAAAATAACATAGAACTCTGGGAATCCAGGTCTACCTAACATAACATAGGACTCTGGGAATCCAGGTCTACCTAACATAACATAGGACTCTGGGAATCCAGGTCTACCTAATATAACATATGACTGGGAATCCAGGTCTACCTAACATAACATATGACTCTTGGAATCCAGGTGTACCCAACATAACATATGACTCTGGGAATCCAGGTCTACCTAACATAACATATGACTCTGGGAATCCAGGTCTACCTAACATAACATATGACTCTGGGAATCCAAGTCTACCTAACATAACATATGACTCTGGGAATCCAAGTCTACTTAATATAACATATGACTCTGGGAATCCAGGTCTACCTATCATAACATATGACTCGGGGAATCCAGGTCTACCTAACATAATATAGGACTCTGGGAATCCAGGTCTACCTAGCATAACATAGGACTCTGGGAATCCAGGTCTACCTAACATAACATATGACTGGGAATCCAGGTCTACCTAACATAACATATGACTCTGGGAATCCAGGTCTACCTAACATAACATAGGACTCTGGGAATCCAGATCTACCTAACATAACATAGGACTCTGGGAATCCAGGTCTACCTAACATAACATAGGACTCTGGGAATCCAGATCTACCTAACATAACATAGGACTCTGGGAATCCAGGTCTACCTAACATAACATATGACTCTGTGAATCCAGGTCTATCTAACATAACATAGGACTCTGTGAATCCAGGTCTACCTAACATAACATATGACTCTGGTAATCCAGGTCTATCTAACATAACATAGGACTCTGGGAATCCAGGTCTACCTAACATAACATATGACTCTTGGAATCCAGGTGTACCCAACATAACATATGACTCTGGGAATCCAGGTCTACCTAACATAACATATGACTCTGGGAATTCAGGTCTGCCTAACAAAAAATATGACTCTGGGAATCCAGGTCTACCTAACATAACATATGACTCTGGGATTCCAGGTCTACCTAACATAACATATGACTCTGGGAATCCAGGTCTACCTAACATAACATATGACTCTGGGAATCCAGGTCTACCTAACATAACATATGACTCTGGGAATCCAAGTCTACCTAACATAACATATGACTCTGGGAATCCAAGTCTACTTAATATAACATATGACTCTGGGAATCCAGGTCTACCTAACATAACATATGACTCGGGGAATCCAGGTCTACCTAACATAATATAGGACTCTGGGAATCCAGGTCTACCTAGCATAACATAGAACTCTGGGAATCCAGGTCTACCTAACATAACATATGACTGGGAATCCAGGTCTACCTAACATAACATATGACTCTGGGAATCCAGGTCTACCTAACATAACATATGACTCTGGGAATCCAGGTCTACCTAACATAACATAGGACTCTGGGAATCCAGATCTACCTAACATAACATAGTACTCTGGGAATCCAGGTCTACCTAACATAACATATGACTCTGTGAATCCAGGTCTATCTAACATAACATAGGACTCTGTGAATCCAGGTCTACCTAACATAACATATGACTCTGGGAATCCAGGTCTATCTAACATAACATAGGACTCTGGGAATCCAGATCTACCTAACATAACATAGGACTCTGGGAATCCAGGTCTACCTAACATAACATATGACTCTGTGAATCCAGGTCTATCTAACATAACATAGGACTCTGTGAATCCAGGTCTACCTAACATAGCATATGACTCTGGGAATCCAAGTCTACCTAATATAATATATGACTCTAGGAATCCAGGTCTACCTAACATAACATAGGACTCTGGGAATCCAGGTCTACCTAACATAACAAAGGACTCTGGGAATCCAGGTCTACCTAAAATAACATAGAACTCTGGGAATCCAGGTCTACCTAACATAACATAGGACTCTGGGAATCCAGGTCTACCTAACATAACATCGGACTCTGGGAATCCAGGTCTACCTAATATAACATATGACTGGGAATCCAGGTCTACCTAACATAACATATGACTCTTGGAATCCAGGTGTACCCAACATAACATATGACTCTGGGAATCCAGGTCTACCTAACATAACATATGACTCTGGGAATTCAGGTCTGCCTAACAAAAAATATGACTCTGGGAATCCAGGTCTACCTAACATAACATATGACTCTGGGATTCCAGGTCTACCTAACATTACATATGACTCTGGGAATCCAGGTCTACCTAACATAACATATGACTCTGGGAATCCAGGTCTACCTAACATAACATATGACTCTGGGAATCCAAGTCTACCTAACATAACATATGACTCTGGGAATCCAAGTCTACTTAATATAACATATGACTCTGGGAATCCAGGTCTACCTAACATAACATATGACTCGGGGAATCCAGGTCTACCTAACATAATATAGGACTCTGGGAATCCAGGTCTACCTAGCATAACATAGGACTCTGGGAATCCAGGTCTACCTAACATAACATATGACTGGGAATCCAGGTCTACCTAACATAACATATGACTCTGGGAATCCAGGTCTAACTAACATAACATAGGACTCTGGGAATCCAGATCTACCTAACATAACATAGGACTCTGGGAATCCAGGTCTACCTAACATAACATAGGACTCTGGGAATCCAGATCTACCTAACATAACATAGGACTCTGGGAATCCAGGTCTACCTAACATAACATATGACTCTGTGAATCCAGGTCTATCTAACATAACATAGGACTCTGTGAATCCAGGTCTACCTAACATAACATATGACTCTGGGAATCCAGGTCTATCTAACATAACATAGGACTCTGGGAATCCAGGTCTACCTAACATAACATATGACTCTGGGAATCCAGGTCTACCTAACATAACATATGACTCTGAGAATCCAGGTCTACCTAATATAATATATGACTCTAGGAATCCAGGTCTACCTAACATAACATAGGACTCTGGGAATCCAGGTCTACCTAACATAACAGAGGACTCTGGGAATCCAGGTCTACCTAAAATAACATAGAACTCTGGGAATCCAGGTCTACCTAACATAACATAGGACTCTGGGAATCCAGGTCTACCTAACATAACATAGGACTCTGGGAATCCAGGTCTACCTAATATAACATATGACTGGGATCCAGGTCTACCTAACATAACATATGACTCTTGGAATCCAGGTGTACCCAACATAACATATGACTCTGGGAATCCAGGTCTACCTAACATAACATATGACTCTGGGAATTCAGGTCTGCCTAACAAAAAATATGACTCTGGGAATCCAGGTCTACCTAACATAACATATGACTCTGGGATTCCAGGTCTACCTAACATAACATATGACTCTGGGAATCCAGGTCTACCTAACATAACATATGACTCTGGGAATCCAGGTCTACCTAACATAACATATGACTCTGGGAATCCAAGTCTACCTAACATAACATATGACTCTGGGAATCCAAGTCTACTTAATATAACATATGACTCTGGGAATCCAGGTCTACCTAACATAACATATGACTCGGAGAATCCAGGTCTACCTAACATAATATAGGACTCTGGGAATCCAGGTCTACCTAGCATAACATAGGACTCTGGGAATCCAGGTCTACCTAACATAACATATGACTGGGAATCCAGGTCTACCTAACATAACATATGACTCTCGGAATCCAGGTCTACCTAACATAACATAGGACTCTGGGAATCCAGATCTACCTAACATAACATAGGACTCTGGGAATCCAGGTCTACCTAACATAACATAGGACTCTGGGAATCCAGATCTACCTAACATAACATAGGACTCTGGGAATCCAGGTCTACCTAACATAACATATGACTCTGTGAATCCAGGTCTATCTAACATAACATAGGACTCTGTGAATCCAGGTCTACCTAACATAACATATGACTCTGGGAATCCAGGTCTATCTAACATAACATAGGACTCTGGGAATCCAGATCTACCTAACATAACATAGGACTCTGGGAATCCAGGTCTACCTAACATAACATATGACTCTGTGAATCCAGGTCTATCTAACATAACATAGGACTCTGTGAATCCAGGTCTACCTAACATAGCATATGACTCTGGGAATCCAGGTCTACCTAATATAATATATGACTCTAGGAATCCAGGTCTACCTAACATAACATAGGACTCTGGGAATCCAGGTCTACCTAACATAACAGAGGACTCTGGGAATCCAGGTCTACCTAAAATAACATAGAACTCTGGGAATCCAGGTCTACCTAACATAACATATGACTCTGGGAATCCAGGTCTACCTAACATAACATATGACTCTGGGAATCCAAGTCTACCTAACATAACATATGACTCTGGGAATCCAAGTCTACTTAATATAACATATGACTCTGGGAATCCAGGTCTACCTAACATAACATATGACTCGGGGAATCCAGGTCTACCTAACATAATATAGGACTCTGGGAATCCAGGTCTACCTAGCATAACATAGGACTCTGTGAATCCAGGTCTATCTAACATAACATAGGACTCTGTGAATCCAGGTCTACCTAACATAGCATATGACTCTGGGAATCCAAGTCTACCTAATATAATATATGACTCTAGGAATCCAGGTCTACCTAACATAACATAGGACTCTGGGAATCCAGGTCTACCTAGCATAACATAGAACTCTGGGAATCCAGGTCTACCTAACATAACATATGACTGGGAATCCAGGTCTACCTAACATAACATATGACTCTGGGAATCCAGGTCTACCTAACATAACATATGACTCTGGGAATCCAGGTCTACCTAACATAACATAGGACTCTGGGAATCCAGATCTACCTAACATAACATAGGACTCTGGGAATCCAGGTCTACCTAACATAACATAGGACTCTGGGAATCCAGATCTACCTAACATAACATAGGACTCTGGGAATCCAGGTCTACCTAACATAACATATGACTCTGTGAATCCAGGTCTATCTAACATAACATAGGACTCTGTGAATCCAGGTCTACCTAACATAACATATGACTCTGGGAATCCAGGTCTATCTAACATAACATAGGACTCTGGGAATCCAGGTCTACCTAACATAACATATGACTCTGGGAATCCAGGTCTACCTAACATAACATATGACTCTGAGAATCCAGGTCTACCTAATATAATATATGACTCTAGGAATCCAGGTCTACCTAACATAACATAGGACTCTGGGAATCCAGGTCTACCTAACATAACATAGGACTCTGGGAATCCAGGTCTACCTAACATAACATCGGACTCTGGGAATCCAGGTCTACCTAATATAACATATGACTGGGAATCCAGGTCTACCTAACATAACATATGACTCTTGGAATCCAGGTGTACCCAACATAACATATGACTCTGGGAATCCAGGTCTACCTAACATAACATATGACTCTGGGAATTCAGGTCTGCCTAACAAAAAATATGACTCTGGGAATCCAGGTCTACCTAACATAACATATGACTCTGGGATTCCAGGTCGACCTAACATAACATATGACTCTGGGAATCCAGGTCTACCTAACATAACATATGACTCTGGGAATCCAGGTCTACCTAACATAACATATGACTCTGGGAATCCAAGTCTACCTAACATAACATATGACTCTGGGAATCCAAGTCTACTTAATATAACATATGACTCTGGGAATCCAGGTCTACCTAACATAACATATGACTCGGGGAATCCAGGTCTACCTAACATAATATAGGACTCTGGGAATCCAGGTCTACCTAGCATAACATAGGACTCTGGGAATCCAGGTCTACCTAACATAACATATGACTGGGAATCCAGGTCTACCTAACATAACATATGACTCTGGGAATCCAGGTCTACCTAACATAACTTAGGACTCTGGGAATCCAGGTCTACCTAACATAACATAGGACTCTGGGAATCCAGATCTACCTAACATAACATAGGACTCTGGGAATCCAGGTCTACCTAACATAACATATGACTCTGTGAATCCAGGTCTATCTAACATAACATAGGACTCTGTGAATCCATGTCTACCTAACATAACATATGACTCTGGGAATCCAGGTCTATCTAACATAACATAGGACTCTGGGAATCCAGGTCTACCTAACATAACATATGACTCTGGGAATCCAGGTCTACCTAACATAACATATGACTCTGAGAATCCAGGTCTACCTAATATAATATATGACTCTAGGAATCCAGGTCTACCTAACATAACATAGGACTCTGGGAATCCAGGTCTACCTAACATAACAGAGGACTCTGGGGATCCAGGTCTACCTAAAATAACATAGAACTCTGGGAATCCAGGTCTACCTAACATAACATAGGACTCTGGGAATCCAGGTCTACCTAACATAACATAGGACTCTGGGAATCCAGGTCTACCTAATATAACATATGACTGGGAATCCAGGTCTACCTAACATAACATATGACTCTTGGAATCCAGGTGTACCCAACATAACATATGACTCTGGGAATCCAGGTCTACCTAACATAACATATGACTCTGGGAATTCAGGTCTGCCTAACAAAAAATATGACTCTGGGAATCCAGGTCTACCTAACATAACATATGACTCTGGGATTCCAGGTCTACCTAACATAACATATGACTCTGGGAATCCAGGTCTACCTAACATAACATATGACTCTGGGAATCCAGGTCTACCTAACATAACATATGACTCTGGGAATCCAAGTCTACCTAACATAACATATGACTCTGGGAATCCAAGTCTACTTAATATAACATATGACTCTGGGAATCCAGGTCTACCTAACATAACATATGACTCGGGGAATCCAGGTCTACCTAACATAATATAGGACTCTGGGAATCCAGGTCTACCTAGCATAACATAGGACTCTGGGAATCCAGGTCTACCTAACATAACATATGACTGGGAATCCAGGTCTACCTAACATAACATATGACTCTGGGAATCCAGGTCTACCTAACATAACATAGGACTCTGGGAATCCAGATCTACCTAACATAACATAGGACTCTGGGAATCCAGGTCTACCTAACATAACATAGGACTCTGGGAATCCAGATCTACCTAACATAACATAGGACTCTGGGAATCCAGGTCTACCTAACATAACATATGACTCTGTGAATCCAGGTCTATCTAACATAACATAGGACTCTGTGAATCCAGGTCTACCTAACATAACATATGACTCTGGGAATCCAGGTCTATCTAACATAACATAGGACTCTGGGAATCCAGATCTACCTAACATAACATAGGACTCTGGGAATCCAGGTCTACCTAACATAACATATGACTCTGTGAATCCAGGTCTATCTAACATAACATATGACTCTGTGAATCCAGGTCTACCTAACATAGCATATGACTCTGGGAATCCAGGTCTACCTAATATAATATATGACTCTAGGAATCCAGGTCTACCTAACATAACATAGGACTCTGGGAATCCAGGTCTACCTAACATAACAGAGGACTCTGGGAATCCAGGTCTACCTAAAATAACATAGAACTCTGGGAATCCAGGTCTACCTAACATAACATATGACTCTGGGAATCCAGGTCTACCTAACATAACATATGACTCTGGGAATCCAAGTCTACCTAACATAACATATGACTCTGGGAATCCAAGTCTACTTAATATAACATATGACTCTGGGAATCCAGGTCTACCTAACATAACATATGACTCGGGGAATCCAGGTCTACCTAACATAATATAGGACTCTGGGAATCCAGGTCTACCTAGCATAACATAGGACTCTGGGAATCCAGGTCTACCTAACATAACATATGACTGGGAATCCAGGTCTACCTAACATAACATATGACTCTGGGAATCCAGGTCTACCTAACATAACATATGACTCTGGGAATCCAGGTCTACCTAACATAACATAGGACTCTGTGAATCCAGATCTACCTAACATAACATAGGACTCTGGGAATCCAGGTCTACCTAACATAACATAGGACTCTGGGAATCCAGATCTACCTAACATAACATAGGACTCTGGGAATCCAGGTCTACCTAACATAACATATGACTCTGTGAATCCAGGTCTATCTAACATAACATAGGACTCTGCGAATCCAGGTCTACCTAACATAACATATGACTCTGGGAATCCAGGTCTATCTAACATAACATAGGACTCTGGGAATCCAGGTCTACCTAACATAACATATGACTCTGGGAATCCAGGTCTACCTAACATAACATATGACTCTGAGAATCCAGGTCTACCTAATATAATATATGACTCTAGGAATCCAGGTCTACCTAACATAACATAGGACTCTGGGAATCCAGGTCTACCTAACATAACAGAGGACTCTGGGAATCCAGGTCTACCTAAAATAACATAGAACTCTGGGAATCCAGGTCTACCTAACATATCATAGGACTCTGGGAATCCAGGTCTACCTAACATAACATAGGACTCTGGGAATCCAGGTCTACCTAATATAACATATGACTGGGAATCCAGGTCTACCTAACATAACATATGACTCTTGGAATCCAGGTGTACCCAACATAACATATGACTCTGGGAATCCAGGTCTACCTAACATAACATATGACTCTGGGAATTCAGGTCTGCCTAACAAAAAATATGACTCTGGGAATCCAGGTCTACCTAACATAACATATGACTCTGGGATTCCAGGTCTACCTAACATAACATATGACTCTGGGAATCCAGGTCTACCTAACATAACATATGACTCTGGGAATCCAGGTCTACCTAACATAACATATGACTCTGGGAATCCAAGTTTACCTAACATAACATATGACTCTGGGAATCCAAGTCTACTTAATATAACATATGACTCTGGGAATCCAGGTCTACCTATCATAACATATGACTCGAGGAATCCAGGTCTACCTAACATAATATAGGACTCTGGGAATCCAGGTCTACCTAGCATAACATAGGACTCTGGGAATCCAGGTCTACCTAACATAACATATGACTGGGAATCCAGGTCTACCTAACATAACATATGACTCTGGGAATCCAGGTCTACCTAACATAACATAGGACTCTGGGAATCCAGATCTACCTAACATAACATAGGACTCTGGGAATCCAGGTCTACCTAACATAACATAGGACTCTGGGAATCCAGATCTACCTAACATAACATAGGACTCTGGGAATCCAGGTCTACCTAACATAACATATGACTCTGTGAATCCAGGTCTATCTAACATAACATAGGACTCTGTGAATCCAGGTCTACCTAACATAACATATGACTCTGGGAATCCAGGTCTATCTAACATAACATAGGACTCAGGGAATCCAGATCTACCTAACATAACATAGGACTCTGGGAATCCAGGTCTACCTAACATAACATATGACTCTGTGAATCCAGGTCTATCTAACATAACATATGACTCTGTGAATCCAAGTCTACCTAACATAGCATATGACTCTGGGAATCCAGGTCTACCTAATATAATATATGACTCTGGGAATCCAGGTCTATCTAACATAACATAGGACTCTGGGAATCCAGATCTACCTAACATAACATAGGACTCTGGGAATCCAGGTCTACCTAACATAACATATGACTCTGTGAATCCAGGTCTATCTAACATAACATATGACTCTGTGAATCCAGGTCTACCTAACATAGCATATGACTCTGGGAATCCAGGTCTACCTAATATAATATATGACTCTAGGAATCCAGGTCTACCTAACATAACATAGGACTCTGGGAATCCAGGTCTACCTAACATAACAGAGGACTCTGGGAATCCAGGTCTACCTAAAATAACATAGAACTCTGGGAATCCAGGTCTACCTAACATAACATATGACTCTGGGAATCCAGGTCTACCTAACATAACATATGACTCTCGGAATCCAAGTCTACCTAACATAACATATGACTCTGGGAATCCAAGTCTACTTAATATAACATATGACTCTGGGAATCCAGGTCTACCTAACATAACATATGACTCGGGGAATCCAGGTCTACCTAACATAATATAGGACTCTGGGAATCCAGGTCTACCTAGCATAACATAGGACTCTGGGAATCCAGGTCTACCTAACATAACATATGACTGGGAATCCAGGTCTACCTAACATAACATATGACTCTGGGAATCCAGGTCTACCTAACATAACATATGACTCTGGGAATCCAGGTCTACCTAACATAACATAGGACTCTGGGAATCCAGATCTACCTAACATAACATAGGACTCTGGGAATCCAGGTCTACCTAACATAACATAGGACTCTGGGAATCCAGATCTACCTAACATAACATAGGACTCTGGGAATCCAGGTCTACCTAACATAACATATGACTCTGTGAATCCAGGTCTATCTAACATAACATAGGACTCTGTGAATCCAGGTCTACCTAACATAACATATGACTCTGGGAATCCAGGTTTATCTAACATAACATAGGACTCTGGGAATCCAGGTCTACCTAACATAACATATGACTCTGGGAATCCAGGTCTACCTAACATAACATATGACTCTGAGAATCCAGGTCTACCTAATATAATATATGACTCTAGAAATCCAGGTCTACCTAACATAACATAGGACTCTGGGAATCCAGGTCTACCTAACATAACAGAGGACTCTGGGAATCCAGGTCTACCTAAAATAACATAGAACTCTGGGAATCCAGGTCTACCTAACATAACATAGGACTCTGGGAATCCAGGTCTACCTAACATAACATAGGACTATGGGAATCCAGGTCTACCTAATATAACATATGACTGGGAATCCAGGTCTACCTAACATAACATATGACTCTTGGAATCCAGGTGTACCCAACATAACATATGACTCTGGGAATCCAGGTCTACCTACCATAACATATGACTCTGGGAATTCAGGTCTGCCTAACAAAAAATATGACTCTGGGAATCCAGGTCTACCTAACATAACATATGACTCTGGGATTCCAGGTCTACCTAACATAACATATGACTCTGGGAATCCAGTTCTACCTAACATAACATATGACTCTGGGAATCCAGGTCTACCTAACATAACATATGACTCTGGGAATCCAAGTCTACCTAACATAACATATGACTCTGGGAATCCAAGTCTACTTAATATAACATATGACTCTGGGAATCCAGGTCTACCTAACATAACATATGACTCGGGGAATCCAGGTCTACCTAACATAATATAGGACTCTGGGAATCCAGGTCTACCTAGCATAACATAGGACTCTGGGAATCCAGGTCTACCTAACATAACATATGACTGGGAATCCAGGTCTACCTAACATAACATATGACTCTGGGAATCCAGGTCTACCTAACATAACATATGACTCTGGGAATCCAAGTCTACTTAATATAACATATGACTCTGGGAATCCAGGTCTACCTAACATAACATATGACTCGGGGAATCCAGGTCTACCTAACATAATATAGGACTCTGGGAATCTAGGTCTACCTAGCATAACATATGACTGGGAATCCAGGTCTACCTAACATAACATATGACTCTGGGAATCCAGGTCTACCTAACATAACATATGACTGGGAATCCAGGTCTACCTAACATAACATATGACTCTGGGAATCCAGGTCTACCTAACATAACATATGACTCTGGGAATCCAGGTCTACCTAACATAACATAGGACTCTGGGAATCCAGATCTACCTAACATAACATAGGACTCTGGGAATCCAGGTCTACCTAACATAACATAGGACTCTGGGAATCCAGATCTACCTAACATAACATAGGACTCTGGGAATCCAGGTCTACCTAACATAACATATGACTCTGTGAATCCAGGTCTATCTAACATAACATAGGACTCTGTGAATCCAGGTCTACCTAACATAACATATGACTCTGGGAATCCAGGTCTATCTAACATAACATAGGACTCTGGGAATCCAGGTCTACCTAACATAACATATGACTCTGGGAATCCAGGTCTACCTAACATAACATATGACTCTGAGAATCCAGGTCTACCTAATATAATATATGACTCTAGGAATCCAGGTCTACCTAACATAACATAGGACTCTGGGAATCCAGGTCTACCTAACATAATAGAGGACTCTGGGAATCCAGGTCTACCTAAAATAACATAGAACTCTGGGAATCCAGGTCTACCTAACATAACATAGGACTCTGGGAATCCAGGTCTACCTAACATAACATAGGACTCTGGGAATCCAGGTCTACCTAACATAACATATGACTCTTGGAATCCAGGTGTACCCAACATAACATATGACTCTGGGAATCCAGGTCTACCTAACATAACATATGACTCTGGGAATTCAGGTCTGCCTAACAAAAAATATGACTCTGGGAATCCAGGTCTACCTAACATAACATATGACTCTGGGATTCCAGGTCTACCTAACATAACATATGACTCTGGGAATCCAGGTCTACCTAACATAACATATGACTCTGGGAATCCAGGTCTACCTAACATAACATATGACTCTGGGAATCCAAGTCTACCTAACATAACATATGACTCTGGGAATCCAAGTCTACTTAATATAACATATGACTCTGGGAATCCAGGTCTATCTAACATAACATATGACTCGGGGAATCCAGGTCTACCTAACATAATATAGGACCCTGGGAATCCAGGTCTACCTAGCATAACATAGGACTCTGGGAATCCAGGTCTACCTAACATAACATATGACTGGGAATCCAGGTCTACCTAACATAACATATGACTCTGGGAATCCAGGTCTACCTAACATAACATAGGACTCTGGGAATCCAGATCTACCTAACATAACATAGGACTCTGGGAATCCAGGTCTACCTAACATAACATAGGACTCTGGGAATCCAGATCTACCTAACATAACATAGGACTCTGGGAATCCAGGTCTACCTAACATAACATATGACTCTGTGAATCCAGGTCTATCTAACATAACATAGGACTCTGTGAATCCAGGTCTACCTAACATAACATATGACTCTGGGAATCCAGGTCTATCTAACATAACATAGGACTCTGGGAATCCAGATCTACCTAATATAACATAGGACTCTGGGAATCCAGGTCTACCTAACATAACATATGACTCTGTGAATCCAGGTCTATCTAACATAATATATGACTCTGTGAATCCAGGTCTACCTAACATAGCATATGACTCTGGGAATCCAGGTCTACCTAATATAATATATGACTCTAGGAATCCAGGTCTACCTAACATAACATAGGACTCTGGGAATCCAGGTCTACCTAACATAACAGAGGACTCTGGGAATCCAGGTCTACCTAAAATAACATAAAACTCTGGGAATCCAGGTCTACCTAACATAACATATGACTCTGGGAATCCAGGTCTACCTAACATAACATATGACTCTGGGAATCCAAGTCTACCTAACATAACATATGACTCTGGGAATCCAAGTCTACTTAATATAACATATGACTCTGGGAATCCAGGTCTACCTAACATAACATATGACTCGGGGAATCCAGGTCTACCTAACATAATATAGGACTCTGGGAATCCAGGTCTACCTAGCATAACATAGGACTCTGGGAATCCAGGTCTACCTAACATAACATATGACTGGGAATCCAGGTCTACCTAACATAACATATGACTCTGGGAATCCAGGTCTACCTAACATAACATATGACTCTGGGAATCCAGGTCTACCTAACATAACATAGGACTCTGGGAATCCAGATCTACCTAACATAACATAGGACTCTGGGAATCCAGGTCTACCTAACATAACATAGGACTCTGGGAATCCAGATCTACCTAACATAACATAGGACTCTGGGAATCCAGGTCTACCTAACATAACATATGACTCTGTGAATCCAGGTCTATCTAACATAACATAGGACTCTGTGAATCCAGGTCTACCTAACATAACATATGACTCTGGGAATCCAGGTCTATCTAACATAACATAGGACTCTGGGAATCCAGGTCTACCTAACATAACATATGACTCTGGGAATCCAGGTCTACCTAACATAACATATGACTCTGAGAATCCAGGTCTACCTAATATAATATATGACTCTAGGAATCCAGGTCTACCTAACATAACATAGGACTCTGGGAATCCAGGTCTACCTAACATAACAGAGGACTCTGGGAATCCAGGTCTACCTAAAATAACATAGAACTCTGGGAATCCAGGTCTACCTAACATAACATAGGACTCTGGGAATCCAGGTCTACCTAACATAACATAGGACTCTGGGAATCCAGGTCTACCTAATATAACATATGACTGGGAATCCAGGTCTACCTAACATAACATATGACTCTTGGAATCCAGGTGTACCCAACATAACATATGACTCTGGGAATCCAGGTCTACCTAACATAACATATGACTCTGGGAATTCAGGTCTGCCTAACAAAAAATATGACTCTGGGAATCCAGGTCTACCTAACATAACATATGACTCTGGGATTCCAGGTCTACCTAACATAACATATGACTCTGGGAATCCAGGTCTACCTAACATAACATATGACTCTGGGAATCCAGGTCTACCTAACATAACATATGACTCTGGGAATCCAAGTCTACCTAACATAACATATGACTCTGGGAATCCAAGTCTACTTAATATAACATATGACTCTGGGAATCCAGGTCTACCTAACATAACATATGACTCGGGGAATCCAGGTCTACCTAACATAATATAGGACTCTGGGAATCCAGGTCTACCTAGCATAACATAGGACTCTGGGAATCCAGGTCTACCTAACATAACATATGACTCTGGGAATCCAGGTCTACCTAACATAACATATGACTCTGAGAATCCAGGTCTACCTAATATAATATATGACTCTAGGAATCCAGGTCTACCTAACATAACATAGGACTCTGGGAATCCAGGTCTACCTAACATAACAGAGGACTCTGGGAATCCAGGTCTACCTAAAATAACATAGAACTCTGGGAATCCAGGTCTACCTAACATATCATAGGACTCTGGGAATCCAGGTCTACCTAACATAACATAGGACTCTGGGAATCCAGGTCTACCTAATATAACATATGACTGGGAATCCAGGTCTACCTAACATAACATATGACTCTTGGAATCCAGGTGTACCCAACATAACATATGACTCTGGGAATCCAGGTCTACCTAACATAACATATGACTCTGGGAATTCAGGTCTGCCTAACAAAAAATATGACTCTGGGAATCCAGGTCTACCTAACATAACATATGACTCTGGGATTCCAGGTCTACCTAACATAACATATGACTCTGGGAATCCAGGTCTACCTAACATAACATATGACTCTGGGAATCCAGGTCTACCTAACATAACATATGACTCTGGGAATCCAAGTTTACCTAACATAACATATGACTCTGGGAATCCAAGTCTACTTAATATAACATATGACTCTGGGAATCCAGGTCTACCTATCATAACATATGACTCGAGGAATCCAGGTCTACCTAACATAATATAGGACTCTGGGAATCCAGGTCTACCTAGCATAACATAGGACTCTGGGAATCCAGGTCTACCTAACATAACATATGACTGGGAATCCAGGTCTACCTAACATAACATATGACTCTGGGAATCCAGGTCTACCTAACATAACATAGGACTCTGGGAATCCAGATCTACCTAACATAACATAGGACTCTGGGAATCCAGGTCTACCTAACATAACATAGGACTCTGGGAATCCAGATCTACCTAACATAACATAGGACTCTGGGAATCCAGGTCTACCTAACATAACATATGACTCTGTGAATCCAGGTCTATCTAACATAACATAGGACTCTGTGAATCCAGGTCTACCTAACATAACATATGACTCTGGGAATCCAGGTCTATCTAACATAACATAGGACTCAGGGAATCCAGATCTACCTAACATAACATAGGACTCTGGGAATCCAGGTCTACCTAACATAACATATGACTCTGTGAATCCAGGTCTATCTAACATAACATATGACTCTGTGAATCCAAGTCTACCTAACATAGCATATGACTCTGGGAATCCAGGTCTACCTAATATAATATATGACTCTGGGAATCCAGGTCTATCTAACATAACATAGGACTCTGGGAATCCAGATCTACCTAACATAACATAGGACTCTGGGAATCCAGGTCTACCTAACATAACATATGACTCTGTGAATCCAGGTCTATCTAACATAACATATGACTCTGTGAATCCAGGTCTACCTAACATAGCATATGACTCTGGGAATCCAGGTCTACCTAATATAATATATGACTCTAGGAATCCAGGTCTACCTAACATAACATAGGACTCTGGGAATCCAGGTCTACCTAACATAACAGAGGACTCTGGGAATCCAGGTCTACCTAAAATAACATAGAACTCTGGGAATCCAGGTCTACCTAACATAACATATGACTCTGGGAATCCAGGTCTACCTAACATAACATATGACTCTCGGAATCCAAGTCTACCTAACATAACATATGACTCTGGGAATCCAAGTCTACTTAATATAACATATGACTCTGGGAATCCAGGTCTACCTAACATAACATATGACTCGGGGAATCCAGGTCTACCTAACATAATATAGGACTCTGGGAATCCAGGTCTACCTAGCATAACATAGGACTCTGGGAATCCAGGTCTACCTAACATAACATATGACTCTGGGAATCCAGGTCTACCTAACATAACATATGACTCTGGGAATCCAGGTCTACCTAACATAACATAGGACTCTGGGAATCCAGATCTACCTAACATAACATAGGACTCTGGGAATCCAGGTCTACCTAACATAACATAGGACTCTGGGAATCCAGATCTACCTAACATAACATAGGACTCTGGGAATCCAGGTCTACCTAACATAACATATGACTCTGTGAATCCAGGTCTATCTAACATAACATAGGACTCTGTGAATCCAGGTCTACCTAACATAACATATGACTCTGGGAATCCAGGTTTATCTAACATAACATAGGACTCTGGGAATCCAGGTCTACCTAACATAACATATGACTCTGGGAATCCAGGTCTACCTAACATAACATATGACTCTGAGAATCCAGGTCTACCTAATATAATATATGACTCTAGAAATCCAGGTCTACCTAACATAACATAGGACTCTGGGAATCCAGGTCTACCTAACATAACAGAGGACTCTGGGAATCCAGGTCTACCTAAAATAACATAGAACTCTGGGAATCCAGGTCTACCTAACATAACATAGGACTCTGGGAATCCAGGTCTACCTAACATAACATAGGACTATGGGAATCCAGGTCTACCTAATATAACATATGACTGGGAATCCAGGTCTACCTAACATAACATATGACTCTTGGAATCCAGGTGTACCCAACATAACATATGACTCTGGGAATCCAGGTCTACCTACCATAACATATGACTCTGGGAATTCAGGTCTGCCTAACAAAAAATATGACTCTGGGAATCCAGGTCTACCTAACATAACATATGACTCTGGGATTCCAGGTCTACCTAACATAACATATGACTCTGGGAATCCAGGTCTACCTAACATAACATATGACTCTGGGAATCCAGGTCTACCTAACATAACATATGACTCTGGGAATCCAAGTCTACCTAACATAACATATGACTCTGGGAATCCAAGTCTACTTAATATAACATATGACTCTGGGAATCCAGGTCTACCTAACATAACATATGACTCGGGGAATCCAGGTCTACCTAACATAATATAGGACTCTGGGAATCCAGGTCTACCTAGCATAACATAGGACTCTGGGAATCCAGGTCTACCTAACATAACATATGACTGGGAATCCAGGTCTACCTAACATAACATATGACTCTGGGAATCCAGGTCTACCTAACATAACATATGACTCTGGGAATCCAAGTCTACTTAATATAACATATGACTCTGGGAATCCAGGTCTACCTAACATAACATATGACTCGGGGAATCCAGGTCTACCTAACATAATATAGGACTCTGGGAATCCAGGTCTACCTAGCATAACATATGACTGGGAATCCAGGTCTACCTAACATAACATATGACTCTGGGAATCCAGGTCTACCTAACATAACATATGACTGGGAATCCAGGTCTACCTAACATAACATATGACTCTGGGAATCCAGGTCTACCTAACATAACATATGACTCTGGGAATCCAGGTCTACCTAACATAACATAGGACTCTGGGAATCCAGATCTACCTAACATAACATAGGACTCTGGGAATCCAGGTCTACCTAACATAACATAGGACTCTGGGAATCCAGATCTACCTAACATAACATAGGACTCTGGGAATCCAGGTCTACCTAACATAACATATGACTCTGTGAATCCAGGTCTATCTAACATAACATAGGACTCTGTGAATCCAGGTCTACCTAACATAACATATGACTCTGGGAATCCAGGTCTATCTAACATAACATAGGACTCTGGGAATCCAGGTCTACCTAACATAACATATGACTCTGGGAATCCAGGTCTACCTAACATAACATATGACTCTGAGAATCCAGGTCTACCTAATATAATATATGACTCTAGGAATCCAGGTCTACCTAACATAACATAGGACTCTGGGAATCCAGGTCTACCTAACATAATAGAGGACTCTGGGAATCCAGGTCTACCTAAAATAACATAGAACTCTGGGAATCCAGGTCTACCTAACATAACATAGGACTCTGGGAATCCAGGTCTACCTAACATAACATAGGACTCTGGGAATCCAGGTCTACCTAATATAACATATGACTGGGAATCCAGGTCTACCTAACATAACATATGACTCTTGGAATCCAGGTGTACCCAACATAACATATGACTCTGGGAATCCAGGTCTACCTAACATAACATATGACTCTGGGAATTCAGGTCTGCCTAACAAAAAATATGACTCTGGGAATCCAGGTCTACCTAACATAACATATGACTCTGGGATTCCAGGTCTACCTAACATAACATATGACTCTGGGAATCCAGGTCTACCTAACATAACATATGACTCTGGGAATCCAGGTCTACCTAACATAACATATGACTCTGGGAATCCAAGTCTACCTAACATAACATATGACTCTGGGAATCCAAGTCTACTTAATATAACATATGACTCTGGGAATCCAGGTCTATCTAACATAACATATGACTCGGGGAATCCAGGTCTACCTAACATAATATAGGACCCTGGGAATCCAGGTCTACCTAGCATAACATAGGACTCTGGGAATCCAGGTCTACCTAACATAACATATGACTGGGAATCCAGGTCTACCTAACATAACATATGACTCTGGGAATCCAGGTCTACCTAACATAACATAGGACTCTGGGAATCCAGATCTACCTAACATAACATAGGACTCTGGGAATCCAGGTCTACCTAACATAACATAGGACTCTGGGAATCCAGATCTACCTAACATAACATAGGACTCTGGGAATCCAGGTCTACCTAACATAACATATGACTCTGTGAATCCAGGTCTATCTAACATAACATAGGACTCTGTGAATCCAGGTCTACCTAACATAACATATGACTCTGGGAATCCAGGTCTATCTAACATAACATAGGACTCTGGGAATCCAGATCTACCTAATATAACATAGGACTCTGGGAATCCAGGTCTACCTAACATAACATATGACTCTGTGAATCCAGGTCTATCTAACATAATATATGACTCTGTGAATCCAGGTCTACCTAACATAGCATATGACTCTGGGAATCCAGGTCTACCTAATATAATATATGACTCTAGGAATCCAGGTCTACCTAACATAACATAGGACTCTGGGAATCCAGGTCTACCTAACATAACAGAGGACTCTGGGAATCCAGGTCTACCTAAAATAACATAAAACTCTGGGAATCCAGGTCTACCTAACATAACATATGACTCTGGGAATCCAGGTCTACCTAACATAACATATGACTCTGGGAATCCAAGTCTACCTAACATAACATATGACTCTGGGAATCCAAGTCTACTTAATATAACATATGACTCTGGGAATCCAGGTCTACCTAACATAACATATGACTCGGGGAATCCAGGTCTACCTAACATAATATAGGACTCTGGGAATCCAGGTCTACCTAGCATAACATAGGACTCTGGGAATCCAGGTCTACCTAACATAACATATGACTGGGAATCCAGGTCTACCTAACATAACATATGACTCTGGGAATCCAGGTCTACCTAACATAACATATGACTCTGGGAATCCAGGTCTACCTAACATAACATAGGACTCTGGGAATCCAGATCTACCTAACATAACATAGGACTCTGGGAATCCAGGTCTACCTAACATAACATAGGACTCTGGGAATCCAGATCTACCTAACATAACATAGGACTCTGGGAATCCAGGTCTACCTAACATAACATATGACTCTGTGAATCCAGGTCTATCTAACATAACATAGGACTCTGTGAATCCAGGTCTACCTAACATAACATATGACTCTGGGAATCCAGGTCTATCTAACATAACATAGGACTCTGGGAATCCAGGTCTACCTAACATAACATATGACTCTGGGAATCCAGGTCTACCTAACATAACATATGACTCTGAGAATCCAGGTCTACCTAATATAATATATGACTCTAGGAATCCAGGTCTACCTAACATAACATAGGACTCTGGGAATCCAGGTCTACCTAACATAACAGAGGACTCTGGGAATCCAGGTCTACCTAAAATAACATAGAACTCTGGGAATCCAGGTCTACCTAACATAACATAGGACTCTGGGAATCCAGGTCTACCTAACATAACATAGGACTCTGGGAATCCAGGTCTACCTAATATAACATATGACTGGGAATCCAGGTCTACCTAACATAACATATGACTCTTGGAATCCAGGTGTACCCAACATAACATATGACTCTGGGAATCCAGGTCTACCTAACATAACATATGACTCTGGGAATTCAGGTCTGCCTAACAAAAAATATGACTCTGGGAATCCAGGTCTACCTAACATAACATATGACTCTGGGATTCCAGGTCTACCTAACATAACATATGACTCTGGGAATCCAGGTCTACCTAACATAACATATGACTCTGGGAATCCAGGTCTACCTAACATAACATATGACTCTGGGAATCCAAGTCTACCTAACATAACATATGACTCTGGGAATCCAAGTCTACTTAATATAACATATGACTCTGGGAATCCAGGTCTACCTATCATAACATATGACTCGAGGAATCCAGGTCTACCTAACATAATATAGGACTCTGGGAATCCAGGTCTACCTAGCATAACATAGGACTCTGGGAATCCAGGTCTACCTAACATAACATATGACTGGGAATCCAGGTCTACCTAACATAACATATGACTCTGAGAATCCAGGTCTACCTAATATAATATATGACTCTAGAAATCCAGGTCTACCTAACATAACATAGGACTCTGGGAATCCAGGTCTACCTAACATAACAGAGGACTCTGGGAATCCAGGTCTACCTAAAATAACATAGAACTCTGGGAATCCAGGTCTACCTAACATAACATAGGACTCTGGGAATCCAGGTCTACCTAACATAACATAGGACTATGGGAATCCAGGTCTACCTAATATAACATATGACTGGGAATCCAGGTCTACCTAACATAACATATGACTCTTGGAATCCAGGTGTACCCAACATAACATATGACTCTGGGAATCCAGGTCTACCTACCATAACATATGACTCTGGGAATTCAGGTCTGCCTAACAAAAAATATGACTCTGGGAATCCAGGTCTACCTAACATAACATATGACTCTGGGATTCCAGGTCTACCTAACATAACATATGACTCTGGGAATCCAGGTCTACCTAACATAACATATGACTCTGGGAATCCAGGTCTACCTAACAAAACATATGACTCTGGGAATCCAAGTCTACCTAACATAACATATGACTCTGGGAATCCAAGTCTACTTAATATAACATATGACTCTGGGAATCCAGGTCTACCTAACATAACATATGACTCGGGGAATCCAGGTCTACCTAACATAATATAGGACTCTGGGAATCCAGGTCTACCTAGCATAACATAGGACTCTGGGAATCCAGGTCTACCTAACATAACATATGACTGGGAATCCAGGTCTACCTAACATAACATATGACTCTGGGAATCCAGGTCTACCTAACATAACATATGACTCTGGGAATCCAAGTCTACTTAATATAACATATGACTCTGGGAATCCAGGTCTACCTAACATAACATATGACTCGGGGAATCCAGGTCTACCTAACATAATATAGGACTCTGGGAATCCAGGTCTACCTAGCATAACATATGACTGGGAATCCAGGTCTACCTAACATAACATATGACTCTGGGAATCCAGGTCTACCTAACATAACATATGACTGGGAATCCAGGTCTACCTAACATAACATATGACTCTGGGAATCCAGGTCTACCTAACATAACATATGACTCTGGGAATCCAGGTCTACCTAACATAACATAGGACTCTGGGAATCCAGATCTACCTAACATAACATAGGACTCTGGGAATCCAGGTCTACCTAACATAACATAGGACTCTGGGAATCCAGATCTACCTAACATAACATAGGACTCTGGGAATCCAGGTCTACCTAACATAACATATGACTCTGTGAATCCAGGTCTATCTAACATAACATAGGACTCTGTGAATCCAGGTCTACCTAACATAACATATGACTCTGGGAATCCAGGTCTATCTAACATAACATAGGACTCTGGGAATCCAGGTCTACCTAACATAACATATGACTCTGGGAATCCAGGTCTACCTAACATAACATATGACTCTGAGAATCCAGGTCTACCTAATATAATATATGACTCTAGGAATCCAGGTCTACCTAACATAACATAGGACTCTGGGAATCCAGGTCTACCTAACATAATAGAGGACTCTGGGAATCCAGGTCTACCTAAAATAACATAGAACTCTGGGAATCCAGGTCTACCTAACATAACATAGGACTCTGGGAATCCAGGTCTACCTAACATAACATAGGACTCTGGGAATCCAGGTCTACCTAATATAACATATGACTGGGAATCCAGGTCTACCTAACATAACATATGACTCTTGGAATCCAGGTGTACCCAACATAACATATGACTCTGGGAATCCAGGTCTACCTAACATAACATATGACTCTGGGAATCCAGGTCTACCTAACATAACATATGACTCTGGGATTCCAGGTCTACCTAACATAACATATGACTCTGGGAATCCAGGTCTACCTAACATAACATATGACTCTGGGAATCCAGGTCTACCTAACATAACATATGACTCTGGGAATCCAAGTCTACCTAACATAACATATGACTCTGGGAATCCAAGTCTACTTAATATAACATATGACTCTGGGAATCCAGGTCTACCTAACATAACATATGACTCGGGGAATCCAGGTCTACCTAACATAATATAGGACTCTGGGAATCCAGGTCTACCTAGCATAACATAGGACTCTGGGAATCCAGGTCTACCTAACATAACATATGACTGGGAATCCAGGTCTACCTAACATAACATATGACTCTGGGAATCCAGGTCTACCTAACATAACATAGGACTCTGGGAATCCAGATCTACCTAACATAACATAGGACTCTGGGAATCCAGGTCTACCTAACATAACATAGGACTCTGGGAATCCAGATCTACCTAACATAACATAGGACTCTGGGAATCCAGGTCTACCTAACATAACATATGACTCTGTGAATCCAGGTCTATCTAACATAACATAGGACTCTGTGAATCCAGGTCTACCTAACATAACATATGACTCTGGGAATCCAGGTCTATCTAACATAACATAGGACTCTGGGAATCCAGATCTACCTAATATAACATAGGACTCTGGGAATCCAGGTCTACCTAACATAACATATGACTCTGTGAATCCAGGTCTATCTAACATAATATATGACTCTGTGAATCCAGGTCTACCTAACATAGCATATGACTCTGGGAATCCAGGTCTACCTAATATAATATATGACTCTAGGAATCCAGGTCTACCTAACATAACATAGGACTCTGGGAATCCAGGTCTACCTAACATAACAGAGGACTCTGGGAATCCAGGTCTACCTAAAATAACATAAAACTCTGGGAATCCAGGTCTACCTAACATAACATATGACTCTGGGAATCCAGGTCTACCTAACATAACATATGACTCTGGGAATCCAAGTCTACCTAACATAACATATGACTCTGGGAATCCAAGTCTACTTAATATAACATATGACTCTGGGAATCCAGGTCTACCTAACATAACATATGACTCGGGGAATCCAGGTCTACCTAACATAATATAGGACTCTGGGAATCCAGGTCTACCTAGCATAACATAGGACTCTGGGAATCCAGGTCTACCTAACATAACATATGACTGGGAATCCAGGTCTACCTAACATAACATATGACTCTGGGAATCCAGGTCTACCTAACATAACATATGACTCTGGGAATCCAGGTCTACCTAACATAACATAGGACTCTGGGAATCCAGATCTACCTAACATAACATAGGACTCTGGGAATCCAGGTCTACCTAACATAACATAGGACTCTGGGAATCCAGATCTACCTAACATAACATAGGACTCTGGGAATCCAGGTCTACCTAACATAACATATGACTCTGTGAATCCAGGTCTATCTAACATAACATAGGACTCTGTGAATCCAGGTCTACCTAACATAACATATGACTCTGGGAATCCAGGTCTATCTAACATAACATAGGACTCTGGGAATCCAGGTCTACCTAACATAACATATGACTCTGGGAATCCAGGTCTACCTAACATAACATATGACTCTGAGAATCCAGGTCTACCTAATATAATATATGACTCTAGGAATCCAGGTCTACCTAACATAACATAGGACTCTGGGAATCCAGGTCTACCTAACATAACAGAGGACTCTGGGAATCCAGGTCTACCTAAAATAACATAGAACTCTGGGAATCCAGGTCTACCTAACATAACATAGGACTCTGGGAATCCAGGTCTACCTAACATAACATAGGACTCTGGGAATCCAGGTCTACCTAATATAACATATGACTGGGAATCCAGGTCTACCTAACATAACATATGACTCTTGGAATCCAGGTGTACCCAACATAACATATGACTCTGGGAATCCAGGTCTACCTAACATAACATATGACTCTGGGAATTCAGGTCTGCCTAACAAAAAATATGACTCTGGGAATCCAGGTCTACCTAACATAACATATGACTCTGGGATTCCAGGTCTACCTAACATAACATATGACTCTGGGAATCCAGGTCTACCTAACATAACATATGACTCTGGGAATCTAGGTCTACCTAACATAACATATGACTCTGGGAATCCAAGTCTACCTAACATAACATATGACTCTGGGAATCCAAGTCTACTTAATATAACATATGACTCTGGGAATCCAGGTCTACCTATCATAACATATGACTCGAGGAATCCAGGTCTACCTAACATAATATAGGACTCTGGGAATCCAGGTCTACCTAGCATAACATAGGACTCTGGGAATCCAGGTCTACCTAACATAACATATGACTGGGAATCCAGGTCTACCTAACATAACATATGACTCTGGGAATCCAGGTCTACCTAACATAACATAGGACTCTGGGAATCCAGATCTACCTAACATAACATAGGACTCTGGGAATCCAGGTCTACCTAACATAACATAGGACTCTGGGAATCCAGATCTACCTAACATAACATAGGACTCTGGGAATCCAGGTCTACCTAACATAACATATGACTCTGTGAATCCAGGTCTATCTAACATAACATAGGACTCTGTGAATCCAGGTCTACCTAACATAACATATGACTCTGGGAATCCAGGTCTATCTAACATAACATAGGACTCTGGGAATCCAGATCTACCTAACATAACATAGGACTCTGGGAATCCAGGTCTACCTAACATAACATATGACTCTGTGAATCCAGGTCTATCTAACATAACATATGACTCTGTGAATCCAAGTCTACCTAACATAGCATATGACTCTGGGAATCCAGGTCTACCTAATATAATATATGACTCTGGGAATCCAGGTCTATCTAACATAACATAGGACTCTGGGAATCCAGATCTACCTAACATAACATAGGACTCTGGGAATCCAGGTCTACCTAACATAACATATGACTCTGTGAATCCAGGTCTATCTAACATAACATATGACTCTGTGAATCCAGGTCTACCTAACATAGCATATGACTCTGGGAATCCAGGTCTACCTAATATAATATATGACTCTAGGAATCCAGGTCTACCTAACATAACATAGGACTCTGGGAATCCAGGTCTACCTAACATAACAGAGGACTCTGGGAATCCAGGTCTACCTAAAATAACATAGAACTCTGGGAATCCAGGTCTACCTAACATAACATATGACTCTGGGAATCCAGGTCTACCTAACATAACATATGACTCTCGGAATCCAAGTCTACCTAACATAACATATGACTCTGGGAATCCAAGTCTACTTAATATAACATATGACTCTGGGAATTCAGGTCTACCTAACATAACATATGACTCGGGGAATCCAGGTCTACCTAACATAATATAGGACTCTGGGAATCCAGGTCTACCTAGCATAACATAGGACTCTGGGAATCCAGGTCTACCTAACATAACATATGACTGGGAATCCAGGTCTACCTAACATAACATATGACTCTGGGAATCCAGGTCTACCTAACATAACATATGACTCTGGGAATCCAGGTCTACCTAACATAACATAGGACTCTGGGAATCCAGATCTACCTAACATAACATAGGACTCTGGGAATCCAGGTCTACCTAACATAACATAGGACTCTGGGAATCCAGATCTACCTAACATAACATAGGACTCTGGGAATCCAGGTCTACCTAACATAACATATGACTCTTTGAATCCAGGTCTATCTAACATAACATAGGACTCTGTGAATCCAGGTCTACCTAACATAACATATGACTCTGGGAATCCAGGTTTATCTAACATAACATAGGACTCTGGGAATCCAGGTCTACCTAACATAACATATGACTCTGGGAATCCAGGTCTACCTAACATAACATATGACTCTGAGAATCCAGGTCTACCTAATATAATATATGACTCTAGAAATCCAGGTCTACCTAACATAACATAGGACTCTGGGAATCCAGGTCTACCTAACATAACAGAGGACTCTGGGAATCCAGGTCTACCTAAAATAACATAGAACTCTGGGAATCCAGGTCTACCTAACATAACATATGACTCTGGGAATCCAAGTCTATCTAACATAACATATGACTCTGGGAATCCAAGTCTACTTAATATAACATATGACTCTGGGAATCCAGGTCTACCTAACATAACATATGACTCGGGGAATCCAGGTCTACCTAACATAATATAGGACTCTGGGAATCCAGGTCTACCTAGCATAACATAGAACTCTAGGAATCCAGGTCTACCTAACAAAACATATGACTGGGAATCCAGGTCTACCTAACATAACATATGACTCTGGGAATCCAGGTCTACCTAACATAACATATGACTCTGGGAATCCAGGTCTACCTAACATAACATAGGACTCTGGGAATCCAGATCTACCTAACATAACATAGGACTCTGGGAATCCAGGTCTACCTAACATAACATAGGACTCTGGGAATCCAGATCTACCTAACATAACATAGGACTCTGGGAATCCAGGTCTACCTAACATAACATATGACTCTGTGAATCCAGGTCTATCTAACATAACATAGGACTCTGTGAATCCAGGTCTACCTAACATAACATATGACTCTGGGAATCCAGGTCTATCTAACATAACATAGGACTCTCGGAATCCAGGTCTACCTAACATAACATATGACTCTGGGAATCCAGGTCTACCTAACATAACATATGACTCTGAGAATCCAGGTCTACCTAATATAATATATGACTCTAGGAATCCAGGTCTACCTAACATAACATAGGACTCTGGGAATCCAGGTCTACCTAACATAACAGAGGACTCTGGGAATCCAGGTCTACCTAAAATAACATAGAACTCTGGGAATCCAGGTCTACCTAACATAACATAGGACTCTGGGAATCCAGGTCTACCTAACATAACATAGGACTCTGGGAATCCAGGTCTACCTAATATAACATATGACTGGGAATCCAGGTCTACCTAACATAACATATGACTCTTGGAATCCAGGTGTACCCAACATAACATATGACTCTGGGAATCCAGGTCTACCTAACATAACATATGACTCTGGGAATCCAGGTCTACCTAACATAACATATGACTCTGGGAATCCAAGTCTACCTAACATAACATATGACTCTGGGAATCCAAGTCTACTTAATATATCATATGACTCTGGGAATCCAGGTCTACCTAACATAACATATGACTCGGGGAATCCAGGTCTACCTAACATAATATAGGACTCTGGGAATCCAGGTCTACCTAGCATAACATAGGACTCTGGGAATCCAGGACTACCTAACATAACATATGACTGGGAATCCAGGTCTACCTAACATAACATATGACTCTGGGAATCCAGGTCTACCTAACATAACATAGGACTCTGGGAATCCAGATCTACCTAACATAACATAGGACTCTGGGAATCCAGGTCTACCTAACATAACATAGGACTCTGGGAATCCAGATCTACCTAACATAACATAGGACTCTGGGAATCCAGGTCTACCTAACATAACATATGACTCTGTGAATCCAGGTCTATCTAACATAACATAGGACTCTGTGAATCCAGGTCTACCTAACATAACATATGACTCTGGGAATCCAGGTCTATCTAACATAACATAGGACTCTGGGAATCCAGGTCTACCTAACATAACATATGACTCTGGGAATCCAGGTCTACCTAACATAACATATGACTCTGAGAATCCAGGTCTACCTAATATAATATATGACTCTAGGAATCCAGGTCTACCTAACATAACATAGGACTCTGGGAATCCAGGTCTACCTAACATAACAGAGGACTCTGGGAATCCAGGTCTACCTAAAATAACATAGAACTCTGGGAATCCAGGTCTACCTAACATAACATAGGACTCTGGGAATCCAGGTCTACCTAACATAACATAGGACTCTGGGAATCCAGGTCTACCTAATATAACATATGACTGGGAATCCAGGTCTACCTAACATAACATATGACTCTTGGAATCCAGGTGTACCCAACATAACATATGACTCTGGGAATCCAGGTCTACCTAACATAACATATGACTCTGGGAATTCAGGTCTGCCTAACAAAAAATATGACTCTGGGAATCCAGGTCTACCTAACATAACATATGACTCTGGGATTCCAGGTCTACCTAACATAACATATGACTCTGGGAATCCAGGTCTACCTAACATAACATATGACTCTGGGAATCTAGGTCTACCTAACATAACATATGACTCTGGGAATCCAAGTCTACCTAACATAACATATGACTCTGGGAATCCAAGTCTACTTAATATAACATATGACTCTGGGAATCCAGGTCTACCTATCATAACATATGACTCGAGGAATCCAGGTCTACCTAACATAATATAGGACTCTGGGAATCCAGGTCTACCTAGCATAACATAGGACTCTGGGAATCCAGGTCTACCTAACATAACATATGACTGGGAATCCAGGTCTACCTAACATAACATATGACTCTGGGAATCCAGGTCTACCTAACATAACATAGGACTCTGGGAATCCAGATCTACCTAACATAACATAGGACTCTGGGAATCCAGGTCTACCTAACATAACATAGGACTCTGGGAATCCAGATCTACCTAACATAACATAGGACTCTGGGAATCCAGGTCTACCTAACATAACATATGACTCTGTGAATCCAGGTCTATCTAACATAACATAGGACTCTGTGAATCCAGGTCTACCTAACATAACATATGACTCTGGGAATCCAGGTCTATCTAACATAACATAGGACTCTGGGAATCCAGATCTACCTAACATAACATAGGACTCTGGGAATCCAGGTCTACCTAACATAACATATGACTCTGTGAATCCAGGTCTATCTAACATAACATATGACTCTGTGAATCCAAGTCTACCTAACATAGCATATGACTCTGGGAATCCAGGTCTACCTAATATAATATATGACTCTGGGAATCCAGGTCTATCTAACATAACATAGGACTCTGGGAATCCAGATCTACCTAACATAACATAGGACTCTGGGAATCCAGGTCTACCTAACATAACATATGACTCTGTGAATCCAGGTCTATCTAACATAACATATGACTCTGTGAATCCAGGTCTACCTAACATAGCATATGACTCTGGGAATCCAGGTCTACCTAATATAATATATGACTCTAGGAATCCAGGTCTACCTAACATAACATAGGACTCTGGGAATCCAGGTCTACCTAACATAACAGAGGACTCTGGGAATCCAGGTCTACCTAAAATAACATAGAACTCTGGGAATCCAGGTCTACCTAACATAACATATGACTCTGGGAATCCAGGTCTACCTAACATAACATATGACTCTCGGAATCCAAGTCTACCTAACATAACATATGACTCTGGGAATCCAAGTCTACTTAATATAACATATGACTCTGGGAATTCAGGTCTACCTAACATAACATATGACTCGGGGAATCCAGGTCTACCTAACATAATATAGGACTCTGGGAATCCAGGTCTACCTAGCATAACATAGGACTCTGGGAATCCAGGTCTACCTAACATAACATATGACTGGGAATCCAGGTCTACCTAACATAACATATGACTCTGGGAATCCAGGTCTACCTAACATAACATATGACTCTGGGAATCCAGGTCTACCTAACATAACATAGGACTCTGGGAATCCAGATCTACCTAACATAACATAGGACTCTGGGAATCCAGGTCTACCTAACATAACATAGGACTCTGGGAATCCAGATCTACCTAACATAACATAGGACTCTGGGAATCCAGGTCTACCTAACATAACATATGACTCTTTGAATCCAGGTCTATCTAACATAACATAGGACTCTGTGAATCCAGGTCTACCTAACATAACATATGACTCTGGGAATCCAGGTTTATCTAACATAACATAGGACTCTGGGAATCCAGGTCTACCTAACATAACATATGACTCTGGGAATCCAGGTCTACCTAACATAACATATGACTCTGAGAATCCAGGTCTACCTAATATAATATATGACTCTAGAAATCCAGGTCTACCTAACATAACATAGGACTCTGGGAATCCAGGTCTACCTAACATAACAGAGGACTCTGGGAATCCAGGTCTACCTAAAATAACATAGAACTCTGGGAATCCAGGTCTACCTAACATAACATATGACTCTGGGAATCCAAGTCTATCTAACATAACATATGACTCTGGGAATCCAAGTCTACTTAATATAACATATGACTCTGGGAATCCAGGTCTACCTAACATAACATATGACTCGGGGAATCCAGGTCTACCTAACATAATATAGGACTCTGGGAATCCAGGTCTACCTAGCATAACATAGAACTCTAGGAATCCAGGTCTACCTAACAAAACATATGACTGGGAATCCAGGTCTACCTAACATAACATATGACTCTGGGAATCCAGGTCTACCTAACATAACATATGACTCTGGGAATCCAGGTCTACCTAACATAACATAGGACTCTGGGAATCCAGATCTACCTAACATAACATAGGACTCTGGGAATCCAGGTCTACCTAACATAACATAGGACTCTGGGAATCCAGATCTACCTAACATAACATAGGACTCTGGGAATCCAGGTCTACCTAACATAACATATGACTCTGTGAATCCAGGTCTATCTAACATAACATAGGACTCTGTGAATCCAGGTCTACCTAACATAACATATGACTCTGGGAATCCAGGTCTATCTAACATAACATAGGACTCTCGGAATCCAGGTCTACCTAACATAACATATGACTCTGGGAATCCAGGTCTACCTAACATAACATATGACTCTGAGAATCCAGGTCTACCTAATATAATATATGACTCTAGGAATCCAGGTCTACCTAACATAACATAGGACTCTGGGAATCCAGGTCTACCTAACATAACAGAGGACTCTGGGAATCCAGGTCTACCTAAAATAACATAGAACTCTGGGAATCCAGGTCTACCTAACATAACATAGGACTCTGGGAATCCAGGTCTACCTAACATAACATAGGACTCTGGGAATCCAGGTCTACCTAATATAACATATGACTGGGAATCCAGGTCTACCTAACATAACATATGACTCTTGGAATCCAGGTGTACCCAACATAACATATGACTCTGGGAATCCAGGTCTACCTAACATAACATATGACTCTGGGAATTCAGGTCTGCCTAACAAAAAATATGACTCTGGGAATCCAGGTCTACCTAACATAACATATGACTCTGGGATTCCAGGTCTACCTAACATAACATATGACTCTGGGAATCCAGGTCTACCTAACATAACATATGACTCTGGGAATCCAGGTCTACCTAACATAACATATGACTCTGGGAATCCAAGTCTACCTAACATAACATATGACTCTGGGAATCCAAGTCTACTTAATATATCATATGACTCTGGGAATCCAGGTCTACCTAACATAACATATGACTCGGGGAATCCAGGTCTACCTAACATAATATAGGACTCTGGGAATCCAGGTCTACCTAGCATAACATAGGACTCTGGGAATCCAGGACTACCTAACATAACATATGACTGGGAATCCAGGTCTACCTAACATAACATATGACTCTGGGAATCCAGGTCTACCTAACATAACATAGGACTCTGGGAATCCAGATCTACCTAACATAGCATATGACTCTGGGAATCCAGGTCTACCTAACATAACATAGGACTCTGGGAATCCAGGTCTACCTAACATAACATATGACTCTGTGAATCCAGGTCTATCTAACATAACATAGAACTCTGTGAATCCAGGTCTACCTAACATAACATATGACTCTGGGAATCCAGGTCTATCTAACATAACATAGGACTCTGGGAATCCAGATCTACCTAACATAACATAGGACTCTGGGAATCCAGGTCTACCTAACATAACATATGACTCTGTGAATCCAGGTCTATCTAACATAGCATATGACTCTGGGAATCCAAGTCTACCTAATATAATATATGACTCTAGGAATCAAGGTCTACCTAACATAACATAGGACTCTGGGAATCCAGGTCTACCTAACATAACAGAGGACTCTGGGAATCCAGGTCTACCTAAAATAACATAGAACTCTGGGAATCCAGGTCTACCTAACATAACATAGGACTCTGGGAATCCAGGTCTACCTAACATAACATCGGACTCTGGGAATCCAGGTCTACCTAATATAACATATGACTGGGAATCCAGGTCTACCTAACATAACATATGACTCTTGGAATCCAGGTGTACCCAACATAACATATGACTCTGGGAATCCAGGTCTACCTAACATAACATATGACTCTGGGAATTCAGGTCTGCCTAACAAAAAATATGACTCTGGGAATCCAGGTCTACCTAACATAACATATGACTCTGGGATTCCAGGTCTACCTAACATAACATATGACTCTGGGAATCCAGGTCTACCTAACATAACATATGACTCTGGGAATCCAGGTCTACCTAACATAACATATGACTCTGGGAATCCAAGTCTACCTAACATAACATATGACTCTGGGAATCCAAGTCTACTTAATATAACATATGACTCTGGGAATCCAGGTCTACCTAACATAACATATGACTCGGGGAATCCAGATCTACCTAACATAACATAGGACTCTGGGAATCCAGGTCTACCTAACATAACATAGGACTCTGGGAATCCAGGTCTACCTAACATAACATATGACTCTGTGAATCCAGGTCTATCTAACATAACATAGGACTCTGTGAATCCAGGTCTACCTAACATAACATATGACTCTGGGAATCCAGGTCTATCTAACATAACATAGGACTCTGGGAATCCAGATCTACCTAACATAACATAGGACTCTGGGAATCCAGGTCTACCTAACATAACATATGACTCTGTGAATCCAGGTCTATCTAACATAACATAGGACTCTGTGAATCCAGGTCTACCTAACATAACATATGACTCTGGGAATCCAGGTCTACCTAACATAACATATGACTCTGGGAATCCAGGTCTACCTAACATAACATAGGACTCTGGGAATCCAGATCTACCTAACATAACATAGGACTCTGGGAATCCAGGTCTACCTAACATAACATAGGACTCTGGGAATCCAGATCTACCTAACATAACATAGGACTCTGGGAATCCAGGTCTACCTAACATAACATATGACTCTGTGAATCCAGGTCTATCTAACATAACATAGGACTCTGTGAATCCAGGTCTACCTAACATAACATATGACTCTGGGAATCCAGGTCTATCTAACATAACATAGGACTCTCGGAATCCAGGTCTACCTAACATAACATATGACTCTGGGAATCCAGGTCTACCTAACATAACATATGACTCTGAGAATCCAGGTCTACCTAATATAATATATGACTCTAGGAATCCAGGTCTACCTAACATAACATAGGACTCTGGGAATCCAGGTCTACCTAACATAACAGAGGACTCTGGGAATCCAGGTCTACCTAAAATAACATAGAACTCTGGGAATCCAGGTCTACCTAACATAACATAGGACTCTGGGAATCCAGGTCTACCTAACATAACATAGGACTCTGGGAATCCAGGTCTACCTAATATAACATATGACTGGGAATCCAGGTCTACCTAACATAACATATGACTCTTGGAATCCAGGTGTACCCAACATAACATATGACTCTGGGAATCCAGGTCTACCTAACATAACATATGACTCTGGGAATTCAGGTCTGCCTAACAAAAAATATGACTCTGGGAATCCAGGTCTACCTAACATAACATATGACTCTGGGATTCCAGGTCTACCTAACATAACATATGACTCTGGGAATCCAGGTCTACCTAACATAACATATGACTCTGGGAATCCAGGTCTACCTAACATAACATATGACTCTGGGAATCCAAGTCTACCTAACATAACATATGACTCTGGGAATCCAAGTCTACTTAATATAACATATGACTCTGGGAATCCAGGTCTACCTAACATAACATATGACTCGGGGAATCCAGGTCTACCTAACATAATATAGGACTCTGGGAATCCAGGTCTACCTAGCATAACATAGGACTCTGGGAATCCAGGACTACCTAACATAACATATGACTGGGAATCCAGGTCTACCTAACATAACATATGACTCTGGGAATCCAGGTCTACCTAACATAACATAGGACTCTGGGAATCCAGATCTACCTAACATAACATATGACTCTGGGAATCCAGGTCTACCTAACATAACATAGGACTCTGGGAATCCAGGTCTACCTAACATAACATATGACCCTGTGAATCCAGGTCTATCTAACATAACATAGAACTCTGTGAATCCAGGTCTACCTAACATAACATATGACTCTGGGAATCCAGGTCTATCTAACATAACATAGGACTCTGGGAATCCAGATCTACCTAACATAACATAGGACTCTGGGAATCCAGGTCTACCTAACATAACATATGACTCTGTGAATCCAGGTCTATCTAACATAACATAGGACTCTGTGAATCCAGGTCTACCTAACATAGCATATGACTCTGGGAATCCAAGTCTACCTAATATAATATATGACTCTAGGAATCAAGGTCTACCTAACATAACATAGGACTCTGGGAATCCAGGTCTACCTAACATAACAGAGGACTCTGGGATTCCAGGTCTACCTAAAATAACATAGAACTCTGGGAATCCAGGTCTACCTAACATAACATAGGACTCTGGGAATCCAGGTCTACCTAACATAACATCGGACTCTGGGAATCCAGGTCTACCTAATATAACATATGACTGGGAATCCAGGTCTACCTAACATAACATATGACTCTTGGAATCCAGGTGTACCCAACATAACATATGACTCTGGGAATCCAGGTCTACCTAACATAACATATGACTCTGGGAATTCAGGTCTGCCTAACAAAAAATATGACTCTGGGAATCCAGGTCTACCTAACATAACATATGACTCTGGGATTCCAGGTCTACCTAACATAACATATGACTCTGGGAATCCAGGTCTACCTAACATAACATATGACTCTGGGAATCCAGGTCTACCTAACATAACATATGACTCTGGGAATCCAAGTCTACCTAACATAACATATGACTCTGGGAATCCAAGTCTACTTAATATAACATATGACTCTGGGAATCCAGGTCTACCTAACATAACATATGACTCGGGGAATCCAGATCTACCTAACATAACATAGGACTCTGGGAATCCAGGTCTACCTAACATAACATAGGACTCTGGGAATCCAGGTCTACCTAACATAACATATGACTCTGTGAATCCAGGTCTATCTAACATAACATAGGACTCTGTGAATCCAGGTCTACCTAACATAACATATGACTCTGGGAATCCAGGTCTATCTAACATAACATAGGACTCTGGGAATCCAGATCTACCTAACATAACATAGGACTCTGGGAATCCAGGTCTACCTAACATAACATATGACTCTGTGAATCCAGGTCTATCTAACATAACATAGGACTCTGTGAATCCAGGTCTACCTAACATAGCATATGACTCTGGGAATCCAAGTCTACCTAATATAATATATGACTCTAGGAATCCAGGTCTACCTAACATAACATAGGACTCTGGGAATCCAGGTCTACCTAACATAACAGAGGACTCTGGGAATCCAGGTCTACCTGAAATAACATAGAACTCTGGGAATCCAGGTCTACCTAACATAACATAGGACTCTGGGAATCCAGATCTACCTAACATAACATCGGACTCTGGGAATCCAGGTCTACCTAATATAACATATGACTGGGAATCCAGGTCTACCTAACATAACATATGACTCTTGGAATCCAGGTGTACCCAACATAACATATGACTCTGGGAATCCAGGTCTACCTAACATAACATATGACTCTGGGAATTCAGGTCTGCCTAACAAAAAATATGACTCTGGGAATCCAGGTCTACCTAACATAACATATGACTCTGGGATTCCAGGTCTACCTAACATAACATATGACTCTGGGAATCCAGGTCTACCTAACATAACATATGACTCTGGGAATCCAGGTCTACCTAACATAACATATGACTCTGGGAATCCAAGTCTACCTAACATAACATATGACTCTGGGAATCCAAGTCTACTTAATATAACATATGACTCTGGGAATCCAGGTCTACCTAACATAACATATGACTCGGGGAATCCAGGTCTACCTAACATAATATAGGACTCTGGGAATCCAGGTCTACCTAGCATAACATAGGACTCTGGGAATCCAGGTCTACCTAACATAACATATGACTGGGAATCCAGGTCTACCTAACATAACATATGACTCTGGGAATCCAGGTCTACCTAACATAACATAGGACTCTGGGAATCCAGATCTACCTAACATAACATAGGACTCTGGGAATCCAGGTCTACCTAACATAACATAGGACTCTGGGAATCCAGATCTACCTAACATAACATAGGACTCTGGGAATCCAGGTCTACCTAACATAACATATGACTCTGTGAATCCAGGTCTATCTAACATAACATAGGACTCTGTGAATCCAGGTCTACCTAACATAACATATGACTCTGGGAATCCAGGTCTATCTAACATAACATAGGACTCTGGGAATCCAGGTCTACCTAACATAACATATGACTCTGGGAATCCAGGTCTACCTAACATAACATATGACTCTGAGAATCCAGGTCTACCTAATATAATATATGACTCTAGGAATCCAGGTCTACCTAACATAACATAGGACTCTGGGAATACAGGTCTACCTAACATAACAGAGGACTCTGGGGATCCAGGTCTACCTAAAATAACATAGAACTCTGGGAATCCAGGTCTACCTAACATAACATAGGACTCTGGGAATCCAGGTCTACCTAACATAACATAGGACTCTGGGAATCCAGGTCTACCTAATATAACATATGACTGGGAATCCAGGTCTACCTAACATAACATATGACTCTTGGAATCCAGGTGTACCCAACATAACATATGACTCTGGGAATCCAGGTCTACCTAACATAACATATGACTCTGGGAATTCAGGTCTGCCTAACAAAAAATATGACTCTGGGAATCCAGGTCTACCTAACATAACATATGACTCTGGGATTCCAGGTCTACCTAACATAACATATGACTCTGGGAATCCAGGTCTACCTAACATAACATATGACTCTGGGAATCCAGGTCTACCTAACATAACATATGACTCTGGGAATCCAAGTCTACCTAACATAACATATGACTCTGTGAATCCAGGTCTATCTAACATAACATAGGACTCTGTGAATCCAGGTCTACCTAACATAACATATGACTCTGGGAATCCAGGTCTATCTAACATAACATAGGACTCTGGGAATCCAGATCTACCTAACATAACATAGGACTCTGGGAATCCAGGTCTACCTAACATAACATATGACTCTGTGAATCCAGGTCTATCTAACATAACATATGACTCTGTGAATCCAGGTCTACCTAACATAGCATATGACTCTGGGAATCCAGGTCTACCTAATATAATATATGACTCTAGGAATCCAGGTCTACCTAACATAACATAGGACTCTGGGAATCCAGGTCTACCTAACATAACAGAGGACTCTGGGAATCCAGGTCTACCTAAAATAACATAGAACTCTGGGAATCCAGGTCTACCTAACATAACATATGACTCTGGGAATCCAGGTCTACCTAACATAACATATGACTCTGGGAATCCAAGTCTACCTAACATAACATATGACTCTGGGAATCCAAGTCTACTTAATATAACATATGACTCTGGGAATCCAGGTCTACCTAACATAACATATGACTCGGGGAATCCAGGTCTACCTAACATAACATAGGACTCTGGGAATCCAGGTCTACCTAACATAACATAGGACTCTGGGAATCCAGATCTACCTAACATAACATAGGACTCTGGGAATCCAGGTCTACCTAACATAACATATGACTCTGTGAATCCAGGTCTATCTAACATAACATAGGACTCTGTGAATCCAGGTCTACCTAACATAACATATGACTCTGGGAATCCAGGTCTATCTAACATAACATAGGACTCTGGGAATCCAGGTCTACCTAACATAACATATGACTCTGGGAATCCAGGTCTACCTAACATAACATATGACTCTGAGAATCCAGGTCTACCTAATATAATATATGACTCTAGGAATCCAGGTCTACCTAACATAACATAGAACTCTGGGAATCCAGGTCTACCTAACATAACAGAGGACTCTGGGAATCCAGGTCTACCTAAAATAACATAGAACTCTGGGAATCCAGGTCTACCTAACATAACATAGGACTCTGGGAATCCAGGTCTACCTAACATAACATAGGACTCTGGGAATCCAGGTCTACCTAATATAACATATGACTGGGAATCCAGGTCTACCTAACATAACATATGACTCTTGGAATCCAGGTGTACCCAACATAACATATGACTCTGGGAATCCAGGTCTACCTAACATAACATATGACTCTGGGAATTCAGGTCTGCCTAACAAAAAATATGACTCTGGGAATCCAGGTCTACCTAACATAACATATGACTCTGGGAATCCAGGTCTACCTAACATAACATATGACTCTGGGAATCCAGGTCTACCTAACATAACATATGACTCTGGGAATCCAGGTCTACCTAACATAACATATGACTCTGGGAATCCAAGTTTACCTAACATAACATATGACTCTGGGAATCCAAGTCTACTTAATATAACATATGACTCTGGGAATCCAGGTCTACCTATCATAACATATGACTCGAGGAATCCAGGTCTACCTAACATAATATAGGACTCTGGGAATCCAGGTCTACCTAGCATAACATAGGACTCTGGGAATCCAGGTCTACCTAACATAACATATGACTGGGAATCCAGGTCTACCTAACATAACATATGACTCTGGGAATCCAGGTCTACCTAACATAACATAGGACTCTGGGAATCCAGATCTACCTAACATAACATAGGACTCTGGGAATCCAGGTCTACCTAACATAACATAGGACTCTGGGAATCCAGATCTACCTAACATAACATAGGACTCTGGGAATCCAGGTCTACCTAACATATCATATGACTCTGTGAATCCAGGTCTATCTAACATAACATAGGACTCTGTGAATCCAGGTCTACCTAACATAACATATGACTCTGGGAATCCAGGTCTATCTAACATAACATAGGACTCTGGGAATCCAGATCTACCTAACATAACATAGGACTCTGGGAATCCAGGTCTACCTAACATAACATATGACTCTGTGAATCCAGGTCTATCTAACATAACATATGACTCTGTGAATCCAGGTCTACCTAACATAGCATATGACTCTGTGAATCCAGGTCTACCTAATATAATATATGACTCTGGGAATCCAGGTCTATCTAACATAACATAGGACTCTGGGAATCCAGATCTACCTAACATAACATAGGACTCTGGGAATCCAGGTCTACCTAACATAACATATGACTCTGTGAATCCAGGTCTATCTAACATAACATATGACTCTGTGAATCCAGGTCTACCTAACATAGCATATGACTCTGGGAATCCAGGTCTACCTAATATAATATATGACTCTAGGAATCCAGGTCTACCTAACATAACATAGGACTCTGGGAATCCAGGTCTACCTAACATAACAGAGGACTCTGGGAATCCAGGTCTACCTAAAATAACATAGAACTCTGGGAATCCAGGTCTACCTAACATAACATATGACTCTGGGAATCCAGGTCTACCTAACATAACATATGACTCTCGGAATCCAAGTCTACCTAACATAACATATGACTCTGGGAATCCAAGTCTACTTAATATAACATATGACTCTGGGAATCCAGGTCTACCTAACATAACATATGACTCGGGAATCCAGGTCTACCTAACATAATATAGGACTCTGGGAATCCAGGTCTACCTAACATAACATAGGACTCTGGGAATCCAGGTCTACCTAACATAACATATGACTGGGAATCCAGGTCTACCTAACATAACATATGACTCTGGGAATCCAGGTCTACCTAACATAACATATGACTCTGGGAATCCAGGTCTACCTAACATAACATAGGACTCTGGGAATCCAGATCTACCTAACATAACATAGGACTCTGGGAATCCAGGTCTACCTAACATAACATAGGACTCTGGGAATCCAGATCTACCTAACATAACATAGGACTCTGGGAATCCAGGTCTACCTAACATAACATAGGACTCTGGGAATCCAGGTCTACCTAACATAACAGAGGACTCTGGGAATCCAGGTCTACCTAAAATAACATAGAACTCTGGGAATCCAGGTCTACCTAACATAACATAGGACTCTGGGAATCCAGGTCTACCTAACATAACATAGGACTCTGGGAATCCAGGTCTACCTAATATAACATATGACTGGGAATCCAGGTCTACCTAACATAACATATGACTCTTGGAATCCAGGTGTACCCAACATAACATATGACTCTGGGAATCCAGGTCTACCTACCATAACATATGACTCTGGGAATTCAGGTCTGCCTAACAAAAAATATGACTCTGGGAATCCAGGTCTACCTAACATAACATATGACTCTGGGATTCCAGGTCTACCTAACATAACATATGACTCTGGGAATCCAGGTCTACCTAACATAACATATGACTCTGGGAATCCAGGTCTACCTAACATAACATATGACTCTGGGAATCCAAGTCTACCTAACATAACATATGACTCTGGGAATCCAAGTCTACTTAATATAACATATGACTCTGGGAATCCAGGTCTACCTATCATAACATATGACTCGGGGAATCCAGGTCTACCTAACATAATATAGGACTCTGGGAATCCAGGTCTACCTAGCATAACATAGGACTCTGGGAATCCAGGTCTACCTAACATAACATATGACTGGGAATCCAGGTCTACCTAACATAACATATGACTCTGGGAATCCAGGTCTACCTAACATAACATAGGACTCTGGGAATCCAGATCTACCAAACATAACATAGGACTCTGGGAATCCAGGTCTACCTAACATAACATAGGACTCTGGGAATCCAGATCTACCTAACATAACATAGGACTCTGGGAATCCAGGTCTACCTAACATAACATATGACTCTGTGAATCCAGGTCTATCTAACATAACATAGGACTCTGTGAATCCAGGTCTACCTAACATAACATATGACTCTGGTAATCCAGGTCTATCTAACATAACATAGGACTCTGGGAATCCAGGTCTACCTAACATAACATATGACTCTTGGAATCCAGGTGTACCCAACATAACATATGACTCTGGGAATCCAGGTCTACCTAACATAACATATGACTCTGGGAATTCAGGTCTGCCTAACAAAAAATATGACTCTGGGAATCCAGGTCTACCTAACATAACATATGACTCTGGGATTCCAGGTCTACCTAACATAACATATGACTCTGGGAATCCAGGTCTACCTAACATAACATATGACTCTGGGAATCCAGGTCTACCTAACATAACATATGACTCTGGGAATCCAAGTCTACCTAACATAACATATGACTCTGGGAATCCAAGTCTACTTAATATAACATATGACTCTGGGAATCCAGGTCTACCTAACATAACATATGACTCGGGGAATCCAGGTCTACCTAACATAATATAGGACTCTGGGAATCCAGGTCTACCTAGCATAACATAGAACTCTGGGAATCCAGGTCTACCTAACATAACATATGACTGGGAATCCAGGTCTACCTAACATAACATATGACTCTGGGAATCCAGGTCTACCTAACATAACATATGACTCTGGGAATCCAGGTCTACCTAACATAACATAGGACTCTGGGAATCCAGATCTACCTAACATAACATAGGACTCTGGGAATCCAGGTCTACCTAACATAACATAGGACTCTGGGAATCCAGATCTACCTAACATAACATAGGACTCTGGGAATCCAGGTCTACCTAACATAACATATGACTCTGTGAATCCAGGTCTATCTAACATAACATAAGACTCTGTGAATCCAGGTCTACCTAACATAACATATGACTCTGGGAATCCAGGTCTATCTAACATAACATAGGACTCTGGGAATCCAGGTCTACCTAACATAACATATGACTCTGGGAATCCAGGTCTACCTAACATAACATATGACTCTGAGAATCCAGGTCTACCTAATATAATATATGACTCTAGGAATCCAGGTCTACCTAACATAACATAGGACTCTGGGAATCCAGGTCTACCTAACATAACAGAGGACTCTGGGAATCCAGGTCTACCTAAAATAACATAGAACTCTGGGAATCCAGGTCTACCTAACATAACATAGGACTCTGGGAATCCAGGTCTACCTAACATAACATAGGACTCTGGGAATCCAGTTCTACCTAACATAACATATGACTGGGAATCCAGGTCTACCTAACATAACATATGACTCTTGGAATCCAGGTGTACCCAACATAACATATGACTCTGGGAATCCAGGTCTACCTAACATAACATATGACTCTGGGAATTCAGGTCTGCCTAACAAAAAATATGACTCTGGGAATCCAGGTCTACCTAACATAACATATGACTCTGGGATTCCAGGTCTACCTAACATAACATATGACTCTGGGAATCCAGGTCTACCTAACATAACATATGACTCTGGGAATCCAAGTCTACCTAACATAACATATGACTCTGGGAATCCAAGTCTACTTAATATAACATATGACTCTGGGAATCCAGGTCTACCTAACATAACATATGACTCGGGGAATCCAGGTCTACCTAACATAATATAGGACTCTGGGAATCCAGGTCTACCTAGCATAACATAGGACTCTGGGAATCCAGGACTACCTAACATAACATATGACTGGGAATCCAGGTCTACCTAACATAACATATGACTCTGGGAATCCAGGTCTACCTAACATAACATAGGACTCTGGGAATCCAGATCTACCTAACATAACATAGGACTCTGGGAATCCAGGTCTACCTAACATAACATAGGACTCTGGGAATCCAGGTCTACCTAACATAACATATGACTCTGTGAATCCAGGTCTATCTAACATAACATAGGACTCTGTGAATCCAGGTCTACCTAACATAACATATGACTCTGGGAATCCAGGTCTATCTAACATAACATAGGACTCTGGGAATCCAGATCTACCTAACATAACATAGGACTCTGGGAATCCAGGTCTACCTAACATAACATATGACTCTGTGAATCCAGGTCTATCTAACATAACATAGGACTCTGTGAATCCAGGTCTACCTAACATAGCATATGACTCTGGGAATCCAAGTCTACCTAATATAATATATGACTCTAGGAATCCAGGTCTACCTAACATAACATAGGACTCTGGGAATCCAGGTGTACCTAACATAACAGAGGACTCTGGGAATCCAGGTCTACCTAAAATAACATAGAACTCTGGGAATCCAGGTCTACCTAACATAACATAGGACTCTGGGAATCCAGGTCTACCTAACATAACATCGGACTCTGGGAATCCAGGTCTACCTAATATAACATATGACTGGGAATCCAGGTCTACCTAACATAACATATGACTCTTGGAATCCAGGTGTACCCAACATAACATATGACTCTGGGAATCCAGGTCTACCTAACATAACATATGACTCTGGGAATTCAGGTCTGCCTAACAAAAAATATGACTCTGGGAATCCAGGTCTACCTAACATAACATATGACTCTGGGATTCCAGGTCTACCTAACATAACATATGACTCTGGGAATCCAGGTCTACCTAACATAACATATGACTCTGGGAATCCAGGTCTACCTAACATAACATATGACTCTGGGAATCCAAGTCTACTTAATATAACATATGACTCTGGGAATCCAGGTCTACCTAACATAACATATGACTCGGGGAATCCAGGTCTACCTAACATAATATAGGACTCTGGGAATCCAGGTCTACCTAGCATAACATAGGACTCTGGGAATCCAGGTCTACCTAACATAACATATGACTGGGAATCCAGGTCTACCTAACATAACATATGACTCTGGGAATCCAGGTCTACCTAACATAACATATGACTCTGGGAATCCAGGTCTACCTAACATAACATAGGACTCTGGGAATCCAGATCTACCTAACATAACATAGGACTCTGGGAATCCAGGTCTACCTAACATAACATAGGACTCTGGGAATCCAGTTCTACCTAACATAACATAGGACTCTGGGAATCCAGGTCTACCTAACATAACATATGACTCTGTGAATCCAGGTCTATCTAACATAACATAGGACTCTGTGAATCCAGGTCTACCTAACATAACATATGACTCTGGGAATCCAGGTCTATCTAACATAACATAGGACTCTGGGAATCCAGGTCTACCTAACATAACATATGACTCTGGGAATCCAGGTCTACCTAACATAACATATGACTCTGAGAATCCAGGTCTACCTAACATAACATAGGACTCTGGGAATCCAGGTCTACCTAACATAACATAGGACTCTGGGAATCCAGGTCTACCTAACATAACAGAGGACTCTGGGAATCCAGGTCTACCTAAAATAACATAGAACTCTGGGAATCCAGGTCTACCTAACATAACATAGGACTCTGGGAATCCAGGTCTACCTAACATAACATAGGACTCTGGGAATCCAGGTCTACCTAATATAACATATGACTGGGAATCCAGGTCTACCTAACATAACATATGACTCTTGGAATCCAGGTGTACCCAACATAACATATGACTCTGGGAATCCAGGTCTACCTAACATAACATATGACTCTGGGAATTCAGGTCTGCCTAACAAAAAATATGACTCTGGGAATCCAGGTCTACCTAGCATAACATAGGACTCTGGGAATCCAGGTCTACCTAACATAACATATGACTGGGAATCCAGGTCTACCTAACATAACATATGACTCTGGGAATCCAGGTCTACCTAACATAACATAGGACTCTGGGAATCCAGATCTACCTAACATAACATAGGACTCTGGGAATCCAGGTCTACCTAACATAACATAGGACTCTGGGAATCCAGATCTACCTAACATAACATAGGACTCTGGGAATCCAGGTCTACCTAACATAACATATGACTCTGTGAATCCAGGTCTATCTAACATAACATAGGACTCTGTGAATCCAGGTCTACCTAACATAACATATGACTCTGGGAATCCAGGTCTATCTAACATAACATAGGACTCTGGGAATCCAGATCTACCTAACATAACATAGGACTCTGGGAATCCAGGTCTACCTAACATAACATATGACTCTGTGAATCCAGGTCTATCTAACATAACATATGACTCTGTGAATCCAAGTCTACCTAACATAGCATATGACTCTGGGAATCCAGGTCTACCTAATATAATATATGACTCTGGGAATCCAGGTCTATCTAACATAACATAGGACTCTGGGAATCCAGATCTACCTAACATAACATAGGACTCTGGGAATCCAGGTCTACCTAACATAACATATGACTCTGTTTATCCAGGTCTATCTAACATAACATATGACTCTGTGAATCCAGGTCTACCTAACATAGCATATGACTCTGGGAATCCAGGTCTACCTAACATAACATATGACTGGGAATCCAGGTCTACCTAACATAACATATGACTCTTGGAATCCAGGTGTACCCAACATAACATATGACTCTGGGAATCCAGGTCTACCTAACATAACATATGACTCTGGGAATTCAGGTCTGCCTAACAAAAAATATGACTCTGGGAATCCAGGTCTACCTAACATAACATATGACTCTGGGATTCCAGGTCTACCTAACATAACATATGACTCTGGGAATCCAGGTCTACCTAACATAACATATGACTCTGGGAATCCAGGTCTACCTAACATAACATATGACTCTGGGAATCCAAGTCTACCTAACATAACATATGACTCTGGGAATCCAAGTCTACTTAATATAACATATGACTCTGGGAATCCAGGTCTACCTAACATAACATATGACTCGGGGAATCCAGGTCTACCTAACATAATATAGGACTCTGGGAATCCAGGTCTACCTAGCATAACATAGGACTCTGGGAATCCAGGACTACCTAACATAACATATGACTGGGAATCCAGGTCTACCTAACATAACATATGACTCTGGGAATCCAGGTCTACCTAACATAACATAGGACTCTGGGAATCCAGATCTACCTAACATAACATAGGACTCTGGGAATCCAGGTCTACCTAACATAACATAGGACTCTGGGAATCCAGGTCTACCTAACATAACATATGACTCTGTGAATCCAGGTCTATCTAACATAACATAGGACTCTGTGAATCCAGGTCTACCTAACATAACATATGACTCTGGGAATCCAGGTCTATCTAACATAACATAGGACTCTGGGAATCCAGATCTACCTAACATAACATAGGACTCTGGGATTCCAGGTCTACCTAACATAACATATGACTCTGTGAATCCAGGTCTATCTAACATAACATAGGACTCTGTGAATCCAGGTCTACCTAACATAGCATATGACTCTGGGAATCCAAGTCTACCTAATATAATATATGACTCTAGGAATCCAGGTCTACCTAACATAACATAGGACTCTGGGAATCCAGGTGTACCTAACATAACAGAGGACTCTGGGAATCCAGGTCTACCTAAAATAACATAGAACTCTGGGAATCCAGGTCTACCTAACATAACATAGGACTCTGGGAATCCAGGTCTACCTAACATAACATCGGACTCTGGGAATCCAGGTCTACCTAATATAACATATGACTGGGAATCCAGGTCTACCTAACATAACATATGACTCTTGGAATCCAGGTGTACCCAACATAACATATGACTCTGGGAATCCAGGTCTACCTAACATAACATATGACTCTGGGAATTCAGGTCTGCCTAACAAAAAATATGACTCTGGGAATCCAGGTCTACCTAACATAACATATGACTCTGGGATTCCAGGTCTACCTAACATAACATATGACTCTGGGAATCCAGGTCTACCTAACATAACATATGACTCTGGGAATCCAGGTCTACCTAACATAACATATGACTCTGGGAATCCAAGTCTACTTAATATAACATATGACTCTGGGAATCCAGGTCTACCTAACATAACATATGACTCGGGGAATCCAGGTCTACCTAACATAATATAGGACTCTGGGAATCCAGGTCTACCTAGCATAACATAGGACTCTGGGAATCCAGGTCTACCTAACATAACATATGACTGGGAATCCAGGTCTACCTAACATAACATATGACTCTGGGAATCCAGGTCTACCTAACATAACATATGACTCTGGGAATCCAGGTCTACCTAACATAACATAGGACTCTGGGAATCCAGATCTACCTAACATAACATAGGACTCTGGGAATCCAGGTCTACCTAACATAACATAGGACTCTGGGAATCCAGTTCTACCTAACATAACATAGGACTCTGGGAATCCAGGTCTACCTAACATAACATATGACTCTGTGAATCCAGGTCTATCTAACATAACATAGGACTCTGTGAATCCAGGTCTACCTAACATAACATATGACTCTGGGAATCCAGGTCTATCTAACATAACATAGGACTCTGGGAATCCAGGTCTACCTAACATAACATATGACTCTGGGAATCCAGGTCTACCTAACATAACATATGACTCTGAGAATCCAGGTCTACCTAACATAACATAGGACTCTGGGAATCCAGGTCTACCTAACATAACATAGGACTCTGGGAATCCAGGTCTACCTAACATAACAGAGGACTCTGGGAATCCAGGTCTACCTAAAATAACATAGAACTCTGGGAATCCAGGTCTACCTAACATAACATAGGACTCTGGGAATCCAGGTCTACCTAACATAACATAGGACTCTGGGAATCCAGGTCTACCTAATATAACATATGACTGGGAATCCAGGTCTACCTAACATAACATATGACTCTTGGAATCCAGGTGTACCCAACATAACATATGACTCTGGGAATCCAGGTCTACCTAACATAACATATGACTCTGGGAATTCAGGTCTGCCTAACAAAAAATATGACTCTGGGAATCCAGGTCTACCTAGCATAACATAGGACTCTGGGAATCCAGGTCTACCTAACATAACATATGACTGGGAATCCAGGTCTACCTAACATAACATATGACTCTGGGAATCCAGGTCTACCTAACATAACATAGGACTCTGGGAATCCAGATCTACCTAACATAACATAGGACTCTGGGAATCCAGGTCTACCTAACATAACATAGGACTCTGGGAATCCAGATCTACCTAACATAACATAGGACTCTGGGAATCCAGGTCTACCTAACATAACATATGACTCTGTGAATCCAGGTCTATCTAACATAACATAGGACTCTGTGAATCCAGGTCTACCTAACATAACATATGACTCTGGGAATCCAGGTCTATCTAACATAACATAGGACTCTGGGAATCCAGATCTACCTAACATAACATAGGACTCTGGGAATCCAGGTCTACCTAACATAACATATGACTCTGTGAATCCAGGTCTATCTAACATAACATATGACTCTGTGAATCCAAGTCTACCTAACATAGCATATGACTCTGGGAATCCAGGTCTACCTAATATAATATATGACTCTGGGAATCCAGGTCTATCTAACATAACATAGGACTCTGGGAATCCAGATCTACCTAACATAACATAGGACTCTGGGAATCCAGGTCTACCTAACATAACATATGACTCTGTTTATCCAGGTCTATCTAACATAACATATGACTCTGTGAATCCAGGTCTACCTAACATAGCATATGACTCTGGGAATCCAGGTCTACCTAATATAATATATGACTCTAGGAATCCAGGTCTACCTAACATAACATAGGACTCTGGGAATCCAGGTCTACCTAACATAACAGAGGACTCTGGGAATCCAGGTCTACCTAAAATAACATAGAACTCTGGGAATCCAGGTCTACCTAACATAACATATGACTCTGGGAATCCAGGTCTACCTAACATAACATATGACTCTCGGAATCCAAGTCTACCTAACATAACATATGACTCTGGGAATCCAAGTCTACTTAATATAACATATGACTCTGGGAATCCAGGTCTACCTAACATAACATATGACTCGGGGAATCCAGGTCTACCTAACATAATATAGGACTCTGGGAATCCAGGTCTACCTAGCATAACATAGGACTCTGGGAATCCAGGTCTACCTAACATAACATATGACTGGGAATCCAGGTCTACCTAACATAACATATGACTCTGGGAATCCAGGTCTACCTAACATAACATATGACTCTGGGAATCCAGGTCTACCTAACATAACATAGGACTCTGGGAATCCAGATCTACCTAACATAACATAGGACTCTGGGAATCCAGGTCTACCTAACATAACATAGGACTCTGGGAATCCAGATCTACCTAACATAACATAGGACTCTGGGAATCCAGGTCTACCTAACATAACATATGACTCTGTGAATCCAGGTCTATCTAACATAACATAGGACTCTGTGAATCCAGGTCTACCTAACATAACATATGACTCTGGGAATCCAGGTTTATCTAACATAACATAGGACTCTGGGAATCCAGGTCTACCTAAAATAACATAGAACTCTGGGAATCCAGGTCTACCTAACATAACATAGGACTCTGGGAATCCAGGTCTACCTAACATAACATAGGACTCTGGGAATCCAGGTCTACCTAATATAACATATGACTGGGAATCCAGGTCTACCTAACATAACATATGACTCTTGGAATCCAGGTGTACCCAACATAACATATGACTCTGGGAATCCAGGTCTACCTACCATAACATATGACTCTGGGAATTCAGGTCTGCCTAACAAAAAATATGACTCTGGGAATCCAGGTCTACCTAACATAACATATGACTCTGGGATTCCAGGTCTACCTAACATAACATATGACTCTGGGAATCCAGGTCTACCTAACATAACATATGACTCTGGGAATCCAGGTCTACCTAACATAACATATGACTCTGGGAATCCAAGTCTACCTAACATAACATATGACTCTGGGAATCCAAGTCTACTTAATATAACATTTGACTCTGGGAATCCAGGTCTACCTATCATAACATATGACTCGGGGAATCCAGGTCTACCTAACATAATATAGGACTCTGGGAATCCAGGTCTACCTAGCATAACATAGGACTCTGGGAATCCAGGTCTACCTAACATAACATATGACTGGGAATCCAGGTCTACCTAACATAACATATGACTCTGGGAATCCAGGTCTACCTAACATAACATAGGACTCTGGGAATCCAGATCTACCTAACATAACATAGGACTCTGGGAATCCAGGTCTACCTAACATAACATAGGACTCTGGGAATCCAGATCTACCTAACATAACATAGGACTCTGGGAATCCAGGTCTACCTAACATAACATATGACTCTGTGAATCCAGGTCTATCTAACATAACATAGGACTCTGTGAATCCAGGTCTACCTAACATAACATATGACTCTGGTAATCCAGGTCTATCTAACATAACATAGGACTCTGGGAATCCAGGTCTACCTAACATAACATAGGACTCTGGGAATCCAGATCTACCTAACATAACATAGGACTCTGGGAATCCAGGTCTACCTAACATAACATAGGACTCTGGGAATCCAGATCTACCTAACATAACATAGGACTCTGGGAATCCAGGTCTACCTAACATAACATATGACTCTGTGAATCCAGGTCTATCTAACATAACATAGGACTCTGTGAATCCAGGTCTACCTAACATAACATATGACTCTGGGAATCCAGGTCTATCTAACATAACATAGGACTCTGGGAATCCAGGTCTACCTAACATAACATATGACTCTGAGAATCCAGGTCTACCTAATATAATATATGACTCTAGGAATCCAGGTCTACCTAACATAACATAGGACTCTGGGAATACAGGTCTACCTAACATAACAGAGGACTCTGGGGATCCAGGTCTACCTAAAATAACATAGAACTCTGGGAATCCAGGTCTACCTAACATAACATAGGACTCTGGGAATCCAGGTCTACCTAACATAACATAGGACTCTGGGAATCCAGGTCTACCTAATATAACATATGACTGGGAATCCAGGTCTACCTAACATAACATATGACTCTTGGAATCCAGGTGTACCCAACATAACATATGACTCTGGGAATCCAGGTCTACCTAACATAACATATGACTCTGGGAATTCAGGTCTGCCTAACAAAAAATATGACTCTGGGAATCCAGGTCTACCTAACATAACATATGACTCTGGGATTCCAGGTCTACCTAACATAACATATGACTCTGGGAATCCAGGTCTACCTAACATAACATATGACTCTGGGAATCCAGGTCTACCTAACATAACATATGACTCTGGGAATCCAAGTCTACCTAACATAACATATGACTCTGTGAATCCAGGTCTATCTAACATAACATAGGACTCTGTGAATCCAGGTCTACCTAACATAACATATGACTCTGGGAATCCAGGTCTATCTAACATAACATAGGACTCTGGGAATCCAGATCTACCTAACATAACATAGGACTCTGGGAATCCAGGTCTACCTAACATAACATATGACTCTGTGAATCCAGGTCTATCTAACATAACATATGACTCTGTGAATCCAGGTCTACCTAACATAGCATATGACTCTGGGAATCCAGGTCTACCTAATATAATATATGACTCTAGGAATCCAGGTCTACCTAACATAACATAGGACTCTGGGAATCCAGGTCTACCTAACATAACAGAGGACTCTGGGAATCCAGGTCTACCTAAAATAACATAGAACTCTGGGAATCCAGGTCTACCTAACATAACATATGACTCTGGGAATCCAGGTCTACCTAACATAACATATGACTCTGGGAATCCAAGTCTACCTAACATAACATATGACTCTGGGAATCCAAGTCTACTTAATATAACATATGACTCTGGGAATCCAGGTCTACCTAACATAACATATGACTCGGGGAATCCAGGTCTACCTAACATAACATAGGACTCTGGGAATCCAGGTCTACCTAACATAACATAGGACTCTGGGAATCCAGATCTACCTAACATAACATAGGACTCTGGGAATCCAGGTCTACCTAACATAACATATGACTCTGTGAATCCAGGTCTATCTAACATAACATAGGACTCTGTGAATCCAGGTCTACCTAACATAACATATGACTCTGGGAATCCAGGTCTATCTAACATAACATAGGACTCTGGGAATCCAGGTCTACCTAACATAACATATGACTCTGGGAATCCAGGTCTACCTAACATAACATATGACTCTGAGAATCCAGGTCTACCTAACATAACATAGGACTCTGGGAATCCAGGTCTACCTAACATAACATAGGACTCTGGGAATCCAGGTCTACCTAACATAACAGAGGACTCTGGGAATCCAGGTCTACCTAAAATAACATAGAACTCTGGGAATCCAGGTCTACCTAACATAACATAGGACTCTGGGAATCCAGGTCTACCTAACATAACATAGGACTCTGGGAATCCAGGTCTACCTAATATAACATATGACTGGGAATCCAGGTCTACCTAACATAACATATGACTCTTGGAATCCAGGTGTACCCAACATAACATATGACTCTGGGAATCCAGGTCTACCTAACATAACATATGACTCTGGGAATTCAGGTCTGCCTAACAAAAAATATGACTCTGGGAATCCAGGTCTACCTAGCATAACATAGGACTCTGGGAATCCAGGTCTACCTAACATAACATATGACTGGGAATCCAGGTCTACCTAACATAACATATGACTCTGGGAATCCAGGTCTACCTAACATAACATAGGACTCTGGGAATCCAGATCTACCTAACATAACATAGGACTCTGGGAATCCAGGTCTACCTAACATAACATAGGACTCTGGGAATCCAGATCTACCTAACATAACATAGGACTCTGGGAATCCAGGTCTACCTAACATAACATATGACTCTGTGAATCCAGGTCTATCTAACATAACATAGGACTCTGTGAATCCAGGTCTACCTAACATAACATATGACTCTGGGAATCCAGGTCTATCTAACATAACATAGGACTCTGGGAATCCAGATCTACCTAACATAACATAGGACTCTGGGAATCCAGGTCTACCTAACATAACATATGACTCTGTGAATCCAGGTCTATCTAACATAACATATGACTCTGTGAATCCAAGTCTACCTAACATAGCATATGACTCTGGGAATCCAGGTCTACCTAATATAATATATGACTCTGGGAATCCAGGTCTATCTAACATAACATAGGACTCTGGGAATCCAGATCTACCTAACATAACATAGGACTCTGGGAATCCAGGTCTACCTAACATAACATATGACTCTGTTTATCCAGGTCTATCTAACATAACATATGACTCTGTGAATCCAGGTCTACCTAACATAGCATATGACTCTGGGAATCCAGGTCTACCTAATATAATATATGACTCTAGGAATCCAGGTCTACCTAACATAACATAGGACTCTGGGAATCCAGGTCTACCTAACATAACAGAGGACTCTGGGAATCCAGGTCTACCTAAAATAACATAGAACTCTGGGAATCCAGGTCTACCTAACATAACATATGACTCTGGGAATCCAGGTCTACCTAACATAACATATGACTCTCGGAATCCAAGTCTACCTAACATAACATATGACTCTGGGAATCCAAGTCTACTTAATATAACATATGACTCTGGGAATCCAGGTCTACCTAACATAACATATGACTCGGGGAATCCAGGTCTACCTAACATAATATAGGACTCTGGGAATCCAGGTCTACCTAGCATAACATAGGACTCTGGGAATCCAGGTCTACCTAACATAACATATGACTGGGAATCCAGGTCTACCTAACATAACATATGACTCTGGGAATCCAGGTCTACCTAACATAACATAGGACTCTGGGAATCCAGATCTACCTAACATAACATAGGACTCTGGGAATCCAGGTCTACCTAACATAACATATGACTCTGTGAATCCAGGTCTATCTAACATAACATAGGACTCTGTGAATCCAGGTCTACCTAACATAACATATGACTCTGGGAATCCAGGTTTATCTAACATAACATAGGACTCTGGGAATCCAGGTCTACCTAAAATAACATAGAACTCTGGGAATCCAGGTCTACCTAACATAACATAGGACTCTGGGAATCCAGGTCTACCTAACATAACATAGGACTCTGGGAATCCAGGTCTACCTAATATAACATATGACTGGGAATCCAGGTCTACCTAACATAACATATGACTCTTGGAATCCAGGTGTACCCAACATAACATATGACTCTGGGAATTCAGGTCTGCCTAACAAAAAATATGACTCTGGGAATCCAGGTCTACCTAACATAACATATGACTCTGGGATTCCAGGTCTACCTAACATAACATATGACTCTGGGAATCCAGGTCTACCTAACATAACATATGACTCTGGGAATCCAGGTCTACCTAACATAACATATGACTCTGGGAATCCAAGTCTACCTAACATAACATATGACTCTGGGAATCCAAGTCTACTTAATATAACATTTGACTCTGGGAATCCAGGTCTACCTATCATAACATATGACTCGGGGAATCCAGGTCTACCTAACATAATATAGGACTCTGGGAATCCAGGTCTACCTAGCATAACATAGGACTCTGGGAATCCAGGTCTACCTAACATAACATATGACTGGGAATCCAGGTCTACCTAACATAACATATGACTCTGGGAATCCAGGTCTACCTAACATAACATAGGACTCTGGGAATCCAGATCTACCTAACATAACATAGGACTCTGGGAATCCAGGTCTACCTAACATAACATAGGACTCTGGGAATCCAGATCTACCTAACATAACATAGGACTCTGGGAATCCAGGTCTACCTAACATAACATATGACTCTGTGAATCCAGGTCTATCTAACATAACATAGGACTCTGTGAATCCAGGTCTACCTAACATAACATATGACTCTGGTAATCCAGGTCTATCTAACATAACATAGGACTCTGGGAATCCAGGTCTACCTAACATAACATAGGACTCTGGGAATCCAGATCTACCTAACATAACATAGGACTCTGGGAATCCAGGTCTACCTAACATAACATAGGACTCTGGGAATCCAGATCTACCTAACATAACATAGGACTCTGGGAATCCAGGTCTACCTAACATAACATATGACTCTGTGAATCCAGGTCTATCTAACATAACATAGGACTCTGTGAATCCAGGTCTACCTAACATAACATATGACTCTGGGAATCCAGGTCTATCTAACATAACATAGGACTCTGGGAATCCAGGTCTACCTAACATAACATATGACTCTGAGAATCCAGGTCTACCTAATATAATATATGACTCTAGGAATCCAGGTCTACCTAACATAACATAGGACTCTGGGAATACAGGTCTACCTAACATAACAGAGGACTCTGGGGATCCAGGTCTACCTAAAATAACATAGAACTCTGGGAATCCAGGTCTACCTAACATAACATAGGACTCTGGGAATCCAGGTCTACCTAACATAACATAGGACTCTGGGAATCCAGGTCTACCTAATATAACATATGACTGGGAATCCAGGTCTACCTAACATAACATATGACTCTTGGAATCCAGGTGTACCCAACATAACATATGACTCTGGGAATCCAGGTCTACCTAACATAACATATGACTCTGGGAATTCAGGTCTGCCTAACAAAAAATATGACTCTGGGAATCCAGGTCTACCTAACATAACATATGACTCTGGGATTCCAGGTCTACCTAACATAACATATGACTCTGGGAATCCAGGTCTACCTAACATAACATATGACTCTGGGAATCCAGGTCTACCTAACATAACATATGACTCTGGGAATCCAAGTCTACCTAACATAACATATGACTCTGTGAATCCAGGTCTATCTAACATAACATAGGACTCTGTGAATCCAGGTCTACCTAACATAACATATGACTCTGGGAATCCAGGTCTATCTAACATAACATAGGACTCTGGGAATCCAGATCTACCTAACATAACATAGGACTCTGGGAATCCAGGTCTACCTAACATAACATATGACTCTGTGAATCCAGGTCTATCTAACATAACATATGACTCTGTGAATCCAGGTCTACCTAACATAGCATATGACTCTGGGAATCCAGGTCTACCTAATATAATATATGACTCTAGGAATCCAGGTCTACCTAACATAACATAGGACTCTGGGAATCCAGGTCTACCTAACATAACAGAGGACTCTGGGAATCCAGGTCTACCTAAAATAACATAGAACTCTGGGAATCCAGGTCTACCTAACATAACATATGACTCTGGGAATCCAGGTCTACCTAACATAACATATGACTCTGGGAATCCAAGTCTACCTAACATAACATATGACTCTGGGAATCCAAGTCTACTTAATATAACATATGACTCTGGGAATCCAGGTCTACCTAACATAACATATGACTCGGGGAATCCAGGTCTACCTAACATAACATAGGACTCTGGGAATCCAGGTCTACCTAACATAACATAGGACTCTGGGAATCCAGATCTACCTAACATAACATAGGACTCTGGGAATCCAGGTCTACCTAACATAACATATGACTCTGTGAATCCAGGTCTATCTAACATAACATAGGACTCTGTGAATCCAGGTCTACCTAACATAACATATGACTCTGGGAATCCAGGTCTATCTAACATAACATAGGACTCTGGGAATCCAGGTCTACCTAACATAACATATGACTCTGGGAATCCAGGTCTACCTAACATAACATATGACTCTGAGAATCCAGGTCTACCTAATATAATATATGACTCTAGGAATCCAGGTCTACCTAACATAACATAGAACTCTGGGAATCCAGGTCTACCTAACATAACAGAGGACTCTGGGAATCCAGGTCTACCTAAAATAACATAGAACTCTGGGAATCCAGGTCTACCTAACATAACATAGGACTCTGGGAATCCAGGTCTACCTAACATAACATAGGACTCTGGGAATCCAGGTCTACCTAATATAACATATGACTGGGAATCCAGGTCTACCTAACATAACATATGACTCTTGGAATCCAGGTGTACCCAACATAACATATGACTCTGGGAATCCAGGTCTACCTAACATAACATATGACTCTGGGAATTCAGGTCTGCCTAACAAAAAATATGACTCTGGGAATCCAGGTCTACCTAACATAACATATGACTCTGGGAATCCAGGTCTACCTAACATAACATATGACTCTGGGAATCCAGGTCTACCTAACATAACATATGACTCTGGGAATCCAGGTCTACCTAACATAACATATGACTCTGGGAATCCAAGTTTACCTAACATAACATATGACTCTGGGAATCCAAGTCTACTTAATATAACATATGACTCTGGGAATCCAGGTCTACCTATCATAACATATGACTCGAGGAATCCAGGTCTACCTAACATAATATAGGACTCTGGGAATCCAGGTCTACCTAGCATAACATAGGACTCTGGGAATCCAGGTCTACCTAACATAACATATGACTGGGAATCCAGGTCTACCTAACATAACATATGACTCTGGGAATCCAGGTCTACCTAACATAACATAGGACTCTGGGAATCCAGATCTACCTAACATAACATAGGACTCTGGGAATCCAGGTCTACCTAACATAACATAGGACTCTGGGAATCCAGATCTACCTAACATAACATAGGACTCTGGGAATCCAGGTCTACCTAACATATCATATGACTCTGTGAATCCAGGTCTATCTAACATAACATAGGACTCTGTGAATCCAGGTCTACCTAACATAACATATGACTCTGGGAATCCAGGTCTATCTAACATAACATAGGACTCTGGGAATCCAGATCTACCTAACATAACATAGGACTCTGGGAATCCAGGTCTACCTAACATAAGATATGACTCTGTGAATCCAGGTCTATCTAACATAACATATGACTCTGTGAATCCAGGTCTACCTAACATAGCATATGACTCTGTGAATCCAGGTCTACCTAATATAATATATGACTCTGGGAATCCAGGTCTATCTAACATAACATAGGACTCTGGGAATCCAGATCTACCTAACATAACATAGGACTCTGGGAATCCAGGTCTACCTAACATAACATATGACTCTGTGAATCCAGGTCTATCTAACATAACATATGACTCTGTGAATCCAGGTCTACCTAACATAGCATATGACTCTGGGAATCCAGGTCTACCTAATATAATATATGACTCTAGGAATCCAGGTCTACCTAACATAACATAGGACTCTGGGAATCCAGGTCTACCTAACATAACAGAGGACTCTGGGAATCCAGGTCTACCTAAAATAACATAGAACTCTGGGAATCCAGGTCTACCTAACATAACATATGACTCTGGGAATCCAGGTCTACCTAACATAACATATGACTCTCGGAATCCAAGTCTACCTAACATAACATATGACTCTGGGAATCCAAGTCTACTTAATATAACATATGACTCTGGGAATCCAGGTCTACCTAACATAACATATGACTCGGGAATCCAGGTCTACCTAACATAATATAGGACTCTGGGAATCCAGGTCTACCTAACATAACATAGGACTCTGGGAATCCAGGTCTACCTAACATAACATATGACTGGGAATCCAGGTCTACCTAACATAACATATGACTCTGGGAATCCAGGTCTACCTAACATAACATATGACTCTGGGAATCCAGGTCTACCTAACATAACATAGGACTCTGGGAATCCAGATCTACCTAACATAACATAGGACTCTGGGAATCCAGGTCTACCTAACATAACATAGGACTCTGGGAATCCAGATCTACCTAACATAACATAGGACTCTGGGAATCCAGGTCTACCTAACATAACATAGGACTCTGGGAATCCAGGTCTACCTAACATAACAGAGGACTCTGGGAATCCAGGTCTACCTAAAATAACATAGAACTCTGGGAATCCAGGTCTACCTAACATAACATAGGACTCTGGGAATCCAGGTCTACCTAACATAACATAGGACTCTGGGAATCCAGGTCTACCTAATATAACATATGACTGGGAATCCAGGTCTACCTAACATAACATATGACTCTTGGAATCCAGGTGTACCCAACATAACATATGACTCTGGGAATCCAGGTCTACCTACCATAACATATGACTCTGGGAATTCAGGTCTGCCTAACAAAAAATATGACTCTGGGAATCCAGGTCTACCTAACATAACATATGACTCTGGGATTCCAGGTCTACCTAACATAACATATGACTCTGGGAATCCAGGTCTACCTAACATAACATATGACTCTGGGAATCCAGGTCTACCTAACATAACATATGACTCTGGGAATCCAAGTCTACCTAACATAACATATGACTCTGGGAATCCAAGTCTACTTAATATAACATATGACTCTGGGAATCCAGGTCTACCTATCATAACATATGACTCGGGGAATCCAGGTCTACCTAACATAATATAGGACTCTGGGAATCCAGGTCTACCTAGCATAACATAGGACTCTGGGAATCCAGGTCTACCTAACATAACATATGACTGGGAATCCAGGTCTACCTAACATAACATATGACTCTGGGAATCCAGGTCTACCTAACATAACATAGGACTCTGGGAATCCAGATCTACCAAACATAACATAGGACTCTGGGAATCCAGGTCTACCTAACATAACATAGGACTCTGGGAATCCAGATCTACCTAACATAACATAGGACTCTGGGAATCCAGGTCTACCTAACATAACATATGACTCTGTGAATCCAGGTCTATCTAACATAACATAGGACTCTGTGAATCCAGGTCTACCTAACATAACATATGACTCTGGTAATCCAGGTCTATCTAACATAACATAGGACTCTGGGAATCCAGGTCTACCTAACATAACATATGACTCTTGGAATCCAGGTGTACCCAACATAACATATGACTCTGGGAATCCAGGTCTACCTAACATAACATATGACTCTGGGAATTCAGGTCTGCCTAACAAAAAATATGACTCTGGGAATCCAGGTCTACCTAACATAACATATGACTCTGGGATTCCAGGTCTACCTAACATAACATATGACTCTGGGAATCCAGGTCTACCTAACATAACATATGACTCTGGGAATCCAGGTCTACCTAACATAACATATGACTCTGGGAATCCAAGTCTACCTAACATAACATATGACTCTGGGAATCCAAGTCTACTTAATATAACATATGACTCTGGGAATCCAGGTCTACCTAACATAACATATGACTCGGGGAATCCAGGTCTACCTAACATAATATAGGACTCTGGGAATCCAGGTCTACCTAGCATAACATAGAACTCTGGGAATCCAGGTCTACCTAACATAACATATGACTGGGAATCCAGGTCTACCTAACATAACATATGACTCTGGGAATCCAGGTCTACCTAACATAACATATGACTCTGGGAATCCAGGTCTACCTAACATAACATAGGACTCTGGGAATCCAGATCTACCTAACATAACATAGGACTCTGGGAATCCAGGTCTACCTAACATAACATAGGACTCTGGGAATCCAGATCTACCTAACATAACATAGGACTCTGGGAATCCAGGTCTACCTAACATAACATATGACTCTGTGAATCCAGGTCTATCTAACATAACATAAGACTCTGTGAATCCAGGTCTACCTAACATAACATATGACTCTGGGAATCCAGGTCTATCTAACATAACATAGGACTCTGGGAATCCAGGTCTACCTAACATAACATATGACTCTGGGAATCCAGGTCTACCTAACATAACATATGACTCTGAGAATCCAGGTCTACCTAATATAATATATGACTCTAGGAATCCAGGTCTACCTAACATAACATAGGACTCTGGGAATCCAGGTCTACCTAACATAACAGAGGACTCTGGGAATCCAGGTCTACCTAAAATAACATAGAACTCTGGGAATCCAGGTCTACCTAACATAACATAGGACTCTGGGAATCCAGGTCTACCTAACATAACATAGGACTCTGGGAATCCAGTTCTACCTAACATAACATATGACTGGGAATCCAGGTCTACCTAACATAACATATGACTCTTGGAATCCAGGTGTACCCAACATAACATATGACTCTGGGAATCCAGGTCTACCTAACATAACATATGACTCTGGGAATTCAGGTCTGCCTAACAAAAAATATGACTCTGGGAATCCAGGTCTACCTAACATAACATATGACTCTGGGATTCCAGGTCTACCTAACATAACATATGACTCTGGGAATCCAGGTCTACCTAACATAACATATGACTCTGGGAATCCAAGTCTACCTAACATAACATATGACTCTGGGAATCCAAGTCTACTTAATATAACATATGACTCTGGGAATCCAGGTCTACCTAACATAACATATGACTCGGGGAATCCAGGTCTACCTAACATAATATAGGACTCTGGGAATCCAGGTCTACCTAGCATAACATAGGACTCTGGGAATCCAGGACTACCTAACATAACATATGACTGGGAATCCAGGTCTACCTAACATAACATATGACTCTGGGAATCCAGGTCTACCTAACATAACATAGGACTCTGGGAATCCAGATCTACCTAACATAACATAGGACTCTGGGAATCCAGGTCTACCTAACATAACATAGGACTCTGGGAATCCAGGTCTACCTAACATAACATATGACTCTGTGAATCCAGGTCTATCTAACATAACATAGGACTCTGTGAATCCAGGTCTACCTAACATAACATATGACTCTGGGAATCCAGGTCTATCTAACATAACATAGGACTCTGGGAATCCAGATCTACCTAACATAACATAGGACTCTGGGAATCCAGGTCTACCTAACATAACATATGACTCTGTGAATCCAGGTCTATCTAACATAACATAGGACTCTGTGAATCCAGGTCTACCTAACATAGCATATGACTCTGGGAATCCAAGTCTACCTAATATAATATATGACTCTAGGAATCCAGGTCTACCTAACATAACATAGGACTCTGGGAATCCAGGTGTACCTAACATAACAGAGGACTCTGGGAATCCAGGTCTACCTAAAATAACATAGAACTCTGGGAATCCAGGTCTACCTAACATAACATAGGACTCTGGGAATCCAGGTCTACCTAACATAACATCGGACTCTGGGAATCCAGGTCTACCTAATATAACATATGACTGGGAATCCAGGTCTACCTAACATAACATATGACTCTTGGAATCCAGGTGTACCCAACATAACATATGACTCTGGGAATCCAGGTCTACCTAACATAACATATGACTCTGGGAATTCAGGTCTGCCTAACAAAAAATATGACTCTGGGAATCCAGGTCTACCTAACATAACATATGACTCTGGGATTCCAGGTCTACCTAACATAACATATGACTCTGGGAATCCAGGTCTACCTAACATAACATATGACTCTGGGAATCCAGGTCTACCTAACATAACATATGACTCTGGGAATCCAAGTCTACTTAATATAACATATGACTCTGGGAATCCAGGTCTACCTAACATAACATATGACTCGGGGAATCCAGGTCTACCTAACATAATATAGGACTCTGGGAATCCAGGTCTACCTAGCATAACATAGGACTCTGGGAATCCAGGTCTACCTAACATAACATATGACTGGGAATCCAGGTCTACCTAACATAACATATGACTCTGGGAATCCAGGTCTACCTAACATAACATATGACTCTGGGAATCCAGGTCTACCTAACATAACATAGGACTCTGGGAATCCAGATCTACCTAACATAACATAGGACTCTGGGAATCCAGGTCTACCTAACATAACATAGGACTCTGGGAATCCAGTTCTACCTAACATAACATAGGACTCTGGGAATCCAGGTCTACCTAACATAACATATGACTCTGTGAATCCAGGTCTATCTAACATAACATAGGACTCTGTGAATCCAGGTCTACCTAACATAACATATGACTCTGGGAATCCAGGTCTATCTAACATAACATAGGACTCTGGGAATCCAGGTCTACCTAACATAACATATGACTCTGGGAATCCAGGTCTACCTAACATAACATATGACTCTGAGAATCCAGGTCTACCTAACATAACATAGGACTCTGGGAATCCAGGTCTACCTAACATAACATAGGACTCTGGGAATCCAGGTCTACCTAACATAACAGAGGACTCTGGGAATCCAGGTCTACCTAAAATAACATAGAACTCTGGGAATCCAGGTCTACCTAACATAACATAGGACTCTGGGAATCCAGGTCTACCTAACATAACATAGGACTCTGGGAATCCAGGTCTACCTAATATAACATATGACTGGGAATCCAGGTCTACCTAACATAACATATGACTCTTGGAATCCAGGTGTACCCAACATAACATATGACTCTGGGAATCCAGGTCTACCTAACATAACATATGACTCTGGGAATTCAGGTCTGCCTAACAAAAAATATGACTCTGGGAATCCAGGTCTACCTAGCATAACATAGGACTCTGGGAATCCAGGTCTACCTAACATAACATATGACTGGGAATCCAGGTCTACCTAACATAACATATGACTCTGGGAATCCAGGTCTACCTAACATAACATAGGACTCTGGGAATCCAGATCTACCTAACATAACATAGGACTCTGGGAATCCAGGTCTACCTAACATAACATAGGACTCTGGGAATCCAGATCTACCTAACATAACATAGGACTCTGGGAATCCAGGTCTACCTAACATAACATATGACTCTGTGAATCCAGGTCTATCTAACATAACATAGGACTCTGTGAATCCAGGTCTACCTAACATAACATATGACTCTGGGAATCCAGGTCTATCTAACATAACATAGGACTCTGGGAATCCAGATCTACCTAACATAACATAGGACTCTGGGAATCCAGGTCTACCTAACATAACATATGACTCTGTGAATCCAGGTCTATCTAACATAACATATGACTCTGTGAATCCAAGTCTACCTAACATAGCATATGACTCTGGGAATCCAGGTCTACCTAATATAATATATGACTCTGGGAATCCAGGTCTATCTAACATAACATAGGACTCTGGGAATCCAGATCTACCTAACATAACATAGGACTCTGGGAATCCAGGTCTACCTAACATAACATATGACTCTGTTTATCCAGGTCTATCTAACATAACATATGACTCTGTGAATCCAGGTCTACCTAACATAGCATATGACTCTGGGAATCCAGGTCTACCTAACATAACATATGACTGGGAATCCAGGTCTACCTAACATAACATATGACTCTTGGAATCCAGGTGTACCCAACATAACATATGACTCTGGGAATCCAGGTCTACCTAACATAACATATGACTCTGGGAATTCAGGTCTGCCTAACAAAAAATATGACTCTGGGAATCCAGGTCTACCTAACATAACATATGACTCTGGGATTCCAGGTCTACCTAACATAACATATGACTCTGGGAATCCAGGTCTACCTAACATAACATATGACTCTGGGAATCCAGGTCTACCTAACATAACATATGACTCTGGGAATCCAAGTCTACCTAACATAACATATGACTCTGGGAATCCAAGTCTACTTAATATAACATATGACTCTGGGAATCCAGGTCTACCTAACATAACATATGACTCGGGGAATCCAGGTCTACCTAACATAATATAGGACTCTGGGAATCCAGGTCTACCTAGCATAACATAGGACTCTGGGAATCCAGGACTACCTAACATAACATATGACTGGGAATCCAGGTCTACCTAACATAACATATGACTCTGGGAATCCAGGTCTACCTAACATAACATAGGACTCTGGGAATCCAGATCTACCTAACATAACATAGGACTCTGGGAATCCAGGTCTACCTAACATAACATAGGACTCTGGGAATCCAGGTCTACCTAACATAACATATGACTCTGTGAATCCAGGTCTATCTAACATAACATAGGACTCTGTGAATCCAGGTCTACCTAACATAACATATGACTCTGGGAATCCAGGTCTATCTAACATAACATAGGACTCTGGGAATCCAGATCTACCTAACATAACATAGGACTCTGGGAATCCAGGTCTACCTAACATAACATATGACTCTGTGAATCCAGGTCTATCTAACATAACATAGGACTCTGTGAATCCAGGTCTACCTAACATAGCATATGACTCTGGGAATCCAAGTCTACCTAATATAATATATGACTCTAGGAATCCAGGTCTACCTAACATAACATAGGACTCTGGGAATCCAGGTGTACCTAACATAACAGAGGACTCTGGGAATCCAGGTCTACCTAAAATAACATAGAACTCTGGGAATCCAGGTCTACCTAACATAACATAGGACTCTGGGAATCCAGGTCTACCTAACATAACATCGGACTCTGGGAATCCAGGTCTACCTAATATAACATATGACTGGGAATCCAGGTCTACCTAACATAACATATGACTCTTGGAATCCAGGTGTACCCAACATAACATATGACTCTGGGAATCCAGGTCTACCTAACATAACATATGACTCTGGGAATTCAGGTCTGCCTAACAAAAAATATGACTCTGGGAATCCAGGTCTACCTAACATAACATATGACTCTGGGATTCCAGGTCTACCTAACATAACATATGACTCTGGGAATCCAGGTCTACCTAACATAACATATGACTCTGGGAATCCAGGTCTACCTAACATAACATATGACTCTGGGAATCCAAGTCTACTTAATATAACATATGACTCTGGGAATCCAGGTCTACCTAACATAACATATGACTCGGGGAATCCAGGTCTACCTAACATAATATAGGACTCTGGGAATCCAGGTCTACCTAGCATAACATAGGACTCTGGGAATCCAGGTCTACCTAACATAACATATGACTGGGAATCCAGGTCTACCTAACATAACATATGACTCTGGGAATCCAGGTCTACCTAACATAACATATGACTCTGGGAATCCAGGTCTACCTAACATAACATAGGACTCTGGGAATCCAGATCTACCTAACATAACATAGGACTCTGGGAATCCAGGTCTACCTAACATAACATAGGACTCTGGGAATCCAGTTCTACCTAACATAACATAGGACTCTGGGAATCCAGGTCTACCTAACATAACATATGACTCTGTGAATCCAGGTCTATCTAACATAACATAGGACTCTGTGAATCCAGGTCTACCTAACATAACATATGACTCTGGGAATCCAGGTCTATCTAACATAACATAGGACTCTGGGAATCCAGGTCTACCTAACATAACATATGACTCTGGGAATCCAGGTCTACCTAACATAACATATGACTCTGAGAATCCAGGTCTACCTAACATAACATAGGACTCTGGGAATCCAGGTCTACCTAACATAACATAGGACTCTGGGAATCCAGGTCTACCTAACATAACAGAGGACTCTGGGAATCCAGGTCTACCTAAAATAACATAGAACTCTGGGAATCCAGGTCTACCTAACATAACATAGGACTCTGGGAATCCAGGTCTACCTAACATAACATAGGACTCTGGGAATCCAGGTCTACCTAATATAACATATGACTGGGAATCCAGGTCTACCTAACATAACATATGACTCTTGGAATCCAGGTGTACCCAACATAACATATGACTCTGGGAATCCAGGTCTACCTAACATAACATATGACTCTGGGAATTCAGGTCTGCCTAACAAAAAATATGACTCTGGGAATCCAGGTCTACCTAGCATAACATAGGACTCTGGGAATCCAGGTCTACCTAACATAACATATGACTGGGAATCCAGGTCTACCTAACATAACATATGACTCTGGGAATCCAGGTCTACCTAACATAACATAGGACTCTGGGAATCCAGATCTACCTAACATAACATAGGACTCTGGGAATCCAGGTCTACCTAACATAACATAGGACTCTGGGAATCCAGATCTACCTAACATAACATAGGACTCTGGGAATCCAGGTCTACCTAACATAACATATGACTCTGTGAATCCAGGTCTATCTAACATAACATAGGACTCTGTGAATCCAGGTCTACCTAACATAACATATGACTCTGGGAATCCAGGTCTATCTAACATAACATAGGACTCTGGGAATCCAGATCTACCTAACATAACATAGGACTCTGGGAATCCAGGTCTACCTAACATAACATATGACTCTGTGAATCCAGGTCTATCTAACATAACATATGACTCTGTGAATCCAAGTCTACCTAACATAGCATATGACTCTGGGAATCCAGGTCTACCTAATATAATATATGACTCTGGGAATCCAGGTCTATCTAACATAACATAGGACTCTGGGAATCCAGATCTACCTAACATAACATAGGACTCTGGGAATCCAGGTCTACCTAACATAACATATGACTCTGTTTATCCAGGTCTATCTAACATAACATATGACTCTGTGAATCCAGGTCTACCTAACATAGCATATGACTCTGGGAATCCAGGTCTACCTAATATAATATATGACTCTAGGAATCCAGGTCTACCTAACATAACATAGGACTCTGGGAATCCAGGTCTACCTAACATAACATAGGACTCTGGGAATCCAGTTCTACCTAACATAACATATGACTGGGAATCCAGGTCTACCTAACATAACATATGACTCTTGGAATCCAGGTGTACCCAACATAACATATGACTCTGGGAATCCAGGTCTACCTAACATAACATATGACTCTGGGAATTCAGGTCTGCCTAACAAAAAATATGACTCTGGGAATCCAGGTCTACCTAACATAACATATGACTCTGGGATTCCAGGTCTACCTAACATAACATATGACTCTGGGAATCCAGGTCTACCTAACATAACATATGACTCTGGGAATCCAAGTCTACCTAACATAACATATGACTCTGGGAATCCAAGTCTACTTAATATAACATATGACTCTGGGAATCCAGGTCTACCTAACATAACATATGACTCGGGGAATCCAGGTCTACCTAACATAATATAGGACTCTGGGAATCCAGGTCTACCTAGCATAACATAGGACTCTGGGAATCCAGGACTACCTAACATAACATATGACTGGGAATCCAGGTCTACCTAACATAACATATGACTCTGGGAATCCAGGTCTACCTAACATAACATAGGACTCTGGGAATCCAGATCTACCTAACATAACATAGGACTCTGGGAATCCAGGTCTACCTAACATAACATAGGACTCTGGGAATCCAGGTCTACCTAACATAACATATGACTCTGTGAATCCAGGTCTATCTAACATAACATAGGACTCTGTGAATCCAGGTCTACCTAACATAACATATGACTCTGGGAATCCAGGTCTATCTAACATAACATAGGACTCTGGGAATCCAGATCTACCTAACATAACATAGGACTCTGGGAATCCAGGTCTACCTAACATAACATATGACTCTGTGAATCCAGGTCTATCTAACATAACATAGGACTCTGTGAATCCAGGTCTACCTAACATAGCATATGACTCTGGGAATCCAAGTCTACCTAATATAATATATGACTCTAGGAATCCAGGTCTACCTAACATAACATAGGACTCTGGGAATCCAGGTGTACCTAACATAACAGAGGACTCTGGGAATCCAGGTCTACCTAAAATAACATAGAACTCTGGGAATCCAGGTCTACCTAACATAACATAGGACTCTGGGAATCCAGGTCTACCTAACATAACATCGGACTCTGGGAATCCAGGTCTACCTAATATAACATATGACTGGGAATCCAGGTCTACCTAACATAACATATGACTCTTGGAATCCAGGTGTACCCAACATAACATATGACTCTGGGAATCCAGGTCTACCTAACATAACATATGACTCTGGGAATTCAGGTCTGCCTAACAAAAAATATGACTCTGGGAATCCAGGTCTACCTAACATAACATATGACTCTGGGATTCCAGGTCTACCTAACATAACATATGACTCTGGGAATCCAGGTCTACCTAACATAACATATGACTCTGGGAATCCAGGTCTACCTAACATAACATATGACTCTGGGAATCCAAGTCTACTTAATATAACATATGACTCTGGGAATCCAGGTCTACCTAACATAACATATGACTCGGGGAATCCAGGTCTACCTAACATAATATAGGACTCTGGGAATCCAGGTCTACCTAGCATAACATAGGACTCTGGGAATCCAGGTCTACCTAACATAACATATGACTGGGAATCCAGGTCTACCTAACATAACATATGACTCTGGGAATCCAGGTCTACCTAACATAACATATGACTCTGGGAATCCAGGTCTACCTAACATAACATAGGACTCTGGGAATCCAGATCTACCTAACATAACATAGGACTCTGGGAATCCAGGTCTACCTAACATAACATAGGACTCTGGGAATCCAGTTCTACCTAACATAACATAGGACTCTGGGAATCCAGGTCTACCTAACATAACATATGACTCTGTGAATCCAGGTCTATCTAACATAACATAGGACTCTGTGAATCCAGGTCTACCTAACATAACATATGACTCTGGGAATCCAGGTCTATCTAACATAACATAGGACTCTGGGAATCCAGGTCTACCTAACATAACATATGACTCTGGGAATCCAGGTCTACCTAACATAACATATGACTCTGAGAATCCAGGTCTACCTAACATAACATAGGACTCTGGGAATCCAGGTCTACCTAACATAACATAGGACTCTGGGAATCCAGGTCTACCTAACATAACAGAGGACTCTGGGAATCCAGGTCTACCTAAAATAACATAGAACTCTGGGAATCCAGGTCTACCTAACATAACATAGGACTCTGGGAATCCAGGTCTACCTAACATAACATAGGACTCTGGGAATCCAGGTCTACCTAATATAACATATGACTGGGAATCCAGGTCTACCTAACATAACATATGACTCTTGGAATCCAGGTGTACCCAACATAACATATGACTCTGGGAATCCAGGTCTACCTAACATAACATATGACTCTGGGAATTCAGGTCTGCCTAACAAAAAATATGACTCTGGGAATCCAGGTCTACCTAGCATAACATAGGACTCTGGGAATCCAGGTCTACCTAACATAACATATGACTGGGAATCCAGGTCTACCTAACATAACATATGACTCTGGGAATCCAGGTCTACCTAACATAACATAGGACTCTGGGAATCCAGATCTACCTAACATAACATAGGACTCTGGGAATCCAGGTCTACCTAACATAACATAGGACTCTGGGAATCCAGATCTACCTAACATAACATAGGACTCTGGGAATCCAGGTCTACCTAACATAACATATGACTCTGTGAATCCAGGTCTATCTAACATAACATAGGACTCTGTGAATCCAGGTCTACCTAACATAACATATGACTCTGGGAATCCAGGTCTATCTAACATAACATAGGACTCTGGGAATCCAGATCTACCTAACATAACATAGGACTCTGGGAATCCAGGTCTACCTAACATAACATATGACTCTGTGAATCCAGGTCTATCTAACATAACATATGACTCTGTGAATCCAAGTCTACCTAACATAGCATATGACTCTGGGAATCCAGGTCTACCTAATATAATATATGACTCTGGGAATCCAGGTCTATCTAACATAACATAGGACTCTGGGAATCCAGATCTACCTAACATAACATAGGACTCTGGGAATCCAGGTCTACCTAACATAACATATGACTCTGTTTATCCAGGTCTATCTAACATAACATATGACTCTGTGAATCCAGGTCTACCTAACATAGCATATGACTCTGGGAATCCAGGTCTACCTAACATAACATATGACTGGGAATCCAGGTCTACCTAACATAACATATGACTCTTGGAATCCAGGTGTACCCAACATAACATATGACTCTGGGAATCCAGGTCTACCTAACATAACATATGACTCTGGGAATTCAGGTCTGCCTAACAAAAAATATGACTCTGGGAATCCAGGTCTACCTAACATAACATATGACTCTGGGATTCCAGGTCTACCTAACATAACATATGACTCTGGGAATCCAGGTCTACCTAACATAACATATGACTCTGGGAATCCAGGTCTACCTAACATAACATATGACTCTGGGAATCCAAGTCTACCTAACATAACATATGACTCTGGGAATCCAAGTCTACTTAATATAACATATGACTCTGGGAATCCAGGTCTACCTAACATAACATATGACTCGGGGAATCCAGGTCTACCTAACATAATATAGGACTCTGGGAATCCAGGTCTACCTAGCATAACATAGGACTCTGGGAATCCAGGACTACCTAACATAACATATGACTGGGAATCCAGGTCTACCTAACATAACATATGACTCTGGGAATCCAGGTCTACCTAACATAACATAGGACTCTGGGAATCCAGATCTACCTAACATAACATAGGACTCTGGGAATCCAGGTCTACCTAACATAACATAGGACTCTGGGAATCCAGGTCTACCTAACATAACATATGACTCTGTGAATCCAGGTCTATCTAACATAACATAGGACTCTGTGAATCCAGGTCTACCTAACATAACATATGACTCTGGGAATCCAGGTCTATCTAACATAACATAGGACTCTGGGAATCCAGATCTACCTAACATAACATAGGACTCTGGGAATCCAGGTCTACCTAACATAACATATGACTCTGTGAATCCAGGTCTATCTAACATAACATAGGACTCTGTGAATCCAGGTCTACCTAACATAGCATATGACTCTGGGAATCCAAGTCTACCTAATATAATATATGACTCTAGGAATCCAGGTCTACCTAACATAACATAGGACTCTGGGAATCCAGGTGTACCTAACATAACAGAGGACTCTGGGAATCCAGGTCTACCTAAAATAACATAGAACTCTGGGAATCCAGGTCTACCTAACATAACATAGGACTCTGGGAATCCAGGTCTACCTAACATAACATCGGACTCTGGGAATCCAGGTCTACCTAATATAACATATGACTGGGAATCCAGGTCTACCTAACATAACATATGACTCTTGGAATCCAGGTGTACCCAACATAACATATGACTCTGGGAATCCAGGTCTACCTAACATAACATATGACTCTGGGAATTCAGGTCTGCCTAACAAAAAATATGACTCTGGGAATCCAGGTCTACCTAACATAACATATGACTCTGGGATTCCAGGTCTACCTAACATAACATATGACTCTGGGAATCCAGGTCTACCTAACATAACATATGACTCTGGGAATCCAGGTCTACCTAACATAACATATGACTCTGGGAATCCAAGTCTACTTAATATAACATATGACTCTGGGAATCCAGGTCTACCTAACATAACATATGACTCGGGGAATCCAGGTCTACCTAACATAATATAGGACTCTGGGAATCCAGGTCTACCTAGCATAACATAGGACTCTGGGAATCCAGGTCTACCTAACATAACATATGACTGGGAATCCAGGTCTACCTAACATAACATATGACTCTGGGAATCCAGGTCTACCTAACATAACATATGACTCTGGGAATCCAGGTCTACCTAACATAACATAGGACTCTGGGAATCCAGATCTACCTAACATAACATAGGACTCTGGGAATCCAGGTCTACCTAACATAACATAGGACTCTGGGAATCCAGTTCTACCTAACATAACATAGGACTCTGGGAATCCAGGTCTACCTAACATAACATATGACTCTGTGAATCCAGGTCTATCTAACATAACATAGGACTCTGTGAATCCAGGTCTACCTAACATAACATATGACTCTGGGAATCCAGGTCTATCTAACATAACATAGGACTCTGGGAATCCAGGTCTACCTAACATAACATATGACTCTGGGAATCCAGGTCTACCTAACATAACATATGACTCTGAGAATCCAGGTCTACCTAACATAACATAGGACTCTGGGAATCCAGGTCTACCTAACATAACATAGGACTCTGGGAATCCAGGTCTACCTAACATAACAGAGGACTCTGGGAATCCAGGTCTACCTAAAATAACATAGAACTCTGGGAATCCAGGTCTACCTAACATAACATAGGACTCTGGGAATCCAGGTCTACCTAACATAACATAGGACTCTGGGAATCCAGGTCTACCTAATATAACATATGACTGGGAATCCAGGTCTACCTAACATAACATATGACTCTTGGAATCCAGGTGTACCCAACATAACATATGACTCTGGGAATCCAGGTCTACCTAACATAACATATGACTCTGGGAATTCAGGTCTGCCTAACAAAAAATATGACTCTGGGAATCCAGGTCTACCTAGCATAACATAGGACTCTGGGAATCCAGGTCTACCTAACATAACATATGACTGGGAATCCAGGTCTACCTAACATAACATATGACTCTGGGAATCCAGGTCTACCTAACATAACATAGGACTCTGGGAATCCAGATCTACCTAACATAACATAGGACTCTGGGAATCCAGGTCTACCTAACATAACATAGGACTCTGGGAATCCAGATCTACCTAACATAACATAGGACTCTGGGAATCCAGGTCTACCTAACATAACATATGACTCTGTGAATCCAGGTCTATCTAACATAACATAGGACTCTGTGAATCCAGGTCTACCTAACATAACATATGACTCTGGGAATCCAGGTCTATCTAACATAACATAGGACTCTGGGAATCCAGATCTACCTAACATAACATAGGACTCTGGGAATCCAGGTCTACCTAACATAACATATGACTCTGTGAATCCAGGTCTATCTAACATAACATATGACTCTGTGAATCCAAGTCTACCTAACATAGCATATGACTCTGGGAATCCAGGTCTACCTAATATAATATATGACTCTGGGAATCCAGGTCTATCTAACATAACATAGGACTCTGGGAATCCAGATCTACCTAACATAACATAGGACTCTGGGAATCCAGGTCTACCTAACATAACATATGACTCTGTTTATCCAGGTCTATCTAACATAACATATGACTCTGTGAATCCAGGTCTACCTAACATAGCATATGACTCTGGGAATCCAGGTCTACCTAATATAATATATGACTCTAGGAATCCAGGTCTACCTAACATAACATAGGACTCTGGGAATCCAGGTCTACCTAACATAACAGAGGACTCTGGGAATCCAGGTCTACCTAAAATAACATAGAACTCTGGGAATCCAGGTCTACCTAACATAACATATGACTCTGGGAATCCAGGTCTACCTAACATAACATATGACTCTCGGAATCCAAGTCTACCTAACATAACATATGACTCTGGGAATCCAAGTCTACTTAATATAACATATGACTCTGGGAATCCAGGTCTACCTAACATAACATATGACTCGGGGAATCCAGGTCTACCTAACATAATATAGGACTCTGGGAATCCAGGTCTACCTAGCATAACATAGGACTCTGGGAATCCAGGTCTACCTAACATAACATATGACTGGGAATCCAGGTCTACCTAACATAACATATGACTCTGGGAATCCAGGTCTACCTAACATAACATATGACTCTGGGAATCCAGGTCTACCTAACATAACATAGGACTCTGGGAATCCAGATCTACCTAACATAACATAGGACTCTGGGAATCCAGGTCTACCTAACATAACATAGGACTCTGGGAATCCAGATCTACCTAACATAACATAGGACTCTGGGAATCCAGGTCTACCTAACATAACATATGACTCTGTGAATCCAGGTCTATCTAACATAACATAGGACTCTGTGAATCCAGGTCTACCTAACATAACATATGACTCTGGGAATCCAGGTTTATCTAACATAACATAGGACTCTGGGAATCCAGGTCTACCTAAAATAACATAGAACTCTGGGAATCCAGGTCTACCTAACATAACATAGGACTCTGGGAATCCAGGTCTACCTAACATAACATAGGACTCTGGGAATCCAGGTCTACCTAATATAACATATGACTGGGAATCCAGGTCTACCTAACATAACATATGACTCTTGGAATCCAGGTGTACCCAACATAACATATGACTCTGGGAATCCAGGTCTACCTACCATAACATATGACTCTGGGAATTCAGGTCTGCCTAACAAAAAATATGACTCTGGGAATCCAGGTCTACCTAACATAACATATGACTCTGGGATTCCAGGTCTACCTAACATAACATATGACTCTGGGAATCCAGGTCTACCTAACATAACATATGACTCTGGGAATCCAGGTCTACCTAACATAACATATGACTCTGGGAATCCAAGTCTACCTAACATAACATATGACTCTGGGAATCCAAGTCTACTTAATATAACATTTGACTCTGGGAATCCAGGTCTACCTATCATAACATATGACTCGGGGAATCCAGGTCTACCTAACATAATATAGGACTCTGGGAATCCAGGTCTACCTAGCATAACATAGGACTCTGGGAATCCAGGTCTACCTAACATAACATATGACTGGGAATCCAGGTCTACCTAACATAACATATGACTCTGGGAATCCAGGTCTACCTAACATAACATAGGACTCTGGGAATCCAGATCTACCTAACATAACATAGGACTCTGGGAATCCAGGTCTACCTAACATAACATAGGACTCTGGGAATCCAGATCTACCTAACATAACATAGGACTCTGGGAATCCAGGTCTACCTAACATAACATATGACTCTGTGAATCCAGGTCTATCTAACATAACATAGGACTCTGTGAATCCAGGTCTACCTAACATAACATATGACTCTGGTAATCCAGGTCTATCTAACATAACATAGGACTCTGGGAATCCAGGTCTACCTAACATAACATATGACTCTTGGAATCCAGGTGTACCCAACATAACATATGACTCTGGGAATCCAGGTCTACCTAACATAACATATGACTCTGGGAATTCAGGTCTGCCTAACAAAAAATATGACTCTGGGAATCCAGGTCTACCTAACATAACATATGACTCTGGGATTCCAGGTCTACCTAACATAACTTATGACTCTGGGAATCCAGGTCTACCTAACATAACATATGACTCTGGGAATCCAGGTCTACCTAACATAACATATGACTCTGGGAATCCAAGTCTACCTAACATAACATATGACTCTGGGAATCCAAGTCTACTTAATATAACATATGACTCTGGGAATCCAGGTATACCTAACATAACATATGACTCGGGGAATCCAGGTCTACCTAACATAATATAGGACTCTGGGAATCCAGGTCTACCTAGCATAACATAGAACTCTGGGAATCCAGGTCTACCTAACATAACATATGACTGGGAATCCAGGTCTACCTAACATAACATATGACTCTGGGAATCCAGGTCTACCTAACATAACATATGACTCTGGGAATCCAGGTCTACCTAACATAACATAGGACTCTGAGAATCCAGATCTACCTAACATAACATAGGACTCTGGGAATCCAGGTCTACCTAACATAACATAGGACTCTGGGAATCCAGATCTACCTAACATAACATAGGACTCTGGGAATCCAGGTCCACCTAACATAACATATGACTCTGTGAATCCAGGTCTATCTAACATAACATAAGACTCTGTGAATCCAGGTCTACCTAACATAACATATGACTCTGGGAATCCAGGTCTATCTAACATAACATAGGACTCTGGGAATCCAGGTCTACCTAACATAACATATGACTCTGGGAATCCAGGTCTACCTAACATAACATATGACTCTGAGAATCCAGGTCTACCTAATATAATATATGACTCTAGGAATCCAGGTCTACCTAACATAACATAGGACTCTGGGAATCCAGGTCTACCTAACATAACAGAGGACTCTGGGAATCCAGGTCTACCTAAAATAACATAGAACTCTGGGAATCCAGGTCTACCTAACATAACATAGGACTCTGGGAATCCAGGTCTACCTAACATAACATAGGACTCTGGGAATCCAGGTCTACCTAACATAACATATGACTGGGAATCCAGGTCTACCTAACATAACATATGACTCTTGGAATCCAGGTGTACCCAACATAACATATGACTCTGGGAATCCAGGTCTACCTAACATAACATATGACTCTGGGAATTCAGGTCTGCCTAACAAAAAATATGACTCTGGGAATCCAGGTCTACCTAACATAACATATGACTCTGGGATTCCAGGTCTACCTAACATAACATATGACTCTGGGAATCCAGGTCTACCTAACATAACATATGACTCTGGGAATCCAGGTCTACCTAACATAACATATGACTCTGGGATTCCAGGTCTACCTAACATAACATATGACTCTGGGAATCCAGGTCTACCTAACATAACATATGACTCTGGGAATCCAGGTCTACCTAACATAACATATGACTCTGGGAATCCAGGTCTACCTAACATAATATAGGACTCTGGGAATCCAGGTCTACCTAGCATAACATAGGACTCGGGGAATCCAGGACTACCTAACATAACATATGACTGGGAATCCAGGTCTACCTAACATAACATATGACTCTGGGAATCCAGGTCTACCTAACATAACATAGGACTCTGGGAATCCAGATCTACCTAACATAACATAGGACTCTGGGAATCCAGGTCTACCTAACATAACATAGGACTCTGGGAATCCAGGTCTACCTAACATAACATATGACTCTGTGAATCCAGGTCTATCTAACATAACATAGGACTCTGTGAATCCAGGTCTACCTAACATAACATATGACTCTGGGAATCCAGGTCTATCTAACATAACATAGGACTCTGGGAATCCAGATCTACCTAACATAACATAGGACTCTGGGAATCCAGGTCTACCTAACATAACATATGACTCTGTGAATCCATGTCTATCTAACATAACATAGGACTCTGTGAATCCAGGTCTACCTAACATAGCATATGACTCTGGGAATCCAAGTCTACCTAATATAATATATGACTCTAGGAATCCAGGTCTACCTAACATAACATAGGACTCTGGGAATCCAGGTCTACCTAATATAACATATGACTGGGAATCCAGGTCTACCTAACATAACATATGACTCTTGGAATCCAGGTGTACCCAACATAACATATGACTCTGGGAATCCAGGTCTACCTACCATAACATATGACTCTGGGAATTCAGGTCTGCCTAACAAACAATATGACTCTGGGAATCCAGGTCTACCTAACATAACATATGACTCTGGGATTCCAGGTCTACCTAACATAACATATGACTCTGGGAATCCAGGTCTACCTAACATAACATATGACTCTGGGAATCCAGGTCTACCTAACATAACATATGACTCTGGGAATCCAAGTCTACTTAATATAACATATGACTCTGGGAATCCAGGTCTACCTATCATAACATATGACTCGGGGAATCCAGGTCTACCTAACATAATATAGGACTCTGGGAATCCAGGTCTACCTAGCATAACATAGGACTCTGGGAATCCAGGTCTACCTAACATAACATATGACTGGGAATCCAGGTCTACCTAACATAACATATGACTCTGGGAATCCAGGTCTACCTAACATAACATAGGACTCTGGGAATCCAGATCTACCTAACATAACATAGGACTCTGGGAATCCAGGTCTACCTAACATAACATAGGACTCTGGGAATCCAGATCTACCTAACATAACATAGGACTCTGGGAATCCAGGTCTACCTAACATAACATATGACTCTGTGAATCCAGGTCTATCTAACATAACATAGGACTCTGTGAATCCAGGTCTACCTAACATAACATATGACTCTGGTAATCCAGGTCTATCTAACATAACATAGGACTCTGGGAATCCAGGTCTACCTAACATAACATATGACTCTTGGAATCCAGGTGTACCCAACATAACATATGACTCTGGGAATCCAGGTCTACCTAACATAACATATGACTCTGGGAATTCAGGTCTGCCTAACAAAAAATATGACTCTGGGAATCCAGGTCTACCTAACATAACATATGACTCTGGGATTCCAGGTCTACCTAACATAACATATGACTCTGGGAATCCAGGTCTACCTAACATAACATATGACTCTGGGAATCCAGGTCTACCTAACATAACATATGACTCTGGGAATCCAAGTCTACCTAACATAACATATGACTCTGGGAATCCAAGTCTACTTAATATAACATATGACTCTGGGAATCCAGGTCTACCTAACATAACATATGACTCGGGGAATCCAGGTCTACCTAACATAATATAGGACTCTGGGAATCCAGGTCTACCTAGCATAACATAGAACTCTGGGAATCCAGGTCTACCTAACATAACATATGACTGGGAATCCAGGTCTACCTAACATAACATATGACTCTGGGAATCCAGGTCTACCTAACATAACATATGACTCTGGGAATCCAGGTCTACCTAACATAACATAGGACTCTGGGAATCCAGATCTACCTAACATAACATAGGACTCTGGGAATCCAGGTCTACCTAACATAACATAGGACTCTGGGAATCCAGATCTACCTAACATAACATAGGACTCTGGGAATCCAGGTCTACCTAACATAACATATGACTCTGTGAATCCAGGTCTATCTAACATAACATAAGACTCTGTGAATCCAGGTCTACCTAACATAACATATGACTCTGGGAATCCAGGTCTATCTAACATAACATAGGACTCTGGGAATCCAGGTCTACCTAACATAACATATGACTCTGGGAATCCAGGTCTACCTAACATAACATATGACTCTGAGAATCCAGGTCTACCTAATATAATATATGACTCTAGGAATCCAGGTCTACCTAACATAACATAGGACTCTGGGAATCCAGGTCTACCTAACATAACAGAGGACTCTGGGAATCCAGGTCTACCTAAAATAACATAGAACTCTGGGAATCCAGGTCTACCTAACATAACATAGGACTCTGGGAATCCAGGTCTACCTAACATAACATAGGACTCTGGGAATCCAGGTCTACCTAACATAACATATGACTGGGAATCCAGGTCTACCTAACATAACATATGACTCTTGGAATCCAGGTGTACCCAACATAACATATGACTCTGGGAATCCAGGTCTACCTAACATAACATATGATTCTGGGAATTCAGGTCTGCCTAACAAAAAATATGACTCTGGGAATCCAGGTCTACCTAACATAACATATGACTCTGGGATTCCAGGTCTACCTAACATAACATATGACTCTGGGAATCCAGGTCTACCTAACATAACATATGACTCTGGGAATCCAGGTCTACCTAACATAACATATGACTCTGGGAATCCAAGTCTACCTAACATAACATATGACTCTGGGAATCCAAGTCTACTTAATATAACATATGACTCTGGGAATCCAGGTCTACCTAACATAACATATGACTCGGGGAATCCAGGTCTACCTAACATAATATAGGACTCTGGGAATCCAGGTCTACCTAGCATAACATAGGACTCTGGGAATCCAGGACTACCTAACATAACATATGACTGGGAATCCAGGTCTACCTAACATAACATATGACTCTGGGAATCCAGGTCTACCTAACATAACATAGGACTCTGGGAATCCAGATCTACCTAACATAACATAGGACTCTGGGAATCCAGGTCTACCTAACATAACATAGGACTCTGGGAATCCAGGTCTACCTAACATAACATATGACTCTGTGAATCCAGGTCTATCTAACATAACATAGGACTCTGTGAATCCAGGTCTACCTAACATAACATATGACTCTGGGAATCCAGGTCTATCTAACATAACATAGGACTCTGGGAATCCAGATCTACCTAACATAACATAGGACTCTGGGAATCCAGGTCTACCTAACATAACATATGACTCTGTGAATCCAGGTCTATCTAACATAACATAGGACTCTGTGAATCCAGGTCTACCTAACATAGCATATGACTCTGGGAATCCAAGTCTACCTAATATAATATATGACTCTAGGAATCCAGGTCTACCTAACATAACATAGGACTCTGGGAATCCAGGTCTACCTAACATAACAGAGGACTCTGGGAATCCAGGTCTACCTAAAATAACATAGAACTCTGGGAATCCAGGTCTACCTAACATAACATAGGACTCTGGGAATCCAGGTCTACCTAACATAACATCGGACTCTGGGAATCCAGGTCTACCTAATATAACATATGACTGGGAATCCAGGTCTACCTAACATAACATATGACTCTTGGAATCCAGGTGTACCCAACATAACATATGACTCTGGGAATCCAAGTGTACTTAATATAACATATGACTCTGGGAATCCAGGTCTACCTAACATAACATATGACTCGGGGAATCCAGGTCTACCTAACATAATATAGGACTCTGGGAATCCAGGTCTACCTAGCATAACATAGGACTCTGGGAATCCAGGTCTACCTAACATAACATATGACTGGGAATCCAGGTCTACCTAACATAACATATGACTCTGGGAATCCAGGTCTACCTAACATAACATATGACTCTGGGAATCCAGGTCTACCTAACATAACATAGGACTCTGGGAATCCAGATCTACCTAACATAACATAGGACTCTGGGAATCCAGGTCTACCTAACATAACATAGGACTCTGGGAATCCAGATCTACCTAACATAACATAGGACTCTGGGAATCCAGGTCTACCTAACATAACATATGACTCTGTGAATCCAGGTCTATCTAACATAACATAGGACTCTGTGAATCCAGGTCTACCTAACATAACATATGACTCTGGGAATCCAGGTCTATCTAACATAACATAGGACTCTGGGAATCCAGGTCTACCTAACATAACATATGACTCTGGGAATCCAGGTCTACCTAACATAACATATGACTCTGAGAATCCAGGTCTACCTAACATAACATAGGACTCTGGGAATCCAGGTCTACCTAACATAACATAGGACTCTGGGAATCCAGGTCTACCTAACATAACAGAGGACTCTGGGAATCCAGGTCTACCTAAAATAACATAGAACTCTGGGAATCCAGGTCTACCTAACATAACATAGGACTCTGGGAATCCAGGTCTACCTAACATAACATAGGACTCTGGGAATCCAGGTCTACCTAATATAACATATGACTGGGAATCCAGGTCTACCTAACATAACATATGACTCTTGGAATCCAGGTGTACCCAACATAACATATGACTCTGGGAATCCAGGTCTACCTAACATAACATATGACTCTGGGAATTCAGGTCTGCCTAACAAAAAATATGACTCTGGGAATCCAGGTCTACCTAACATAACATATGACTCTGGGATTCCAGGTCTACCTAACATAACATATGACTCTGGGAATCCAGGTCTACCTAACATAACATATGACTCTGGGAATCCAGGTCTACCTAACATAACATATGACTCTGGGAATCCAAGTCTACCTAACATAACATATGACTCTGGGAATCCAAGTCTACTTAATATAACATATGACTCTGGGAATCCAGGTCTACCTAACATAACATATGACTCGGGGAATCCAGGTCTACCTAACATAATATAGGACTCTGGGAATCCAGGTCTACCTAGCATAACATAGGACTCTGGGAATCCAGGTCTACCTAACATAACATATGACTGGGAATCCAGGTCTACCTAACATAACATATGACTCTGGGAATCCAGGTCTACCTAACATAACATAGGACTCTGGGAATCCAGATCTACCTAACATAACATAGGACTCTGGGAATCCAGATCTACCTAACATAACATAGGACTCTGGGAATCCAGGTCTACCTAACATAACATATGACTCTGTGAATCCAGGTCTATCTAACATAACATAGGACTCTGTGAATCCAGGTCTACCTAACATAACATATGACTCTGGGAATCCAGGTCTATCTAACATAACATAGGACTCTGGGAATCCAGATCTACCTAACATAACATAGGACTCTGGGAATCCAGGTCTACCTAACATAACATATGACTCTGTGAATCCAGGTCTACCTAACATAGCATATGACTCTGGGAATCCAGGTCTACCTAATATAATATATGACTCTAGGAATCCAGGTCTACCTAACATAACATAGGACTCTGGGAATCCAGGTCTACCTAACATAACAGAGGACTCTGGGAATCCAGGTCTACCTAAAATAACATAGAACTCTGGGAATCCAGGTCTACCTAACATAACATATGACTCTGGGAATCCAGGTCTACCTAACATAACATATGACTCTGGGAATCCAAGTCTACCTATCATAACATATGACTCTGGGAATCCAAGTCTACTTAATATAACATATGACTCTGGGAATCCAGGTCTACCTAACATAACATATGACTCGGGGAATCCAGGTCTACCTAACATAACATATGACTCTGGGAATCCAGGTCTATCTAACATAACATAGGACTCTGGGAATCCAGGTCTACCTAACATAACATATGACTCTGGGAATCCAGGTCTATCTAACATAACATAGGACTCTGGGAATCCAGGTCTACCTAACATAACATATGACTCTGGGAATCCAGGTCTACCTAACATAACATATGACTCTGAGAATCCAGGTCTACCTAATATAATATATGACTCTAGGAATCCAGGTCTACCTAACATAACATAGGACTCTGGGAATCCAGGTCTACCTAACATAACAGAGGACTCTGGGAATCCAGGTCTACCTAAAATAACATAGAACTCTGGGAATCCAGGTCTACCTAACATAACATAGGACTCTGGGAATCCAGGTCTACCTAACATAACATAGGACTCTGGGAATCCAGGTCTACCTAATATAACATATGACTGGGAATCCAGGTCTACCTAACATAACATATGATTCTTGGAATCCAGGTGTACCCAACATAACATATGACTCTGGGAATCCAGGTCTACCTAACATAACATATGACTCTGGGAATTCAGGTCTGCCTAACAAAAAATATGACTCTGGGAATCCAGGTCTACCTAACATAACATATGACTCTGGGATTCCAGGTCTACCTAACATAACATATGACTCTGGGAATCCAGGTCTACCTAACATAACATATGACTCTGGGAATCCAGGTCTACCTAACATAACATATGACTCTGGGAATCCAAGTCTACCTAACATAACATATGACTCTGGGAATCCAAGTCTACTTAATATAACATATGACTCTGGGAATCCAGGTCTACCTATCATAACATATGACTCGAGGAATCCAGGTCTACCTAACATAATATAGGACTCTGGGAATCCAGGTCTACCTAGCATAACATAGGACTCTGGGAATCCAGGTCTACCTAACATAACATATGACTGGGAATCCAGGTCTACCTAACATAACATATGACTCTGGGAATCCAGGTCTACCTAACATAACATAGGACTCTGGGAATCCAGATCTACCTAACATAACATAGGACTCTGGGAATCCAGGTCTACCTAGCATAACATAGGACTCTGGGAATCCAGATCTACCTAACATAACATAGGACTCTGGGAATCCAGGTCTACCTAACATAACATATGACTCTGTGAATCCAGGTCTATCTAACATAACATAGGACTCTGTGAATCCAGGTCTACCTAACATAACATATGACTCTGGGAATCCAGGTCTATCTAACATAACATAGGACTCTGGGAATCCAGATCTACCTAACATAACATAGGACTCTGGGAATCCAGGTCTACCTAACATAACATATGACTCTGTGAATCCAGGTCTATCTAACATAACATAAGACTCTGTGAATCCAGGTCTACCTAACATAACATATGACTCTGGGAATCCAGGTCTATCTAACATAACATAGGACTCTGGGAATCCAGGTCTACCTAACATAACATATGACTCTGGGAATCCAGGTCTACCTAACATAACATATGACTCTGAGAATCCAGGTCTACCTAATATAATATATGACTCTAGGAATCCAGGTCTACCTAACATAACATAGGACTCTGGGAATCCAGGTCTACCTAAAATAACATAGAACTCTGGGAATCCAGGTCTACCTAACATAACATATGACTGGGAATCCAGGTCTACCTAACATAACATATGACTCTTGGAATCCAGGTGTACCCAACATAACATATGACTCTGGGAATCCAGGTCTACCTAACATAACATATGATTCTGGGAATTCAGGTCTGCCTAACAAAAAATATGACTCTGGGAATCCAGGTCTACCTAACATAACATATGACTCTGGGATTCCAGGTCTACCTAACATAACATATGACTCTGGGAATCCAGGTCTACCTAACATAACATATGACTCTGGGAATCCAGGTCTACCTAACATAACATATGACTCTGGGAATCCAAGTCTACCTAACATAACATATGACTCTGGGAATCCAAGTCTACTTAATATAACATATGACTCTGGGAATCCAGGTCTACCTAACATAACATATGACTCGGGGAATCCAGGTCTACCTAACATAATATAGGACTCTGGGAATCCAGGTCTACCTAGCATAACATAGGACTCTGGGAATCCAGGACTACCTAACATAACATATGACTGGGAATCCAGGTCTACCTAACATAACATATGACTCTGGGAATCCAGGTCTACCTAACATAACATAGGACTCTGGGAATCCAGATCTACCTAACATAACATAGGACTCTGGGAATCCAGGTCTACCTAACATAACATAGGACTCTGGGAATCCAGGTCTACCTAACATAACATATGACTCTGTGAATCCAGGTCTATCTAACATAACATAGGACTCTGTGAATCCAGGTCTACCTAACATAACATATGACTCTGGGAATCCAGGTCTATCTAACATAACATAGGACTCTGGGAATCCAGATCTACCTAACATAACATAGGACTCTGGGAATCCAGGTCTACCTAACATAACATATGACTCTGTGAATCCAGGTCTATCTAACATAACATAGGACTCTGTGAATCCAGGTCTACCTAACATAGCATATGACTCTGGGAATCCAAGTCTACCTAATATAATATATGACTCTAGGAATCCAGGTCTACCTAACATAACATAGGACTCTGGGAATCCAGGTCTACCTAACATAACAGAGGACTCTGGGAATCCAGGTCTACCTAAAATAACATAGAACTCTGGGAATCCAGGTCTACCTAACATAACATAGGACTCTGGGAATCCAGGTCTACCTAACATAACATCGGACTCTGGGAATCCAGGTCTACCTAATATAACATATGACTGGGAATCCAGGTCTACCTAACATAACATATGACTCTTGGAATCCAGGTGTACCCAACATAACATATGACTCTGGGAATCCAGGTCTACCTAACATAACATATGACTCTGGGAATTCAGGTCTGCCTAACAAAAAATATGACTCTGGGAATCCAGGTCTACCTAACATAACATATGACTCTGGGATTCCAGGTCTACCTAACATAACATATGACTCTGGGAATCCAGGTCTACCTAACATAACATATGACTCTGGGAATCCAGGTCTACCTAACATAACATATGACTCTGGGAATCCAAGTCTACTTAATATAACATATGACTCTGGGAATCCAGGTCTACCTAACATAACATATAACTCGGGGAATCCAGGTCTACCTAACATAATATAGGACTCTGGGAATCCAGGTCTACCTAGCATAACATAGGACTCTGGGAATCCAGGTCTACCTAACATAACATATGACTGGGAATCCAGGTCTACCTAACATAACATATGACTCTGGGAATCCAGGTCTACCTAACATAACATATGACTCTGGGAATCCAGGTCTACCTAACATAACATAGGACTCTGGGAATCCAGATCTACCTAACATAACATAGGACTCTGGGAATCCAGGTCTACCTAACATAACATAGGACTCTGGGAATCCAGATCTACCTAACATAACATAGGACTCTGGGAATCCAGGTCTACCTAACATAACATATGACTCTGTGAATCCAGGTCTATCTAACATAACATAGGACTCTGTGAATCCAGGTCTACCTAACATAACATATGACTCTGGGAATCCAGGTCTATCTAACATAACATAGGACTCTGGGAATCCAGGTCTACCTAACATAACATATGACTCTGGGAATCCAGGTCTACCTAACATAACATATGACTCTGAGAATCCAGGTCTACCTAACATAACATAGGACTCTGGGAATCCAGGTCTACCTAACATAACATAGGACTCTGGGAATCCAGGTCTACCTAACATAACAGAGGACTCTGGGAATCCAGGTCTACCTAAAATAACATAGAACTCTGGGAATCCAGGTCTACCTAACATAACATAGGACTCTGGGAATCCAGGTCTACCTAACATAACATAGGACTCTGGGAATCCAGGTCTACCTAATATAACATATGACTGGGAATCCAGGTCTACCTAACATAACATATGACTCTTGGAATCCAGGTGTACCCAACATAACATATGACTCTGGGAATCCAGGTCTACCTAACATAACATATGACTCTGGGAATTCAGGTCTGCCTAACAAAAAATATGACTCTGGGAATCCAGGTCTACCTAACATAACATATGACTCTGGGATTCCAGGTCTACCTAACATAACATATGACTCTGGGAATCCAGGTCTACCTAACATAACATATGACTCTGGGAATCCAGGTCTACCTAACATAACATATGACTCTGGGAATCCAAGTCTACCTAACATAACATATGACTCTGGGAATCCAAGTCTACTTAATATAACATATGACTCTGGGAATCCAGGTCTACCTAACATAACATATGACTCGGGGAATCCAGGTCTACCTAACATAATATAGGACTCTGGGAATCCAGGTCTACCTAGCATAACATAGGACTCTGGGAATCCAGGTCTACCTAACATAACATATGACTGGGAATCCAGGTCTACCTAACATAACATATGACTCTGGGAATCCAGGTCTACCTAACATAACATAGGACTCTGGGAATCCAGATCTACCTAACATAACATAGGACTCTGGGAATCCAGATCTACCTAACATAATATAGGACTCTGGGAATCCAGGTCTACCTAACATAACATATGACTCTGTGAATCCAGGTCTATCTAACATAACATAGGACTCTGTGAATCCAGGTCTACCTAACATAACATATGACTCTGGGAATCCAGGTCTATCTAACATAACATAGGACTCTGGGAATCCAGATCTACCTAACATAACATAGGACTCTGGGAATCCAGGTCTACCTAACATAACATATGACTCTGTGAATCCAGGTCTACCTAACATAGCATATGACTCTGGGAATCCAGGTCTACCTAATATAATATATGACTCTAGGAATCCAGGTCTACCTAACATAACATAGGACTCTGGGAATCCAGGTCTACCTAACATAACAGAGGACTCTGGGAATCCAGGTCTACCTAAAATAACATAGAACTCTGGGAATCCAGGTCTACCTAACATAACATATGACTCTGGGAATCCAGGTCTACCTAACATAACATATGACTCTGGGAATCCAAGTCTACCTATCATAACATATGACTCTGGGAATCCAAGTCTACTTAATATAACATATGACTCTGGGAATCCAGGTCTACCTAACATAACATATGACTCGGGGAATCCAGGTCTACCTAACATAACATATGACTCTGGGAATCCAGGTCTATCTAACATAACATAGGACTCTGGGAATCCAGGTCTACCTAACATAACATATGACTCTGGGAATCCAGGTCTATCTAACATAACATAGGACTCTGGGAATCCAGGTCTACCTAACATAACATATGACTCTGGGAATCCAGGTCTACCTAACATAACATATGACTCTGAGAATCCAGGTCTACCTAATATAATATATGACTCTAGGAATCCAGGTCTACCTAACATAACATAGGACTCTGGGAATCCAGGTCTACCTAACATAACAGAGGACTCTGGGAATCCAGGTCTACCTAAAATAACATAGAACTCTGGGAATCCAGGTCTACCTAACATAACATAGGACTCTGGGAATCCAGGTCTACCTAACATACCATAGGACTCTGGGAATCCAGGTCTACCTAATATAACATATGACTGGGAATCCAGGTCTACCTAACATAACATATGATTCTTGGAATCCAGGTATACCCAACATAACATATGACTCTGGGAATCCAGGTCTACCTAACATAACATATGACTCTGGGAATTCAGGTCTGCCTAACAAAAAATATGACTCTGGGAATCCAGGTCTACCTAACATAACATATGACTCTGGGATTCCAGGTCTACCTAACATAACATATGACTCTGGGAATCCAGGTCTACCTAACATAACATATGACTCTGGGAATCCAGGTCTACCTAACATAACATATGACTCTGGGAATCCAAGTCTACCTAACATAACATATGACTCTGGGAATCCAAGTCTACTTAATATAACATATGACTCTGGGAATCCAGGTCTACCTATCATAACATATGACTCGAGGAATCCAGGTCTACCTAACATAATATAGGACTCTGGGAATCCAGGTCTACCTAGCATAACATAGGACTCTGGGAATCCAGGTCTACCTAACATAACATATGACTGGGAATCCAGGTCTACCTAACATAACATATGACTCTGGGAATCCAGGTCTACCTAACATAACATAGGACTCTGGGAATCCAGATCTACCTAACATAACATAGGACTCTGGGAATCCAGGTCTACCTAGCATAACATAGGACTCTGGGAATCCAGATCTACCTAACATAACATAGGACTCTGGGAATCCAGGTCTACCTAACATAACATATGACTCTGTGAATCCAGGTCTATCTAACATAACATAGGACTCTGTGAATCCAGGTCTACCTAACATAACATATGACTCTGGGAATCCAGGTCTATCTAACATAACATAGGACTCTGGGAATCCAGATCTACCTAACATAACATAGGACTCTGGGAATCCAGGTCTACCTAACATAACATATGACTCTGTGAATCCAGGTCTATCTAACATAACATATGACTCTGTGAATCCAAGTCTACCTAACATAGCATATGACTCTGGGAATCCAGGTCTACCTAATATAATATATGACTCTAGGAATCCAGGTCTACCTAACATAACATAGGACTCTGGGAATCCAGGTCTACCTAACATAACAGAGGACTCTGGGAATCCAGGTCTACCTAAAATAACATAGAACTCTGGGAATCCAGGTCTACCTAACATAACATAGGACTCTGGGAATCCAGGTCTACCTAACATAACATAGGACTCTGGGAATCCAGGTCTACCTAATATAACATATGACTGGGAATCCAGGTCTACCTAACATAACATATGACTCTTGGAATCCAGGTGTACCCAACATAACATATGACTCTGGGAATCCAGGTCTACCTAACATAACATATGACTCTGGGAATTCAGGTCTGCCTAACAAAAAATATGACTCTGGGAATCCAGGTCTACCTAACATAACATATGACTCTGGGATTCCAGGTCTACCTAACATAACATATGACTCTGGGAATCCAGGTCTACCTAACATAACATATGACTCTGGGAATCCAGGTCTACCTAACATAACATATGACTCTGGGAATCCAAGTCTACCTAACATAACATATGACTCTGGGAATCCAAGTCTACTTAATATAACATATGACTCTGGGAATCCAGGTCTACCTAACATAACATATGACTCGGGGAATCCAGGTCTACCTAACATAATATAGGACTCTGGGAATCCAGGTCTACCTAGCATAACATAGGACTCTGGGAATCCAGGTCTACCTAACATAACATATGACTGGGAATCCAGGTCTACCTAACATAACATATGACTCTGGGAATCCAGGTCTACCTAACATAACATAGGACTCTGGGAATCCAGATCTACCTAACATAACATAGGACTCTGGGAATCCAGATCTACCTAACATAACATAGGACTCTGGGAATCCAGGTCTACCTAACATAACATATGACTCTGTGAATCCAGGTCTATCTAACATAACATAGGACTCTGTGAATCCAGGTCTACCTAACATAACATATGACTCTGGGAATCCAGGTCTATCTAACATAACATAGGACTCTGGGAATCCAGATCTACCTAACATAACATAGGACTCTGGGAATCCAGGTCTACCTAACATAACATATGACTCTGTGAATCCAGGTCTACCTAACATAGCATATGACTCTGGGAATCCAGGTCTACCTAATATAATATATGACTCTAGGAATCCAGGTCTACCTAACATAACATAGGACTCTGGGAATCCAGGTCTACCTAACATAACATATGACTCTGGGAATCCAGGTCTATCTAACATAACATAGGACTCTGGGAATCCAGGTCTACCTAACATAACATATGATTCTGGGAATCCAGGTCTACCTAACATAACATATGACTCTGAGAATCCAGGTCTACCTAATATAATATATGACTCTAGGAATCCAGGTCTACCTAACATAACATAGGACTCTGGGAATCCAGGTCTACCTAACATAACAGAGGACTCTGGGAATCCAGGTCTACCTAAAATAACATAGAACTCTGGGAATCCAGGTCTACCTAACATAACATAGGACTCTGGGAATCCAGGTCTACCTAACATAACATAGGACTCTGGGAATCCAGGTCTACCTAATATAACATATGACTGGGAATCCAGGTCTACCTAACATAACATATGATTCTTGGAATCCAGGTGTACCCAACATAACATATGACTCTGGGAATCCAGGTCTACCTAACATAACATATGACTCTGGGAATTCAGGTCTGCCTAACAAAAAATATGACTCTGGGAATCCAGGTCTACCTAACATAACATATGACTCTGGGATTCCAGGTCTACCTAACATAACATATGACTCTGGGAATCCAGGTCTACCTAACATAACATATGACTCTGGGAATCCAGGTCTACCTAACATAACATATGACTCTGGGAATCCAAGTCTACCTAACATAACATATGACTCTGGGAATCCAAGTCTACTTAATATAACATATGACTCTGGGAATCCAGGTCTACCTATCATAACATATGACTCGAGGAATCCAGGTCTACCTAACATAATATAGGACTCTGGGAATCCAGGTCTACCTAGCATAACATAGGACTCTGGGAATCCAGGTCTACCTAACATAACATATGACTGGGAATCCAGGTCTACCTAACATAACATATGACTCTGGGAATCCAGGTCTACCTAACATAACATAGGACTCTGGGAATCCAGATCTACCTAACATAACATAGGACTCTGGGAATCCAGGTCTACCTAGCATAACATAGGACTCTGGGAATCCAGATCTACCTAACATAACATAGGACTCTGGGAATCCAGGTCTACCTAACATAACATATGACTCTGTGAATCCAGGTCTATCTAACATAACATAGGACTCTGTGAATCCAGGTCTACCTAACATAACATATGACTCTGGGAATCCAGGTCTATCTAACATAACATAGGACTCTGGGAATCCAGATCTACCTAACATAACATAGGACTCTGGGAATCCAGGTCTACCTAACATAACATATGACTCTGTGAATCCAGGTCTATCTAACATAACATAAGACTCTGTGAATCCAGGTCTACCTAACATAACATATGACTCTGGGAATCCAGGTCTATCTAACATAACATAGGACTCTGGGAATCCAGGTCTACCTAACATAACATATGACTCTGGGAATCCAGGTCTACCTAACATAACATATGACTCTGAGAATCCAGGTCTACCTAATATAATATATGACTCTAGGAATCCAGGTCTACCTAACATAACATAGGACTCTGGGAATCCAGGTCTACCTAACATAACAGAGGACTCTGGGAATCCAGGTCTACCTAAAATAACATAGGACTCTGGGAATCCAGGTCTACCTAACATAACATAGGACTCTGGGAATCCAGGTCTACCTAACATAACATATGACTGGGAATCCAGGTCTACCTAACATAACATATGACTCTTGGAATCCAGGTGTACCCAACATAACATATGACTCTGGGAATCCAGGTCTACCTAACATAACATATGATTCTGGGAATTCAGGTCTGCCTAACAAAAAATATGACTCTGGGAATCCAGGTCTACCTAACATAACATATGACTCTGGGATTCCAGGTCTACCTAACATAACATATGACTCTGGGAATCCAGGTCTACCTAACATAACATATGACTCTGGGAATCCAGGTCTACCTAACATAACATATGACTCTGGGAATCCAAGTCTACCTAACATAACATATGACTCTGGGAATCCAAGTCTACTTAATATAACATATGACTCTGGGAATCCAGGTCTACCTAACATAACATATGACTCGGGGAATCCAGGTCTACCTAACATAATATAGGACTCTGGGAATCCAGGTCTACCTAGCATAACATAGGACTCTGGGAATCCAGGACTACCTAACATAACATATGACTGGGAATCCAGGTCTACCTAACATAACATATGACTCTGGGAATCCAGGTCTACCTAACATAACATAGGACTCTGGGAATCCAGATCTACCTAACATAACATAGGACTCTGGGAATCCAGGTCTACCTAACATAACATAGGACTCTGGGAATCCAGGTCTACCTAACATAACATATGACTCTGTGAATCCAGGTCTATCTAACATAACATAGGACTCTGTGAATCCAGGTCTACCTAACATAACATATGACTCTGGGAATCCAGGTCTATCTAACATAACATAGGACTCTGGGAATCCAGATCTACCTAACATAACATAGGACTCTGGGAATCCAGGTCTACCTAACATAACATATGACTCTGTGAATCCAGGTCTATCTAACATAACATAGGACTCTGTGAATCCAGGTCTACCTAACATAGCATATGACTCTGGGAATCCAAGTCTACCTAATATAATATATGACTCTAGGAATCCAGGTCTACCTAACATAACATAGGACTCTGGGAATCCAGGTCTACCTAACATAACAGAGGACTCTGGGAATCCAGGTCTACCTAAAATAACATAGAACTCTGGGAATCCAGGTCTACCTAACATAACATAGGACTCTGGGAATCCAGGTCTACCTAACATAACATCGGACTCTGGGAATCCAGGTCTACCTAATATAACATATGACTGGGAATCCAGGTCTACCTAACATAACATATGACTCTTGGAATCCAGGTGTACCCAACATAACATATGACTCTGGGAATCCAGGTCTACCTAACATAACATATGACTCTGGGAATTCAGGTCTGCCTAACAAAAAATATGACTCTGGGAATCCAGGTCTACCTAACATAACATATGACTCTGGGATTCCAGGTCTACCTAACATAACATATGACTCTGGGAATCCAGGTCTACCTAACATAACATATGACTCTGGGAATCCAGGTCTACCTAACATAACATATGACTCTGGGAATCCAAGTCTACTTAATATAACATATGACTCTGGGAATCCAGGTCTACCTAACATAACATATGACTCGGGGAATCCAGGTCTACCTAACATAATATAGGACTCTGGGAATCCAGGTCTACCTAGCATAACATAGGACTCTGGGAATCCAGGTCTACCTAACATAACATATGACTGGGAATCCAGGTCTACCTAACATAACATATGACTCTGGGAATCCAGGTCTACCTAACATAACATATGACTCTGGGAATCCAGGTCTACCTAACATAACATAGGACTCTGGGAATCCAGATCTACCTAACATAACATAGGACTCTGGGAATCCAGGTCTACCTAACATAACATAGGACTCTGGGAATCCAGATCTACCTAACATAACATAGGACTCTGGGAATCCAGGTCTACCTAACATAACATATGACTCTGTGAATCCAGGTCTATCTAACATAACATAGGACTCTGTGAATCCAGGTCTACCTAACATAACATATGACTCTGGGAATCCAGGTCTATCTAACATAACATAGGACTCTGGGAATCCAGGTCTACCTAACATAACATATGACTCTGGGAATCCAGGTCTACCTAACATAACATATGACTCTGAGAATCCAGGTCTACCTAATATAATATATGACTCTAGGAATCCAGGTCTACCTAACATAACATAGGACTCTGGGAATCCAGGTCTACCTAACATAACAGAGGACTCTGGGAATCCAGGTCTACATAAAATAACATAGAACTCTGGGAATCCAGGTCTACCTAACATAACATAGGACTCTGGGAATCCAGGTCTACCTAACATAACATAGGACTCTGGGAATCCAGGTCTACCTAACATAACATATGACTGGGAATCCAGGTCTACCTAACATAACATATGACTCTTGGAATCCAGGTGTACCCAACATAACATATGACTCTGGGAATCCAGGTCTACCTAACATAACATATGATTCTGGGAATTCAGGTCTGCCTAACAAAAAATATGACTCTGGGAATCCAGGTCTACCTAACATAACATATGACTCTGGGATTCCAGGTCTACCTAACATAACATATGACTCTGGGAATCCAGGTCTACCTAACATAACATATGACTCTGGGAATCCAGGTCTACCTAACATAACATATGACTCTGGGAATCCAAGTCTACCTAACATAACATATGACTCTGGGAATCCAAGTCTACTTAATATAACATATGACTCTGGGAATCCAGGTCTACCTAACATAACATATGACTCGGGGAATCCAGGTCTACCTAACATAATATAGGACTCTGGGAATCCAGGTCTACCTAGCATAACATAGGACTCTGGGAATCCAGGACTACCTAACATAACATATGACTGGGAATCCAGGTCTACCTAACATAACATATGACTCTGGGAATCCAGGTCTACCTAACATAACATAGGACTCTGGGAATCCAGATCTACCTAACATAACATAGGACTCTGGGAATCCAGGTCTACCTAACATAACATAGGACTCTGGGAATCCAGGTCTACCTAACATAACATATGACTCTGTGAATCCAGGTCTATCTAACATAACATAGGACTCTGTGAATCCAGGTCTACCTAACATAGCATATGACTCTGGGAATCCAGGTCTATCTAACATAACATAGGACTCTGGGAATCCAGATCTACCTAACATAACATAGGACTCTGGGAATCCAGGTCTACCTAACATAACATATGACTCTGTGAATCCAGGTCTATCTAACATAACATAGGACTCTGTGAATCCAGGTCTACCTAACATAGCATATGACTCTGGGAATCCAAGTCTACCTAATATAATATATGACTCTAGGAATCCAGGTCTACCTAACATAACATAGGACTCTGGGAATCCAGGTCTACCTAACATAACAGAGGACTCTGGGAATCCAGGTCTACCTAAAATAACATAGAACTCTGGGAATCCAGGTCTACCTAACATAACATAGGACTCTGGGAATCCAGGTCTACCTAACATAACATCGGACTCTGGGAATCCAGGTCTACCTAATATAACATATGACTGGGAATCCAGGTCTACCTAACATAACATATGACTCTTGGAATCCAGGTGTACCCAACATAACATATGACTCTGGGAATCCAGGTCTACCTAACATAACATATGACTCTGGGAATTCAGGTCTGCCTAACAAAAAATATGACTCTGGGAATCCAGGTCTACCTAACATAACATATGACTCTGGGATTCCAGGTCTACCTAACATAACATATGACTCTGGGAATCCAGGTCTACCTAACATAACATATGACTCTGGGAATCCAGGTCTACCTAACATAACATATGACTCTGGGAATCCAAGTCTACTTAATATAACATATGACTCTGGGAATCCAGGTCTACCTAACATAACATATGACTCGGGGAATCCAGGTCTACCTAACATAATATAGGACTCTGGGAATCCAGGTCTACCTAGCATAACATAGGACTCTGGGAATCCAGGTCTACCTAACATAACATATGACTGGGAATCCAGGTCTACCTAACATAACATATGACTCTGGGAATCCAGGTCTACCTAACATAACATATGACTCTGGGAATCCAGGTCTACCTAACATAACATAGGACTCTGGGAATCCAGATCTACCTAACATAACATAGGACTCTGGGAATCCAGGTCTACCTAACATAACATAGGACTCTGGGAATCCAGATCTACCTAACATAACATAGGACTCTGGGAATCCAGGTCTACCTAACATAACATATGACTCTGTGAATCCAGGTCTATCTAACATAACATAGGACTCTGTGAATCCAGGTCTACCTAACATAACATATGACTCTGGGAATCCAGGTCTATCTAACATAACATAGGACTCTGGGAATCCAGGTCTACCTAACATAACATATGACTCTGGGAATCCAGGTCTACCTAACATAACATATGACTCTGAGAATCCAGGTCTACCTAACATAACATAGGACTCTGGGAATCCAGGTCTACCTAACATAACATAGGACTCTGGGAATCCAGGTCTACCTAACATAACAGAGGACTCTGGGAATCCAGGTCTACCTAAAATAACATAGAACTCTGGGAATCCAGGTCTACCTAACATAACATAGGACTCTGGGAATCCAGGTCTACCTAACATAACATAGGACTCTGGGAATCCAGGTCTACCTAATATAACATATGACTGGGAATCCAGGTCTACCTAACATAACATATGACTCTTGGAATCCAGGTGTACCCAACATAACATATGACTCTGGGAATCCAGGTCTACCTAACATAACATATGACTCTGGGAATTCAGGTCTGCCTAACAAAAAATATGACTCTGGGAATCCAGGTCTACCTAACATAACATATGACTCTGGGATTCCAGGTCTACCTAACATAACATATGACTCTGGGAATCCAGGTCTACCTAACATAACATATGACTCTGGGAATCCAGGTCTACCTAACATAACATATGACTCTGGGAATCCAAGTCTACCTAACATAACATATGACTCTGGGAATCCAAGTCTACTTAATATAACATATGACTCTGGGAATCCAGGTCTACCTAACATAACATATGACTCGGGGAATCCAGGTCTACCTAACATAATATAGGACTCTGGGAATCCAGGTCTACCTAGCATAACATAGGACTCTGGGAATCCAGGTCTACCTAACATAACATATGACTGGGAATCCAGGTCTACCTAACATAACATATGACTCTGGGAATCCAGGTCTACCTAACATAACATAGGACTCTGGGAATCCAGATCTACCTAACATAACATAGGACTCTGGGAATCCAGATCTACCTAACATAACATAGGACTCTGGGAATCCAGGTCTACCTAACATAACATATGACTCTGTGAATCCAGGTCTATCTAACATAACATAGGACTCTGTGAATCCAGGTCTACCTAACATAACATATGACTCTGGGAATCCAGGTCTATCTAACATAACATAGGACTCTGGGAATCCAGATCTACCTAACATAACATAGGACTCTGGGAATCCAGGTCTACCTAACATAACATATGACTCTGTGAATCCAGGTCTACCTAACATAGCATATGACTCTGGGAATCCAGGTCTACCTAATATAATATATGACTCTAGGAATCCAGGTCTACCTAACATAACATAGGACTCTGGGAATCCAGGTCTACCTAACATAACAGAGGACTCTGGGAATCCAGGTCTACCTAAAATAACATAGAACTCTGGGAATCCAGGTCTACCTAACATAACATATGACTCTGGGAATCCAAGTCTACCTATCATAACATATGACTCTGGGAATCCAAGTCTACTTAATATAACATATGACTCTGGGAATCCAGGTCTACCTAACATAACATATGACTCGGGGAATCCAGGTCTACCTAACATAACATATGACTCTGGGAATCCAGGTCTATCTAACATAACATAGGACTCTGGGAATCCAGGTCTACCTAACATAACATATGACTCTGGGAATCCAGGTCTATCTAACATAACATAGGACTCTGGGAATCCAGGTCTACCTAACATAACATATGACTCTGGGAATCCAGGTCTACCTAACATAACATATGACTCTGAGAATCCAGGTCTACCTAATATAATATATGACTCTAGGAATCCAGGTCTACCTAACATAACATAGGACTCTGGGAATCCAGGTCTACCTAACATAACAGAGGACTCTGGGAATCCAGGTCTACCTAAAATAACATAGAACTCTGGGAATCCAGGTCTACCTAACATAACATAGGACTCTGGGAATCCAGGTCTACCTAACATAACATAGGACTCTGGGAATCCAGGTCTACCTAATATAACATATGACTGGGAATCCAGGTCTACCTAACATAACATATGATTCTTGGAATCCAGGTGTACCCAACATAACATATGACTCTGGGAATCCAGGTCTACCTAACATAACATATGACTCTGGGAATTCAGGTCTGCCTAACAAAAAATATGACTCTGGGAATCCAGGTCTACCTAACATAACATATGACTCTGGGATTCCAGGTCTACCTAACATAACATATGACTCTGGGAATCCAGGTCTACCTAACATAACATATGACTCTGGGAATCCAGGTCTACCTAACATAACATATGACTCTGGGAATCCAAGTCTACCTAACATAACATATGACTCTGGGAATCCAAGTCTACTTAATATAACATATGACTCTGGGAATCCAGGTCTACCTATCATAACATATGACTCGAGGAATCCAGGTCTACCTAACATAATATAGGACTCTGGGAATCCAGGTCTACCTAGCATAACATAGGACTCTGGGAATCCAGGTCTACCTAACATAACATATGACTGGGAATCCAGGTCTACCTAACATAACATATGACTCTGGGAATCCAGGTCTACCTAACATAACATAGGACTCTGGGAATCCAGATCTACCTAACATAACATAGGACTCTGGGAATCCAGGTCTACCTAGCATAACATAGGACTCTGGGAATCCAGATCTACCTAACATAACATAGGACTCTGGGAATCCAGGTCTACCTAACATAACATATGACTCTGTGAATCCAGGTCTATCTAACATAACATAGGACTCTGTGAATCCAGGTCTACCTAACATAACATATGACTCTGGGAATCCAGGTCTATCTAACATAACATAGGACTCTGGGAATCCAGATCTACCTAACATAACATAGGACTCTGGGAATCCAGGTCTACCTAACATAACATATGACTCTGTGAATCCAGGTCTATCTAACATAACATATGACTCTGTGAATCCAAGTCTACCTAACATAGCATATGACTCTGGGAATCCAGGTCTACCTAATATAATATATGACTCTAGGAATCCAGGTCTACCTAACATAACATAGGACTCTGGGAATCCAGGTCTACCTAACATAACAGAGGACTCTGGGAATCCAGGTCTACCTAAAATAACATAGAACTCTGGGAATCCAGGTCTACCTAACATAACATAGGACTCTGGGAATCCAGGTCTACCTAACATAACATAGGACTCTGGGAATCCAGGTCTACCTAATATAACATATGACTGGGAATCCAGGTCTACCTAACATTACATATGACTCTTGGAATCCAGGTGTACCCAACATAACATATGACTCTGGGAATCCAGGTCTACCTAACATAACATATGACTCTGGGAATTCAGGTCTGCCTAACAAAAAATATGACTCTGGGAATCCAGGTCTACCTTACATAACATATGACTCTGGGATTCCAGGTCTACCTAACATAACATATGACTCTGGGAATCCAGGTCTACCTAACATAACATATGACTCTGGGAATCCAGGTCTACCTAACATAGCATATGACTCTGGGAATCCAAGTCTACCTAACATAACATATGACTCTGGGAATCCAAGTCTACTTAATATAACATATGACTCTGGGAATCCAGGTCTACCTAACATAACATATGAGTCGGGGAATCCAGGTCTACCTAACATAACATAGGACTCTGGGAATCCAGGTCTACCTAACATAACATATGACTGGGAATCCAGGTCTACCTAACATAACATATGACTCTGGGAATCCAGGTCTACCTAACATAACATATGACTCTGGGAATCCAGGTCTACCTAACATAACATAGGACTCTGGGAATCCAGATCTACCTAACATAACATAGGACTCTGGGAATCCAGGTCTACCTAACATAACATAGGACTCTGGGAATCCAGATCTACCTAACATAACATAGGACTCTGGGAATCCAGGTCTACCTAACATAACATATGACTCTGTGAATCCAGGTCTATCTAACATAACATAGGACTCTGTGAATCCAGGTCTACCTAACATAACATATGACTCTGGGAATCCAGGTCTATGTAACATAACATAGGACTCTGGGAATCCAGGTCTACCTAACATAACATATGACTCTGGGAATCCAGGTCTACCTAACATAACATAGGACTCTGGGAATCCAGATCTACCTAACATAACATAGGACTCTTGGAATCCAAATCTACCTAACATAACATATGACTTTGGGTATCCAGGTCTACCTAACATAACATATGACTCTAGGAATCCAGGTCTTCATAGCATAACATATGACTCTGGGAATCCAGGTCTACCTAACATAAATATTTGTTTCTGGGAATCCAAGTCTACCTAACATAACATATGACTGGGAATCCAGGTCTACCTAACATAACATATGACTCTAGGAATCCAGGTCTACCTAACATAACATATGACACAGGGAATCCAGGTCTACCTAACATAACAGATGACTCTGGGAATCCAGGTCTACCTAACATAGCATATGACTCTGGGAATCCAGGTCTACCTAATATAACATATGACTCTGGGAATCCAGGTCTACCTAACATAACATAGGACTCTGGGAATCCAGGTCTACCTAGCATAACATATGACTTTGGGAATCCAGGTCTACCTAACATAACATATGACTCTGGGAATCCAGGTCTACCTAACATAACATATGACTTTGGGAATCCAGGTCTACCTAACATAACATAGGACTCTGGGAATCCAGATCTACCTAACATAACATAGGACTCTTGGAATCCAAATCTACCTAACATAACATATGACTCTGGGAATCCAGATCTACCTAACATAACATAGGGCTCTAGGAATCCAGGTCTACCTAACATAGCATATGACTTTGGGTATCCAGGTCTACCTAACATAACATATGACTCTGGGAATCCAGGTCTACCTAACATAACATATGACTCTGGGAATCCAGGTCTACCTAACATAACATAGGACTCTGGGAATCCAGGTCTACCTAACATAGCATATGACTCTGGGAATCCAGGTCTACCTAACATAACATAGGACTCTGGGAATCCAGGTCTACCTAACATAACATAGGCTTCTGGGAATCCAGGTCTACCTAACATAGCATATGACTCTGGGAATCCAGGTCTACCTAACATAACATATGACTGGGAATCCAGGTCCACCTAACATAACATATGACTCTGGGAATTCAGGTCTACCTAACATAATATATGACTCTGGGAATCCAGGTCTACCTAACATAACATATGACTCTGGGAATCCAGGTCTACCTAACATAACATATGACTCTAGGAATCCAAGTCTACCTAGCATAACATATGACTCTGGGAATCCAGGTCTACCTAACATAATATATGATTCTGGGAATCCAATTCTACCTAACATAACATATGACTCTAGGAATCCAGGTCTACCTAACATAACATATGACTCTGAGAATCCAGGTCTACCTAACATAACATATGACTCTGGGAATCCAGGTCTACCTAACATAACATATGACTCTGGGAATCCAGGTCTACCTAACATAACATAGGACTCTGGGAATCCAGGTCTACCTAACATAGCATATGACTCTGGGAATCCAGGTCTACCTAACATAACATAGGACTCTGGGAATCCAGGTCTACCTAACATAACATAGGATTCTGGGAATCCAGGTCTACCTAACATAACATATGACTCTGGGAATCCAGGTCTACCTAACATAACATAGGACTCTGGGAATCCTGGTCTACCTAACATAACATAGGACTCTGGGAATCCAGGTCTACCTAACATACCATATGACTCTGGGAATCCAGGTCTACCTAACATAACATATGACTGGGAATCCAGGTCCACCTAACATAACATATGACTCTGGGAATTCAGGTCTACCTAACATAATATATGACTCTGGGAATCCAGGTCTACCTAACATAACATATGACTCTGGGAATCCAGGTCTACCTAACATAACATATGACTCTAGGAATCCAAGTCTACCTAGCATAACATATGACTCTGGGAATCCAGGTCTACCCAACATAATATATGATTCTGGGAATCCAATTCTACCTAACATAACATATGACTCTAGGAATCCAGGTCTACCTAACATAGCATATGACTCTGAGAATCCAGGTCTACCTAACATAGCATATGACTCTGGGAATCCAGGTCTACCTAATATAACATATGACTCTAGGAATCCAGGTCTACCTAACATAACATAGGACTCTGGGAATCCAGGTCTACCTAACATAACAGAGGACTCTGGGAATCCAGGTCTACCTAAAATAACATAGAACTCTGGGAATGCAGGTCTACCTAACATAACATAGGACTCTGGGAATCCAAGTCTACTTAATATAACATATGACTCTGGGAATCCAGGTCTACCTAACATAACATATGAGTCGGGGAATCCAGGTCTACCTAACATAATATAGGACTCTGGGAATCCAGGTCTACCTAACATAACATATGACTGGGAATCCAGGTCTACCTAACATAACATATGACTCTGGGAATCCAGGTCTACCTAACATAACATATGACTCTGGGAATCCAGGTCTACCTAACATAACATAGGACTCTGGGAATCCAGATCTACCTAACATAACATAGGACTCTGGGAATCCAGGTCTACCTAACATAACATAGGACTCTGGGAATCCAGATCTACCTAGCATAACATAGGACTCTGGGAATCCAGGTCTACCTAACATAACATATGACTCTGTGAATCCAGGTCTATCTAACATAACATAGGACTCTGTGAATCCAGGTCTACCTAACATAACATATGACTCTGGGAATCCAGGTCTATGTAACATAACATAGGACTCTGGGAATCCAGGTCTACCTAACATAACATATGACTCTGGGAATCCAGGTCTACCTAACATAACATAGGACTCTGGGAATCCAGATCTACCTAACATAACATAGGACTCTTGGAATCCAAATCTACCTAACATAACATATGGCTCTGGGAATCCAGATCTACCTAACATAACATATGACTTTGGGTATCCAGGTCTACCTAACATAACATATGACTCTAGGAATCCAGGTCTTCATAGCATAACATATGACTCTGGGAATCCAGGTCTACCTAACATAAATATTTGTTTCTGGGAATCCAAGTCTACCTAACATAACATATGACTGGGAATCCAGGTCTACCTAACATAACATATGACTCTAGGAATCCAGGTCTACCTAACATAACATATGACACAGGGAATCCAGGTCTACCTAACATAGCATATGACTCTGGGAATCCAGGTCTACCTAATATAACATATGACTCTAGGAATCCAGGTCTACCTAACATAATATATGATTCTGGGAATCCAATTCTACCTAACATAACATATGACTCTAGGAATCCAGGTCTACCTAACATAACATATGACTCTGAGAATCCAGGTCTACCTAACATAGCATATGACTCTGGGAATCCAGGTCTACCTAATATAACATATGACTCTAGGAATCCAGGTCTACCTAACATAACATAGGACTCTGGGAATCCAGGTCTACCTAACATAACAGAGGACTCTGGGAATCCAGGTCTACCTAAAATAACATAGAACTCTGGGAATGCAGGTCTACCTAACATAACATAGGACTCTGGGAATCCAAGTCTACTTAATATAACATATGACTCTGGGAATCCAGGTCTACCTAACATAACATATGAGTCGGGGAATCCAGGTCTACCTAACATAATATAGGACTCTGGGAATCCAGGTCTACCTAGCATAACATAGGACTCTGGGAATCCAGGTCTACCTAACATAACATATGACTGGGAATCCAGGTCTACCTAACATAACATATGACTCTGGGAATCCAGGTCTACCTAACATAACATATGACTCTGGGAATCCAGGTCTACCTAACATAACATAGGACTCTGGGAATCCAGATCTACCTAACATAACATAGGACTCTGGGAATCCAGGTCTACCTAACATAACATAGGACTCTGGGAATCCAGATCTACCTAGCATAACATAGGACTCTGGGAATCCAGGTCTACCTAACATAACATATGACTCTGTGAATCCAGGTCTATCTAACATAACATAGGACTCTGTGAATCCAGGTCTACCTAACATAACATATGACTCTGGGAATCCAGGTCTATGTAACATAACATAGGACTCTGGGAATCCAGGTCTACCTAACATAACATATGACTCTGGGAATCCAGGTCTACCTAACATAACATAGGACTCTGGGAATCCAGGTCTACCTAACATAACATAGGATTCTGGGAATCCAGGTCTACCTAACATAACATATGACTCTGGGAATCCAGGTCTACCTAACATAACATAGGACTCTGGGAATCCTGGTCTACCTAACATAACATAGGACTCTGGGAATCCAGGTCTACCTAACATACCATATGACTCTGGGAATCCAGGTCTACCTAACATAACATATGACTGGGAATCCAGGTCCACCTAACATAACATATGACTCTGGGAATTCAGGTCTACCTAACATAATATATGACTCTGGGAATCCAGGTCTACCTAACATAACATATGACTCTGGGAATCCAGGTCTACCTAACATAACATATGACTCTAGGAATCCAAGTCTACCTAGCATAACATATGACTCTGGGAATCCAGGTCTACCCAACATAATATATGATTCTGGGAATCCAATTCTACCTAACATAACATATGACTCTAGGAATCCAGGTCTACCTAACATAGCATATGACTCTGAGAATCCAGGTCTACCTAACATAGCATATGACTCTGGGAATCCAGGTCTACCTAATATAACATATGACTCTAGGAATCCAGGTCTACCTAACATAACATAGGACTCTGGGAATCCAGGTCTACCTAACATAACAGAGGACTCTGGGAATCCAGGTCTACCTAAAATAACATAGAACTCTGGGAATGCAGGTCTACCTAACATAACATAGGACTCTGGGAATCCAAGTCTACTTAATATAACATATGACTCTGGGAATCCAGGTCTACCTAACATAACATATGAGTCGGGGAATCCAGGTCTACCTAACATAATATAGGACTCTGGGAATCCAGGTCTACCTAACATAACATATGACTGGGAATCCAGGTCTACCTAACATAACATATGACTCTGGGAATCCAGGTCTACCTAACATAACATATGACTCTGGGAATCCAGGTCTACCTAACATAACATAGGACTCTGGGAATCCAGATCTACCTAACATAACATAGGACTCTGGGAATCCAGGTCTACCTAACATAACATAGGACTCTGGGAATCCAGATCTACCTAGCATAACATAGGACTCTGGGAATCCAGGTCTACCTAACATAACATATGACTCTGTGAATCCAGGTCTATCTAACATAACATAGGACTCTGTGAATCCAGGTCTACCTAACATAACATATGACTCTGGGAATCCAGGTCTATGTAACATAACATAGGACTCTGGGAATCCAGGTCTACCTAACATAACATATGACTCTGGGAATCCAGGTCTACCTAACATAACATAGGACTCTGGGAATCCAGATCTACCTAACATAACATAGGACTCTTGGAATCCAAATCTACCTAACATAACATATGGCTCTGGGAATCCAGATCTACCTAACATAACATATGACTTTGGGTATCCAGGTCTACCTAACATAACATATGACTCTAGGAATCCAGGTCTTCATAGCATAACATATGACTCTGGGAATCCAGGTCTACCTAACATAAATATTTGTTTCTGGGAATCCAAGTCTACCTAACATAACATATGACTGGGAATCCAGGTCTACCTAACATAACATATGACTCTAGGAATCCAGGTCTACCTAACATAACATATGACACAGGGAATCCAGGTCTACCTAACATAGCATATGACTCTGGGAATCCAGGTCTACCTAATATAACATATGACTCTAGGAATCCAGGTCTACCTAACATAATATATGATTCTGGGAATCCAATTCTACCTAACATAACATATGACTCTAGGAATCCAGGTCTACCTAACATAACATATGACTCTGAGAATCCAGGTCTACCTAACATAGCATATGACTCTGGGAATCCAGGTCTACCTAATATAACATATGACTCTAGGAATCCAGGTCTACCTAACATAACATAGGACTCTGGGAATCCAGGTCTACCTAACATAACAGAGGACTCTGGGAATCCAGGTCTACCTAAAATAACATAGAACTCTGGGAATGCAGGTCTACCTAACATAACATAGGACTCTGGGAATCCAAGTCTACTTAATATAACATATGACTCTGGGAATCCAGGTCTACCTAACATAACATATGAGTCGGGGAATCCAGGTCTACCTAACATAATATAGGACTCTGGGAATCCAGGTCTACCTAGCATAACATAGGACTCTGGGAATCCAGGTCTACCTAACATAACATATGACTGGGAATCCAGGTCTACCTAACATAACATATGACTCTGGGAATCCAGGTCTACCTAACATAACATATGACTCTGGGAATCCAGGTCTACCTAACATAACATAGGACTCTGGGAATCCAGATCTACCTAACATAACATAGGACTCTGGGAATCCAGGTCTACCTAACATAACATAGGACTCTGGGAATCCAGATCTACCTAGCATAACATAGGACTCTGGGAATCCAGGTCTACCTAACATAACATATGACTCTGTGAATCCAGGTCTATCTAACATAACATAGGACTCTGTGAATCCAGGTCTACCTAACATAACATATGACTCTGGGAATCCAGGTCTATGTAACATAACATAGGACTCTGGGAATCCAGGTCTACCTAACATAACATATGACTCTGGGAATCCAGGTCTACCTAACATAACATAGGACTCTGGGAATCCAGATCTACCTAACATAACATAGGACTCTTGGAATCCAAATCTACCTAACATAACATATGGCTCTGGGAATCCAGATCTACCTAACATAACATATGACTTTGGGTATCCAGGTCTACCTAACATAACATATGACTCTAGGAATCCAGGTCTTCATAGCATAACATATGACTCTGGGAATCCAGGTCTACCTAACATAAATATTTGTTTCTGGGAATCCAAGTCTACCTAACATAACATATGACTGGGAATCCAGGTCTACCTAACATAACATATGACTCTAGGAATCCAGGTCTACCTAACATAACATATGACACAGGGAATCCAGGTCTACCTAACATAACAGATGACTCTGGGAATCCAGGTCTACCTAACATAGCATATGACTCTGGGAATCCAGGTCTACCTAATATAACATATGACTCTGGGAATCCAGGTCTACCTAACATAACATAGGACTCTGGGAATCCAGGTCTACCTAGCATAACATATGACTTTGGGAATCCAGGTCTACCTAACATAACATATGACTCTGGGAATCCAGGTCTACCTAACATAACATATGACTTTGGGAATCCAGGTCTACCTAACATAACATAGGACTCTGGGAATCCAGATCTACCTAACATAACATAGGACTCTTGGAATCCAAATCTACCTAACATAACATATGACTCTGGGAATCCAGATCTACCTAACATAACATAGGACTCTAGGAATCCAGGTCTACCTAACATAGCATATGACTTTGGGTATCCAGGTCTACCTAACATAACATATGACTCTGGGAATCCAGGTCTACCTAACATAACATATGACTCTGGGAATCCAGGTCTACCTAACATAACATATGACTCTGAGAATCCAGGTCTACCTAACATAGCATATGACTCTGGGAATCCAGGTCTACCTAATATAACATATGACTCTAGGAATCCAGGTCTACCTAACATAACATAGGACTCTGGGAATCCAGGTCTACCTAACATAACAGAGGACTCTGGGAATCCAGGTCTACCTAAAATAACATAGAACTCTGGGAATGCAGGTCTACCTAACATAACATAGGACTCTGGGAATCCAAGTCTACTTAATATAACATATGACTCTGGGAATCCAGGTCTACCTAACATAACATATGAGTCGGGGAATCCAGGTCTACCTAACATAATATAGGACTCTGGGAATCCAGGTCTACCTTGCATAACATAGGACTCTGGGAATCCAGGTCTACCTAACATAACATATGACTGGGAATCCAGGTCTACCTAACATAACATATGACTCTGGGAATCCAGGTCTACCTAACATAACATATGACTCTGGGAATCCAGGTCTACCTAACATAACATAGGACTCTGGGAATCCAGATCTACCTAACATAACATAGGACTCTGGGAATCCAGGTCTACCTAACATAACATAGGACTCTGGGAATCCAGATCTACCTAACATAACATAGGACTCTGGGAATCCAGGTCTACCTAACATAACATATGACTCTGTGAATCCAGGTCTATCTAACATAACATAGGACTCTGTGAATCCAGGTCTACCTAACATAACATATGACTCTGGGAATCCAGGTCTATGTAACATAACATAGGACTCTGGGAATCCAGGTCTACCTAACATAACATATGACTCTGGGAATCCAGGTCTACCTAACATAACATAGGACTCTGGGAATCCAGATCTACCTAACATAACATAGGACTCTTGGAATCCAAATCTACCTAACATAACATATGGCTCTGGGAATCCAGATCTACCTAACATAACATATGACTTTGGGTATCCAGGTCTACCTAACATAACATATGACTCTAGGAATCCAGGTCTTCATAGCATAACATATGACTCTGGGAATCCAGGTCTACCTAACATAAATATTTGTTTCTGGGAATCCAAGTCTACCTAACATAACATATGACTGGGAATCCAGGTCTACCTAACATAACATATGACTCTAGGAATCCAGGTCTACCTAACATAACATATGACACAGGGAATCCAGGTCTACCTAACATAACAGATGACTCTGGGAATCCAGGTCTACCTAACATAGCATATGACTCTGGGAATCCAGGTCTACCTAATATAACATATGACTCTGGGAATCCAGGTCTACCTAACATAACATAGGACTCTGGGAATCCAGGTCTACCTAGCATAACATATGACTTTGGGAATCCAGGTCTACCTAACATAACATATGACTCTGGGAATCCAGGTCTACCTAACATAACATATGACTTTGGGAATCCAGGTCTACCTAACATAACATAGGACTCTGGGAATCCAGATCTACCTAACATAACATAGGACTCTTGGAATCCAAATCTACCTAACATAACATATGACTCTGGGAATCCAGATCTACCTAACATAACATAGGACTCTAGGAATCCAGGTCTACCTAACATAGCATATGACTTTGGGTATCCAGGTCTACCTAACATAACATATGACTCTGGGAATCCAGGTCTACCTAACATAACATATGACTCTGGGAATCCAGGTCTACCTAACATAACATAGGACTCTGGGAATCCAGGTCTACCTAACATAGCATATGACTCTGGGAATCCAGGTCTACCTAACATAACATATGACTCTGTGAATCCAGGTCTATCTAACATAACATAGGACTCTGTGAATCCAGGTCTACCTAACATAGCATATGACTCTGGGAATCCAGGTCTATCTAACATAACATAGGACTCTGGGAATCCAGGTCTACCTAACATAACATATGACTCTGGGAATCCAGGTCTACCTAACATAACATATGACTCTGAGAATCCAGGTCTACCTAATATAATATATGACTCTAGGAATCCAGGTCTACCTAACATAACATAGGACTCTGGGAATCCAGGTCTACCTAACATAACAGAGGACTCTGGGAATCCAGGTCTACCTAAAATAACATAGAACTCTGGGAATCCAGGTCTACCTAACATAACATAGGACTCTGGGAATCCAGGTCTACCTAACATAACATAGGACTCTGGGAATCCAGGTCTACCTAATATAACATATGACTGGGAATCCAGGTCTACCTAACATAACATATGACTCTTGGAATCCAGGTGTACCCAACATAACATATGACTCTGGGAATCCAGGTCTACCTAACATAACATATGACTCTGGGAATTCAGGTCTGCCTAACAAAAAATATGACTCTGGGAATCCAGGTCTACCTAACATAACATATGACTCTGGGAATCCAGGTCTACCTAACATAACATATGACTCTGGGAATCCAAGTCTACCTAACATAACATATGACTCTGGGAATCCAAGTCTACTTAATATAACATATGACTCTGGGAATCCAGGTCTACCTATCATAACATATGACTCGAGGAATCCAGGTCTACCTAACATAATATAGGACTCTGGGAATCCAGGTCTACCTAGCATAACATAGGACTCTGGGAATCCAGGTCTACCTAACATAACATATGACTGGGAATCCAGGTCTACCTAACATAACATATGACTCTGGGAATCCAGGTCTACCTAACATAACATAGGACTCTGGGAATCCAGATCTACCTAACATAACATAGGACTCTGGGAATCCAGGTCTACCTAACATAACATAGGACTCTGGGAATCCAGATCTACCTAACATAACATAGGACTCTGGGAATCCAGGTCTACCTAACATAACATATGACTCTGTGAATCCAGGTCTATCTAACATAACATAGGACTCTGTGAATCCAGGTCTACCTAACATAACATATGACTCTGGGAATCCAGGTCTATCTAACATAACATAGGACTCTGGGAATCCAGATCTACCTAACATAACATAGGACTCTGGGAATCCAGGTCTACCTAACATAACATATGACTCTGTGAATCCAGGTCTATCTAACATAACATATGACTCTGTGAATCCAAGTCTACCTAACATAGCATATGACTCTGGGAATCCAGGTCTACCTAATATAATATATGACTCTAGGAATCCAGGTCTACCTAACATAACATAGGACTCTGGGAATCCAGGTCTACCTAACATAACAGAGGACTCTGGGAATCCAGGTCTACCTAAAATAACATAGAACTCTGGGAATCCAGGTCTACCTAACATAACATAGGACTCTGGGAATCCAGGTCTACCTAACATAACATAGGACTCTGGGAATCCAGGTCTACCTAATATAACATATGACTGGGAATCCAGGTCTACCTAACATTACATATGACTCTTGGAATCCAGGTGTACCCAACATAACATATGACTCTGGGAATCCAGGTCTACCTAACATAACATATGACTCTGGGAATTCAGGTCTGCCTAACAAAAAATATGACTCTGGGAATCCAGGTCTACCTTACATAACATATGACTCTGGGATTCCAGGTCTACCTAACATAACATATGACTCTGGGAATCCAGGTCTACCTAACATAACATATGACTCTGGGAATCCAGGTCTACCTAACATAACATATGACTCTGGGAATCCAAGTCTACCTAACATAACATATGACTCTGGGAATCCAAGTCTACTTAATATAACATATGACTCTGGGAATCCAGGTCTACCTAACATAACATATGAGTCGGGGAATCCAGGTCTACCTAACATAATATAGGACTCTGGGAATCCAGGTCTACCTAGCATAACATAGGACTCTGGGAATCCAGGTCTACCTAACATAACATATGACTGGGAATCCAGGTCTACCTAACATAACATATGACTCTGGGAATCCAGGTCTACCTAACATAACATATGACTCTGGGAATCCAGGTCTACCTAACATAACATAGGACTCTGGGAATCCAGATCTACCTAACATAACATAGGACTCTGGGAATCCAGGTCTACCTAACATAACATATTACTCTGGGAATCCAGATCTACCTAACATAACATAGGACTCTGGGAATCCAGGTCTACCTAACATAACATATGACTCTGTGAATCCAGGTCTATCTAACATAACATAGGACTCTGTGAATCCAGGTCTACCTAACATAACATATGACTCTGGGAATCCAGGTCTATGTAACATAACATAGGACTCTGGGAATCCAGGTCTACCTAACATAACATATGACTCTGGGAATCCAGGTCTACCTAACATAACATAGGACTCTGGGAATCCAGATCTACCTAACATAACATAGGACTCTTGGAATCCAAATCTACCTAACATAACATATGGCTCTGGGAATCCAGATCTACCTAACATAACATATGACTTTGGGTATCCAGGTCTACCTAACATAACATATGACTCTAGGAATCCAGGTCTTCATAGCATAACATATGACTCTGGGAATCCAGGTCTACCTAACATAAATATTTGTTTCTGGGAATCCAAGTCTACCTAACATAACATATGACTGGGAATCCAGGTCTACCTAACATAACATATGACTCTAGGAATCCAGGTCTACCTAACATAACATATGACACAGGGAATCCAGGTCTACCTAACATAACAGATGACTCTGGGAATCCAGGTCTACCTAACATAGCATATGACTCTGGGAATCCAGGTCTACCTAATATAACATATGACTCTGGGAATCCAGGTCTACCTAACATAACATAGGACTCTGGGAATCCAGGTCTACCTAGCATAACATATGACTTTGGGAATCCAGGTCTACCTAACATAACATATGACTCTGGGAATCCAGGTCTACCTAACATAACATATGACTTTGGGAATCCAGGTCTACCTAACATAACATAGGACTCTGGGAATCCAGATCTACCTAACATAACATAAGACTCTTGGAATCCAAATCTACCTAACATAACATATGACTCTGGGAATCCAGATCTACCTAACATAACATAGGGCTCTAGGAATCCAGGTCTACCTAACATAGAATATGACTTTGGGTATCCAGGTCTACCTAACATAACATATGACTCTGGGAATCCAGGTCTACCTAACATAACATATGACTCTGGGAATCCAGGTCTACCTAACATAACATAGGACTCTGGGAATCCAGGTCTACCTAACATAGCATATGACTCTGGGAATCCAGGTCTACCTAACATAACATAGGACTCTGGGAATCCAGGTCTACCTAACATAACATAGGCTTCTGGGAATCCAGGTCTACCTAACATAGCATATGACTCTGGGAATCCAGGTCTACCTAACATAACATATGACTGGGAATCCAGGTCCACCTAACATAACATATGACTCTGGGAATTCAGGTCTACCTAACATAATATATGACTCTGGGAATCCAGGTCTACCTAACATAACATATGACTCTGGGAATCCAGGTCTACCTAACATAGCATATGACTCTAGGAATCCAAGTCTACCTAGCATAACATATGACTCTGGGAATCCAGGTCTACCTAACATAATATATGATTCTGGGAATCCAATTCTACCTAACATAACATATGACTCTAGGAATCCAGGTCTACCTAACATAACATATGACTCTGAGAATCCAGGTCTACCTAACATAACATATGACTCTGGGAATCCAGGTCTACCTAACATAACATATGACTCTGGGAATCCAGGTCTACCTAACATAACATAGGACTCTGGGAATCCAGGTCTACCTAACATAGCATATGACTCTGGGAATCCAGATCTACCTAACATAACATAGGACTCTGGGAATCCAGGTCTACCTAACATAACATAGGATTCTGGGAATCCAGGTCTACCTAACATAACATATGACTCTGGGAATCCAGGTCTACCTAACATAACATAGGACTCTGGGAATCCTGGTCTACCTAACATAACATAGGACTCTGGGAATCCAGGTCTACCTAACATACCATATGACTCTGGGAATCCAGGTCTACCTAACATAACATATGACTGGGAATCCAGGTCCACCTAACATAACATATGACTCTGGGAATTCAGGTCTACCTAACATAATATATGACTCTGGGAATCCAGGTCTACCTAACATAACATATGACTCTGGGAATCCAGGTCTACCTAACATAACATATGACTCTAGGAATCCAAGTCTACCTAGCATAACATATGACTCTGGGAATCCAGGTCTACCTAACATAATATATGATTCTGGGAATCCAATTCTACCTAACATAACATATGACTCTAGGAATCCAGGTCTACCTAACATAACATATGACTCTGAGAATCCAGGTCTACCTAACATAGCATATGACTCTGGGAATCCAGGTCTACCTAATATAACATATGACTCTAGGAATCCAGGTCTACCTAACATAACATAGGACTCTGGGAATCCAGGTCTACCTAACATAACAGAGGACTCTGGGAATCCAGGTCTACCTAAAATAACATAGAACTCTGGGAATGCAGGTCTACCTAACATAACATAGGACTCTGGGAATCCAAGTCTACTTAATATAACATATGACTCTGGGAATCCAGGTCTACCTAACATAACATATGAGTCGGGGAATCCAGGTCTACCTAACATAATATAGGACTCTGGGAATCCAGGTCTACCTAGCATAACATAGGACTCTGGGAATCCAGGTCTACCTAACATAACATATGACTGGGAATCCAGGTCTACCTAACATAACATATGACTCTGGGAATCCAGGTCTACCTAACATAACATATGACTCTGGGAATCCAGGTCTACCTAACATAACATAGGACTCTGGGAATCCAGATCTACCTAACATAACATAGGACTCTGGGAATCCAGGTCTACCTAACATAACATAGGACTCTGGGAATCCAGATCTACCTAACATAACATAGGACTCTGGGAATCCAGGTCTACCTAACATAACATATGACTCTGTGAATCCAGGTCTATCTAACATAACATAGGACTCGGGGAATCCAGGTCTACCTAACATAACATATGACTCTGGGAATCCAGGTCTATGTAACATAACATAGGACTCTGGGAATCCAGGTCTACCTAACATAACATATGACTCTGGGAATCCAGGTCTACCTAACATAACATAGGACTCTGGGAATCCAGATCTACCTAACATAACATAGGACTCTTGGAATCCAAATCTACCTAACATAACATATGGCTCTGGGAATCCAGATCTACCTAACATAACATATGACTTTGGGTATCCAGGTCTACCTAACATAACATATGACTCTAGGAATCCAGGTCCTCATAGCATAACATATGACTCTGGGAATCCAGGTCTACCTAACATAAATATTTGTTTCTGGGAATCCAAGTCTACCTAACATAACATATGACTGGGAATCCAGGTCTACCTAACATAACATATGACTCTAGGAATCCAGGTCTACCTAACATAACATATGACACAGGGAATCCAGGTCTACCTAACATAACAGATGACTCTGGGAATCCAGGTCTACCTAACATAGCATATGACTCTGGGAATCCAGGTCTACCTAACATAACATAGGACTCTGGGAATCCAGGTCTACCTAACATAACATAGGACTCTGGGAATCCAGGTCTACCTAGCATAACATATGACTTTGGGAATCCAGGTCTACCTAACATAACATATGACTCTGGGAATCCAGGTCTACCTAACATAACATATGACTTTGGGAATCCAGGTATACCTAACATAACATAGGACTCTGGGAATCCAGATCTACCTAACATAACATAGGACTCTTGGAATCCAAATCTACCTAACATAACATATGACTCTGGGAATCCAGATCTACCTAACATAACATAGGACTCTAGGAATCCAGGTCTACCTAACATAGCATATGACTTTGGGTATCCAGGTCTACCTAACATAACATATGACTCTGGGAATCCAGGTCTACCTAACATAACATATGACTCTGGGAATCCAGGTCTACCTAACATAACATATGACTCTGAGAATCCAGGTCTACCTAACATAACATATGACTCTGGGAATCCAGGTCTACCTAACATAACATAGGACTCTGGGAATCCAGATCTACCTAGCATAACATAGGACTCTGGGAATCCAGGTCTACCTAACATAACATATGACTCTGTGAATCCAGGTCTATCTAACATAACATAGGACTCTGTGAATCCAGGTCTACCTAACATAACATATGACTCTGGGAATCCAGGTCTATGTAACATAACATAGGACTCTGGGAATCCAGGTCTACCTAACATAACATATGACTCTGGGAATCCAGGTCTACCTAACATAACATAGGACTCTGGGAATCCAGATCTACCTAACATAACATAGGACTCTTGGAATCCAAATCTACCTAACATAACATATGGCTCTGGGAATCCAGATCTACCTAACATAACATATGACTTTGGGTATCCAGGTCTACCTAACATAACATATGACTCTAGGAATCCAGGTCTTCATAGCATAACATATGACTCTGGGAATCCAGGTCTACCTAACATAAATATTTGTTTCTGGGAATCCAAGTCTACCTAACATAACATATGACTGGGAATCCAGGTCTACCTAACATAACATATGACTCTAGGAATCCAGGTCTACCTAACATAACATATGACACAGGGAATCCAGGTCTACCTAACATAACAGATGACTCTGGGAATCCAGGTCTACCTAACATAGCATATGACTCTGGGAATCCAGGTCTACCTAATATAACATATGACTCTGGGAATCCAGGTCTACCTAACATAACATAGGACTCTGGGAATCCAGGTCTACCTAGCATAACATATGACTTTGGGAATCCAGGTCTACCTAACATAACATATGACTCTGGGAATCCAGGTCTACCTAACATAACATATGACTTTGGGAATCCAGGTCTACCTAACATAACATAGGACTCTGGGAATCCAGATCTACCTAACATAACATAGGACTCTTGGAATCCAAATCTACCTAACATAACATATGACTCTGGGAATCCAGATCTACCTAACATAACATAGGACTCTAGGAATCCAGGTCTACCTAACATAGCATATGACTTTGGGTATCCAGGTCTACCTAACATAACATATGACTCTGGGAATCCAGGTCTACCTAACATAACATATGACTCTGGGAATCCAGGTCTACCTAACATAACATATGACTCTGAGAATCCAGGTCTACCTAACATAGCATATGACTCTGGGAATCCAGGTCTACCTAATATAACATATGACTCTAGGAATCCAGGTCTACCTAACATAACATAGGACTCTGGGAATCCAGGTCTACCTAACATAACAGAGGACTCTGGGAATCCAGGTCTACCTAAAATAACATAGAACTCTGGGAATGCAGGTCTACCTAACATAACATAGGACTCTGGGAATCCAAGTCTACTTAATATAACATATGACTCTGGGAATCCAGGTCTACCTAACATAACATATGAGTCGGGGAATCCAGGTCTACCTAACATAATATAGGACTCTGGGAATCCAGGTCTACCTAGCATAACATAGGACTCTGGGAATCCAGGTCTACCTAACATAACATATGACTGGGAATCCAGGTCTACCTAACATAACATATGACTCTGGGAATCCAGGTCTACCTAACATAACATATGACTCTGGGAATCCAGGTCTACCTAACATAACATAGGACTCTGGGAATCCAGATCTACCTAACATAACATAGGACTCTGGGAATCCAGGTCTACCTAACATAACATAGGACTCTGGGAATCCAGATCTACCTAACATAACATAGGACTCTGGGAATCCAGGTCTACCTAACATAACATATGACTCTGTGAATCCAGGTCTATCTAACATAACATAGGACTCTGTGAATCCAGGTCTACCTAACATAACATATGACTCTGGGAATCCAGGTCTATGTAACATAACATAGGACTCTGGGAATCCAGGTCTACCTAACATAACATATGACTCTGGGAATCCAGGTCTACCTAACATAACATAGGACTCTGGGAATCCAGATCTACCTAACATAACATAGGACTCTTGGAATCCAAATCTACCTAACATAACATATGGCTCTGGGAATCCAGATCTACCTAACATAACATATGACTTTGGGTATCCAGGTCTACCTAACATAACATATGACTCTAGGAATCCAGGTCTTCATAGCATAACATATGACTCTGGGAATCCAGGTCTACCTAACATAAATATTTGTTTCTGGGAATCCAAGTCTACCTAACATAACATATGACTGGGAATCCAGGTCTACCTAACATAACATATGACTCTAGGAATCCAGGTCTACCTAACATAACATATGACACAGGGAATCCAGGTCTACCTAACATAACAGATGACTCTGGGAATCCAGGTCTACCTAACATAGCATATGACTCTGGGAATCCAGGTCTACCTAATATAACATATGACTCTGGGAATCCAGGTCTACCTAACATAACATAGGACTCTGGGAATCCAGGTCTACCTAGCATAACATATGACTTTGGGAATCCAGGTCTACCTAACATAACATATGACTCTGGGAATCCAGGTCTACCTAACATAACATATGACTTTGGGAATCCAGGTCTACCTAACATAACATAGGACTCTGGGAATCCAGATCTACCTAACATAACATAGGACTCTTGGAATCCAAATCTACCTAACATAACATATGACTCTGGGAATCCAGATCTACCTAACATAACATAGGACTCTAGGAATCCAGGTCTACCTAACATAGCATATGACTTTGGGTATCCAGGTCTACCTAACATAACATATGACTCTGGGAATCCAGGTCTACCTAACATAACATATGACTCTGGGAATCCAGGTCTACCTAACATAACATAGGACTCTGGGAATCCAGGTCTACCTAACATAGCATATGACTCTGGGAATCCAGGTCTACCTAACATAACATATGACTCTGTGAATCCAGGTCTATCTAACATAACATAGGACTCTGTGAATCCAGGTCTACCTAACATAGCATATGACTCTGGGAATCCAGGTCTATCTAACATAACATAGGACTCTGGGAATCCAGGTCTACCTAACATAACATATGACTCTGGGAATCCAGGTCTACCTAACATAACATATGACTCTGAGAATCCAGGTCTACCTAATATAATATATGACTCTAGGAATCCAGGTCTACCTAACATAACATAGGACTCTGGGAATCCAGGTCTACCTAACATAACAGAGGACTCTGGGAATCCAGGTCTACCTAAAATAACATAGAACTCTGGGAATCCAGGTCTACCTAACATAACATAGGACTCTGGGAATCCAGGTCTACCTAACATAACATAGGACTCTGGGAATCCAGGTCTACCTAATATAACATATGACTGGGAATCCAGGTCTACCTAACATAACATATGACTCTTGGAATCCAGGTGTACCCAACATAACATATGACTCTGGGAATCCAGGTCTACCTAACATAACATATGACTCTGGGAATTCAGGTCTGCCTAACAAAAAATATGACTCTGGGAATCCAGGTCTACCTAACATAACATATGACTCTGGGAATCCAGGTCTACCTAACATAACATATGACTCTGGGAATCCAAGTCTACCTAACATAACATATGACTCTGGGAATCCAAGTCTACTTAATATAACATATGACTCTGGGAATCCAGGTCTACCTATCATAACATATGACTCGAGGAATCCAGGTCTACCTAACATAATATAGGACTCTGGGAATCCAGGTCTACCTAGCATAACATAGGACTCTGGGAATCCAGGTCTACCTAACATAACATATGACTGGGAATCCAGGTCTACCTAACATAACATATGACTCTGGGAATCCAGGTCTACCTAACATAACATAGGACTCTGGGAATCCAGATCTACCTAACATAACATAGGACTCTGGGAATCCAGGTCTACCTAACATAACATAGGACTCTGGGAATCCAGATCTACCTAACATAACATAGGACTCTGGGAATCCAGGTCTACCTAACATAACATATGACTCTGTGAATCCAGGTCTATCTAACATAACATAGGACTCTGTGAATCCAGGTCTACCTAACATAACATATGACTCTGGGAATCCAGGTCTATCTAACATAACATAGGACTCTGGGAATCCAGATCTACCTAACATAACATAGGACTCTGGGAATCCAGGTCTACCTAACATAACATATGACTCTGTGAATCCAGGTCTATCTAACATAACATATGACTCTGTGAATCCAAGTCTACCTAACATAGCATATGACTCTGGGAATCCAGGTCTACCTAATATAATATATGACTCTAGGAATCCAGGTCTACCTAACATAACATAGGACTCTGGGAATCCAGGTCTACCTAACATAACAGAGGACTCTGGGAATCCAGGTCTACCTAAAATAACATAGAACTCTGGGAATCCAGGTCTACCTAACATAACATAGGACTCTGGGAATCCAGGTCTACCTAACATAACATAGGACTCTGGGAATCCAGGTCTACCTAATATAACATATGACTGGGAATCCAGGTCTACCTAACATTACATATGACTCTTGGAATCCAGGTGTACCCAACATAACATATGACTCTGGGAATCCAGGTCTACCTAACATAACATATGACTCTGGGAATTCAGGTCTGCCTAACAAAAAATATGACTCTGGGAATCCAGGTCTACCTTACATAACATATGACTCTGGGATTCCAGGTCTACCTAACATAACATATGACTCTGGGAATCCAGGTCTACCTAACATAACATATGACTCTGGGAATCCAGGTCTACCTAACATAACATATGACTCTGGGAATCCAAGTCTACCTAACATAACATATGACTCTGGGAATCCAAGTCTACTTAATATAACATATGACTCTGGGAATCCAGGTCTACCTAACATAACATATGAGTCGGGGAATCCAGGTCTACCTAACATAATATAGGACTCTGGGAATCCAGGTCTACCTAGCATAACATAGGACTCTGGGAATCCAGGTCTACCTAACATAACATATGACTGGGAATCCAGGTCTACCTAACATAACATATGACTCTGGGAATCCAGGTCTACCTAACATAACATATGACTCTGGGAATCCAGGTCTACCTAACATAACATAGGACTCTGGGAATCCAGATCTACCTAACATAACATAGGACTCTGGGAATCCAGGTCTACCTAACATAACATATTACTCTGGGAATCCAGATCTACCTAACATAACATAGGACTCTGGGAATCCAGGTCTACCTAACATAACATATGACTCTGTGAATCCAGGTCTATCTAACATAACATAGGACTCTGTGAATCCAGGTCTACCTAACATAACATATGACTCTGGGAATCCAGGTCTATGTAACATAACATAGGACTCTGGGAATCCAGGTCTACCTAACATAACATATGACTCTGGGAATCCAGGTCTACCTAACATAACATAGGACTCTGGGAATCCAGATCTACCTAACATAACATAGGACTCTTGGAATCCAAATCTACCTAACATAACATATGGCTCTGGGAATCCAGATCTACCTAACATAACATATGACTTTGGGTATCCAGGTCTACCTAACATAACATATGACTCTAGGAATCCAGGTCTTCATAGCATAACATATGACTCTGGGAATCCAGGTCTACCTAACATAAATATTTGTTTCTGGGAATCCAAGTCTACCTAACATAACATATGACTGGGAATCCAGGTCTACCTAACATAACATATGACTCTAGGAATCCAGGTCTACCTAACATAACATATGACACAGGGAATCCAGGTCTACCTAACATAACAGATGACTCTGGGAATCCAGGTCTACCTAACATAGCATATGACTCTGGGAATCCAGGTCTACCTAATATAACATATGACTCTGGGAATCCAGGTCTACCTAACATAACATAGGACTCTGGGAATCCAGGTCTACCTAGCATAACATATGACTTTGGGAATCCAGGTCTACCTAACATAACATATGACTCTGGGAATCCAGGTCTACCTAACATAACATATGACTTTGGGAATCCAGGTCTACCTAACATAACATAGGACTCTGGGAATCCAGATCTACCTAACATAACATAAGACTCTTGGAATCCAAATCTACCTAACATAACATATGACTCTGGGAATCCAGATCTACCTAACATAACATAGGGCTCTAGGAATCCAGGTCTACCTAACATAGAATATGACTTTGGGTATCCAGGTCTACCTAACATAACATATGACTCTGGGAATCCAGGTCTACCTAACATAACATATGACTCTGGGAATCCAGGTCTACCTAACATAACATAGGACTCTGGGAATCCAGGTCTACCTAACATAGCATATGACTCTGGGAATCCAGGTCTACCTAACATAACATAGGACTCTGGGAATCCAGGTCTACCTAACATAACATAGGCTTCTGGGAATCCAGGTCTACCTAACATAGCATATGACTCTGGGAATCCAGGTCTACCTAACATAACATATGACTGGGAATCCAGGTCCACCTAACATAACATATGACTCTGGGAATTCAGGTCTACCTAACATAATATATGACTCTGGGAATCCAGGTCTACCTAACATAACATATGACTCTGGGAATCCAGGTCTACCTAACATAGCATATGACTCTAGGAATCCAAGTCTACCTAGCATAACATATGACTCTGGGAATCCAGGTCTACCTAACATAATATATGATTCTGGGAATCCAATTCTACCTAACATAACATATGACTCTAGGAATCCAGGTCTACCTAACATAACATATGACTCTGAGAATCCAGGTCTACCTAACATAACATATGACTCTGGGAATCCAGGTCTACCTAACATAACATATGACTCTGGGAATCCAGGTCTACCTAACATAACATAGGACTCTGGGAATCCAGGTCTACCTAACATAGCATATGACTCTGGGAATCCAGATCTACCTAACATAACATAGGACTCTGGGAATCCAGGTCTACCTAACATAACATAGGATTCTGGGAATCCAGGTCTACCTAACATAACATATGACTCTGGGAATCCAGGTCTACCTAACATAACATAGGACTCTGGGAATCCTGGTCTACCTAACATAACATAGGACTCTGGGAATCCAGGTCTACCTAACATACCATATGACTCTGGGAATCCAGGTCTACCTAACATAACATATGACTGGGAATCCAGGTCCACCTAACATAACATATGACTCTGGGAATTCAGGTCTACCTAACATAATATATGACTCTGGGAATCCAGGTCTACCTAACATAACATATGACTCTGGGAATCCAGGTCTACCTAACATAACATATGACTCTAGGAATCCAAGTCTACCTAGCATAACATATGACTCTGGGAATCCAGGTCTACCTAACATAATATATGATTCTGGGAATCCAATTCTACCTAACATAACATATGACTCTAGGAATCCAGGTCTACCTAACATAACATATGACTCTGAGAATCCAGGTCTACCTAACATAGCATATGACTCTGGGAATCCAGGTCTACCTAATATAACATATGACTCTAGGAATCCAGGTCTACCTAACATAACATAGGACTCTGGGAATCCAGGTCTACCTAACATAACAGAGGACTCTGGGAATCCAGGTCTACCTAAAATAACATAGAACTCTGGGAATGCAGGTCTACCTAACATAACATAGGACTCTGGGAATCCAAGTCTACTTAATATAACATATGACTCTGGGAATCCAGGTCTACCTAACATAACATATGAGTCGGGGAATCCAGGTCTACCTAACATAATATAGGACTCTGGGAATCCAGGTCTACCTAGCATAACATAGGACTCTGGGAATCCAGGTCTACCTAACATAACATATGACTGGGAATCCAGGTCTACCTAACATAACATATGACTCTGGGAATCCAGGTCTACCTAACATAACATATGACTCTGGGAATCCAGGTCTACCTAACATAACATAGGACTCTGGGAATCCAGATCTACCTAACATAACATAGGACTCTGGGAATCCAGGTCTACCTAACATAACATAGGACTCTGGGAATCCAGATCTACCTAACATAACATAGGACTCTGGGAATCCAGGTCTACCTAACATAACATATGACTCTGTGAATCCAGGTCTATCTAACATAACATAGGACTCGGGGAATCCAGGTCTACCTAACATAACATATGACTCTGGGAATCCAGGTCTATGTAACATAACATAGGACTCTGGGAATCCAGGTCTACCTAACATAACATATGACTCTGGGAATCCAGGTCTACCTAACATAACATAGGACTCTGGGAATCCAGATCTACCTAACATAACATAGGACTCTTGGAATCCAAATCTACCTAACATAACATATGGCTCTGGGAATCCAGATCTACCTAACATAACATATGACTTTGGGTATCCAGGTCTACCTAACATAACATATGACTCTAGGAATCCAGGTCCTCATAGCATAACATATGACTCTGGGAATCCAGGTCTACCTAACATAAATATTTGTTTCTGGGAATCCAAGTCTACCTAACATAACATATGACTGGGAATCCAGGTCTACCTAACATAACATATGACTCTAGGAATCCAGGTCTACCTAACATAACATATGACACAGGGAATCCAGGTCTACCTAACATAACAGATGACTCTGGGAATCCAGGTCTACCTAACATAGCATATGACTCTGGGAATCCAGGTCTACCTAACATAACATAGGACTCTGGGAATCCAGGTCTACCTAACATAACATAGGACTCTGGGAATCCAGGTCTACCTAGCATAACATATGACTTTGGGAATCCAGGTCTACCTAACATAACATATGACTCTGGGAATCCAGGTCTACCTAACATAACATATGACTTTGGGAATCCAGGTCTACCTAACATAACATAGGACTCTGGGAATCCAGATCTACCTAACATAACATAAGACTCTTGGAATCCAAATCTACCTAACATAACATATGACTCTGGGAATCCAGATCTACCTAACATAACATAGGGCTCTAGGAATCCAGGTCTACCTAACATAGAATATGACTTTGGGTATCCAGGTCTACCTAACATAACATATGACTCTGGGAATCCAGGTCTACCTAACATAACATATGACTCTGGGAATCCAGGTCTACCTAACATAACATAGGACTCTGGGAATCCAGGTCTACCTAACATAGCATATGACTCTGGGAATCCAGGTCTACCTAACATAACATAGGACTCTGGGAATCCAGGTCTACCTAACATAACATAGGCTTCTGGGAATCCAGGTCTACCTAACATAGCATATGACTCTGGGAATCCAGGTCTACCTAACATAACATATGACTGGGAATCCAGGTCCACCTAACATAACATATGACTCTGGGAATTCAGGTCTACCTAACATAATATATGACTCTGGGAATCCAGGTCTACCTAACATAACATATGACTCTGGGAATCCAGGTCTACCTAACATAGCATATGACTCTAGGAATCCAAGTCTACCTAGCATAACATATGACTCTGGGAATCCAGGTCTACCTAACATAATATATGATTCTGGGAATCCAATTCTACCTAACATAACATATGACTCTAGGAATCCAGGTCTACCTAACATAACATATGACTCTGAGAATCCAGGTCTACCTAACATAACATATGACTCTGGGAATCCAGGTCTACCTAACATAACATATGACTCTGGGAATCCAGGTCTACCTAACATAACATAGGACTCTGGGAATCCAGGTCTACCTAACATAGCATATGACTCTGGGAATCCAGATCTACCTAACATAACATAGGACTCTGGGAATCCAGGTCTACCTAACATAACATAGGATTCTGGGAATCCAGGTCTACCTAACATAACATATGACTCTGGGAATCCAGGTCTACCTAACATAACATAGGACTCTGGGAATCCTGGTCTACCTAACATAACATAGGACTCTGGGAATCCAGGTCTACCTAACATACCATATGACTCTGGGAATCCAGGTCTACCTAACATAACATATGACTGGGAATCCAGGTCCACCTAACATAACATATGACTCTGGGAATTCAGGTCTACCTAACATAATATATGACTCTGGGAATCCAGGTCTACCTAACATAACATATGACTCTGGGAATCCAGGTCTACCTAACATAACATATGACTCTAGGAATCCAAGTCTACCTAGCATAACATATGACTCTGGGAATCCAGGTCTACCTAACATAATATATGATTCTGGGAATCCAATTCTACCTAACATAACATATGACTCTAGGAATCCAGGTCTACCTAACATAACATATGACTCTGAGAATCCAGGTCTACCTAACATAGCATATGACTCTGGGAATCCAGGTCTACCTAATATAACATATGACTCTAGGAATCCAGGTCTACCTAACATAACATAGGACTCTGGGAATCCAGGTCTACCTAACATAACAGAGGACTCTGGGAATCCAGGTCTACCTAAAATAACATAGAACTCTGGGAATGCAGGTCTACCTAACATAACATAGGACTCTGGGAATCCAAGTCTACTTAATATAACATATGACTCTGGGAATCCAGGTCTACCTAACATAACATATGAGTCGGGGAATCCAGGTCTACCTAACATAATATAGGACTCTGGGAATCCAGGTCTACCTAGCATAACATAGGACTCTGGGAATCCAGGTCTACCTAACATAACATATGACTGGGAATCCAGGTCTACCTAACATAACATATGACTCTGGGAATCCAGGTCTACCTAACATAACATATGACTCTGGGAATCCAGGTCTACCTAACATAACATAGGACTCTGGGAATCCAGATCTACCTAACATAACATAGGACTCTGGGAATCCAGGTCTACCTAACATAACATAGGACTCTGGGAATCCAGATCTACCTAACATAACATAGGACTCTGGGAATCCAGGTCTACCTAACATAACATATGACTCTGTGAATCCAGGTCTATCTAACATAACATAGGACTCGGGGAATCCAGGTCTACCTAACATAACATATGACTCTGGGAATCCAGGTCTATGTAACATAACATAGGACTCTGGGAATCCAGGTCTACCTAACATAACATATGACTCTGGGAATCCAGGTCTACCTAACATAACATAGGACTCTGGGAATCCAGATCTACCTAACATAACATAGGACTCTTGGAATCCAAATCTACCTAACATAACATATGGCTCTGGGAATCCAGATCTACCTAACATAACATATGACTTTGGGTATCCAGGTCTACCTAACATAACATATGACTCTAGGAATCCAGGTCCTCATAGCATAACATATGACTCTGGGAATCCAGGTCTACCTAACATAAATATTTGTTTCTGGGAATCCAAGTCTACCTAACATAACATATGACTGGGAATCCAGGTCTACCTAACATAACATATGACTCTAGGAATCCAGGTCTACCTAACATAACATATGACACAGGGAATCCAGGTCTACCTAACATAACAGATGACTCTGGGAATCCAGGTCTACCTAACATAGCATATGACTCTGGGAATCCAGGTCTACCTAACATAACATAGGACTCTGGGAATCCAGGTCTACCTAACATAACATAGGACTCTGGGAATCCAGGTCTACCTAGCATAACATATGACTTTGGGAATCCAGGTCTACCTAACATAACATATGACTCTGGGAATCCAGGTCTACCTAACATAACATATGACTTTGGGAATCCAGGTATACCTAACATAACATAGGACTCTGGGAATCCAGATCTACCTAACATAACATAGGACTCTTGGAATCCAAATCTACCTAACATAACATATGACTCTGGGAATCCAGATCTACCTAACATAACATAGGACTCTAGGAATCCAGGTCTACCTAACATAGCATATGACTTTGGGTATCCAGGTCTACCTAACATAACATATGACTCTGGGAATCCAGGTCTACCTAACATAACATATGACTCTGGGAATCCAGGTCTACCTAACATAACATATGACTCTGAGAATCCAGGTCTACCTAACATAGCATATGACTCTGGGAATCCAGGTCTACCTAATATAACATATGACTCTAGGAATCCAGGTCTACCTAACATAACATAGGACTCTGGGAATCCAGGTCTACCTAACATAACAGAGGACTCTGGGAATCCAGGTCTACCTAAAATAACATAGAACTCTGGGAATGCAGGTCTACCTAACATAACATAGGACTCTGGGAATCCAAGTCTACTTAATATAACATATGACTCTGGGAATCCAGGTCTACCTAACATAACATATGAGTCGGGGAATCCAGGTCTACCTAACATAATATAGGACTCTGGGAATCCAGGTCTACCTAGCTTAACATAGGACTCTGTGAATCCAGGTCTACCTAACATAACATTTGACTGGGAATCCAGGTCTACCTAACATAACATATGACTCTGGGAATCCAGGTCTACCTAACATAACATATGACTCTGGGAATCCAGGTCTACCTAACATAACATAGGACTCTGGGAATCCAGATCTACCTAACATAACATAGGACTCTGGGAATCCAGGTCTACCTAACATAACATAGGACTCTGGGAATCCAGATCTACCTAACATAACATAGGACTCTGGGAATCCAGGTCTACCTAACATAACATATGACTCTGTGAATCCAGGTCTATCTAACATAACATAGGACTCTGTGAATCCAGGTCTACCTAACATAACATATGACTCTGGGAATCCAGGTCTATGTAACATAACATAGGACTCTGGGAATCCAGGTCTACCTAACATAACATATGACTCTGGGAATCCAGGTCTACCTAACATAACATAGGACTCTGGGAATCCAGATCTACCTAACATAACATAGGACTCTTGGAATCCAAATCTACCTAACATAACATATGGCTCTGGGTATCCAGATCTACCTAACATAACATATCACTTTGGGTATCCAGGTCTACCTAACATAACATATGACTCTAGGAATCCAGGTCTTCATAGCATAACATATGACTCTGGGAATCCAGGTCTACCTAACATAAATATTTGTTTCTGGGAATCCAAGTCTACCTAACATAACATATGACTCTGGGAATCCAGGTCTACCTAACATAACATATGACTCTAGGAATCCAGGTCTACCTAACATAACATATGACTTTGGGAATCCAGGTCTACCTAACATAACATATGACTCTGGGAATCCAGGTCTACCTAACATAACATATGACTTTGGGAATCCAGGTCTACCTAACATAACATAGGACTCTGGGAATCCAGATCTACCTAACATAACATAGGACTCTTGGAATCCAAATCTACCTAACATAACATATGACTCTGGGAATCCAGATCTACCTAACATAACATAGGACTCTAGGAATCCAGGTCTACCTAAGCATATGACTTTGGGTATCCAGGTCTACCTAACATAACATATGACTCTGGGAATCCAGGTCTACCTAACATAACATATGACTCTGGGAATCCAGGTCTACCTAACATAACATAGGACTCTGGGAATCCAGGTCTACCTAACATAGCATATGACTCTGGGAATCCAGGTCTACCTAACATAACATAGGACTCTGGGAATCCAGGTCTACCTAACATAACATAGGCTTCTGGGAATCCAGGTCTACCTAACATAGCATATGACTCTGGGAATCCAGGTCTACCTAACATAACATATGACTGGGAATCCAGGTCCACCTAACATAACATATGACTCTGGGAATTCAGGTCTACCTAACATAATATATGACTCTGGGAATCCAGGTCTACCTAACATAACATATGACTCTGGGAATCCAGGTCTACCTAACATAACATATGACTCTAGGAATCCAAGTCTACCTAGCATAACATATGACTCTGGGAATCCAGGTCTACCTAACATAATATATGATTCTGGGAATCCAATTCTACCTAACATAACATATGACTCTAGGAATCCAGGTCTACCTAACATAACATATGACTCTGAGAATCCAGGTCTACCTAACATAACATATGACTCTGGGAATCCAGGTCTACCTAACATAACATATGACTCTGGGAATCCAGGTCTACCTAACATAACATAGGACTCTGGGAATCCAGGTCTACCTAACATAGCATATGACTCTGGGAATCCAGGTCTACCTAACATAACATAGGACTCTGGGAATCCAGGTCTACCTAACATAACATAGGATTCTGGGAATCCAGGTCTACCTAACATAACATATGACTCTGGGAATCCAGGTCTACCTAACATAACATAGGACTCTGGGAATCCTGGTCTACCTAACATAACATAGGACTCTGGGAATCCAGGTCTACCTAACATACCATATGACTCTGGGAATCCAGGTCTACCTAACATAACATATGACTGGGAATCCAGGTCCACCTAACATAACATATGACTCTGGGAATTCAGGTCTACCTAACATAATATATGACTCTGGGAATCCAGGTCTACCTAACATAACATATGACTCTGGGAATCCAGGTCTACCTAACATAACATATGACTCTAGGAATCCAAGTCTACCTAGCATAACATATGACTCTGGGAATCCAGGTCTACCTAACATAATATATGATTCTGGGAATCCAATTCTACCTAACATAACATATGACTCTAGGAATCCAGGTCTACCTAACATAACATATGACTCTGAGAATCCAGGTCTACCTAACATAGCATATGACTCTGGGAATCCAGGTCTACCTAATATAACATATGACTCTAGGAATCCAGGTCTACCTAACATAACATAGGACTCTGGGAATCCAGGTCTACCTAACATAACAGAGGACTCTGGGAATCCAGGTCTACCTAAAATAACATAGAACTCTGGGAATGCAGGTCTACCTAACATAACATAGGACTCTGGGAATCCAGGTCTACCTAACATAACATAGGACTCTGGGAATCCAGGTCTACCTAATATAACATATGACTGGGAATCCAGGTCTACCTAACATAACATATGTCTCTTGGAATCCAGGTGTACCTAACATAACATATGACTCTGGGAATCCAGGTCTACCTAACATAACATATGACTCTGGGAATTCAGGTCTGCCTAACAAAAAATATGACTCTGGGAATCCAGGTCTACCTAACATAACATATGACTCTGGGATTCCAGGTCTACCTAACATAACATATGACTCTGGGAATCCAGGTCTACCTAACATAACATATGACTCTGGGAATCCAGGTCTACCTAACATAACATATGACTCTGGGAATCCAAGTCTACCTAACATAACATATGACTCTGGGAATCCAAGTCTACTTAATATAACATATGACTCTGGGAATCCAGGTCTACCTAACATAACATATGACTCGGGGAATCCAGGTCTACCTAACATAATATAGGACTCTGGGAATCCAGGTCTACCTAACATAACATATGACTATGGGAATCCAGGTCTACCTAACATAACATATGACTCTGGGAATCCAGGTCTACCTAACATAACATATGACTCTGGGATTCCAGGTCTACCTAACATAACATAGGACTCTGGGAATCCAGGTCTACCTAACATAACATATGACTTTGGGTATCCAGGTCTACCTACCATAACATATGACTCTGGGAATCCAGGTCTACCTAACATAACATATGACTCTGGGAATCCAGGTCTACCTACCATAACATATGACTCTGGGAATCCAGGTCTACCTAACATAACATATGACTCTGGGAATCCAGGTCTACCTAACATAACATATGACTCTGGGAATCCAGGTCTACCTAACATAACATATGACTCTGGGAATCCAGGTCTACCTAACATAACATATGACTCTGGGAATCCAAATCTACCTAACATAACATATGACTCTGAAAATCCAGATCTACCTAACATAACATATGACTCTGGGAATCCAGGTCTACCTGACATAACATATGACTCTGGGATTCCAAGTCTACTTAATATAACATATGACTCTGGGAATCCGGGACTACCTAACATAACATATGACTCTGGGAATCCAGGTCTACCTAGCATAACATAGGACTCTGGGAATCCAAGTCTACCTAACATAGCATATGACTTTGGGTATCCAGGTCTACCTAACATAACATATGACTCTGGGAATCCAGGTCTACCTAACATAACATATGACTCTGGGAATCCAGGTCTACCTAACATAACATATGACTCTGAGAATCCAGGTCTACCTAACATAGCATATGACTCTGGGAATCCAGGTCTACCTAATATAACATATGACTCTAGGAATCCAGGTCTACCTAACATAACATAGGACTCTGGGAATCCAGGTCTACCTAACATAACAGAGGACTCTGGGAATCCAGGTCTACCTAAAATAACATAGAACTCTGGGAATGCAGGTCTACCTAACATAACATAGGACTCTGGGAATCCAAGTCTACTTAATATAACATATGACTCTGGGAATCCAGGTCTACCTAACATAACATATGAGTCGGGGAATCCAGGTCTACCTAACATAATATAGGACTCTGGGAATCCAGGTCTACCTAGCTTAACATAGGACTCTGTGAATCCAGGTCTACCTAACATAACATATGACTGGGAATCCAGGTCTACCTAACATAACATATGACTCTGGGAATCCAGGTCTACCTAACATAACATATGACTCTGGGAATCCAGGTCTACCTAACATAACATAGGACTCTGGGAATCCAGATCTACCTAACATAACATAGGACTCTGGGAATCCAGGTCTACCTAACATAACATAGGACTCTGGGAATCCAGATCTACCTAACATAACATAGGACTCTGGGAATCCAGGTCTACCTAACATAACATATGACTCTGTGAATCCAGGTCTATCTAACATAACATAGGACTCTGTGAATCCAGGTCTACCTAACATAACATATGACTCTGGGAATCCAGGTCTATGTAACATAACATAGGACTCTGGGAATCCAGGTCTACCTAACATAACATATGACTCTGGGAATCCAGGTCTACCTAACATAACATAGGACTCTGGGAATCCAGATCTACCTAACATAACATAGGACTCTTGGAATCCAAATCTACCTAACATAACATATGGCTCTGGGTATCCAGATCTACCTAACATAACATATCACTTTGGGTATCCAGGTCTACCTAACATAACATATGACTCTAGGAATCCAGGTCTTCATAGCATAACATATGACTCTGGGAATCCAGGTCTACCTAACATAAATATTTGTTTCTGGGAATCCAAGTCTACCTAACATAACATATGACTCTGGGAATCCAGGTCTACCTAACATAACATATGACTCTAGGAATCCAGGTCTACCTAACATAACATATGACTTTGGGAATCCAGGTCTACCTAACATAACATATGACTCTGGGAATCCAGGTCTACCTAACATAACATATGACTTTGGGAATCCAGGTCTACCTAACATAACATAGGACTCTGGGAATCCAGATCTACCTAACATAACATAGGACTCTTGGAATCCAAATCTACCTAACATAACATATGACTCTGGGAATCCAGATCTACCTAACATAACATAGGACTCTAGGAATCCAGGTCTACCTAAGCATATGACTTTGGGTATCCAGGTCTACCTAACATAACATATGACTCTGGGAATCCAGGTCTACCTAACATAACATATGACTCTGGGAATCCAGGTCTACCTAACATAACATAGGACTCTGGGAATCCAGGTCTACCTAACATAGCATATGACTCTGGGAATCCAGGTCTACCTAACATAACATAGGACTCTGGGAATCCAGGTCTACCTAACATAACATAGGCTTCTGGGAATCCAGGTCTACCTAACATAGCATATGACTCTGGGAATCCAGGTCTACCTAACATAACATATGACTGGGAATCCAGGTCCACCTAACATAACATATGACTCTGGGAATTCAGGTCTACCTAACATAATATATGACTCTGGGAATCCAGGTCTACCTAACATAACATATGACTCTGGGAATCCAGGTCTACCTAACATAACATATGACTCTAGGAATCCAAGTCTACCTAGCATAACATATGACTCTGGGAATCCAGGTCTACCTAACATAATATATGATTCTGGGAATCCAATTCTACCTAACATAACATATGACTCTAGGAATCCAGGTCTACCTAACATAACATATGACTCTGAGAATCCAGGTCTACCTAACATAACATATGACTCTGGGAATCCAGGTCTACCTAACATAACATATGACTCTGGGAATCCAGGTCTACCTAACATAACATAGGACTCTGGGAATCCAGGTCTACCTAACATAGCATATGACTCTGGGAATCCAGGTCTACCTAACATAACATAGGACTCTGGGAATCCAGGTCTACCTAACATAACATAGGATTCTGGGAATCCAGGTCTACCTAACATAACATATGACTCTGGGAATCCAGGTCTACCTAACATAACATAGGACTCTGGGAATCCTGGTCTACCTAACATAACATAGGACTCTGGGAATCCAGGTCTACCTAACATACCATATGACTCTGGGAATCCAGGTCTACCTAACATAACATATGACTGGGAATCCAGGTCCACCTAACATAACATATGACTCTGGGAATTCAGGTCTACCTAACATAATATATGACTCTGGGAATCCAGGTCTACCTAACATAACATATGACTCTGGGAATCCAGGTCTACCTAACATAACATATGACTCTAGGAATCCAAGTCTACCTAGCATAACATATGACTCTGGGAATCCAGGTCTACCTAACATAATATATGATTCTGGGAATCCAATTCTACCTAACATAACATATGACTCTAGGAATCCAGGTCTACCTAACATAACATATGACTCTGAGAATCCAGGTCTACCTAACATAGCATATGACTCTGGGAATCCAGGTCTACCTAATATAACATATGACTCTAGGAATCCAGGTCTACCTAACATAACATAGGACTCTGGGAATCCAGGTCTACCTAACATAACAGAGGACTCTGGGAATCCAGGTCTACCTAAAATAACATAGAACTCTGGGAATGCAGGTCTACCTAACATAACATAGGACTCTGGGAATCCAGGTCTACCTAACATAACATAGGACTCTGGGAATCCAGGTCTACCTAATATAACATATGACTGGGAATCCAGGTCTACCTAACATAACATATGTCTCTTGGAATCCAGGTGTACCTAACATAACATATGACTCTGGGAATCCAGGTCTACCTAACATAACATATGACTCTGGGAATTCAGGTCTGCCTAACAAAAAATATGACTCTGGGAATCCAGGTCTACCTAACATAACATATGACTCTGGGATTCCAGGTCTACCTAACATAACATATGACTCTGGGAATCCAGGTCTACCTAACATAACATATGACTCTGGGAATCCAGGTCTACCTAACATAACATATGACTCTGGGAATCCAAGTCTACCTAACATAACATATGACTCTGGGAATCCAAGTCTACTTAATATAACATATGACTCTGGGAATCCAGGTCTACCTAACATAACATATGACTCGGGGAATCCAGGTCTACCTAACATAATATAGGACTCTGGGAATCCAGGTCTACCTAACATAACATATGACTATGGGAATCCAGGTCTACCTAACATAACATATGACTCTGGGAATCCAGGTCTACCTAACATAACATATGACTCTGGGATTCCAGGTCTACCTAACATAACATAGGACTCTGGGAATCCAGGTCTACCTAACATAACATATGACTTTGGGTATCCAGGTCTACCTACCATAACATATGACTCTGGGAATCCAGGTCTACCTAACATAACATATGACTCTGGGAATCCAGGTCTACCTACCATAACATATGACTCTGGGAATCCAGGTCTACCTAACATAGCATATGACTCTGGGAATCCAGGTCTACCTAACATAACATATGACTCTGGGAATCCAGGTCTACCTAACATAACATATGACTCTGGGAATCCAGGTCTACCTAACATAACATATGACTCTGGGAATCCAAATCTACCTAACATAACATATGACTCTGAAAATCCAGATCTACCTAACATAACATATGACTCTGGGAATCCAGGTCTACCTGACATAACATATGACTCTGGGATTCCAAGTCTACTTAATATAACATATGACTCTGGGAATCCGGGTCTACCTAACATAACATATGACTCTGGGAATCCAGGTCTACCTAGCATAACATAGGACTCTGGGAATCCAAGTCTACCTAACATAACATATGACTCTGGGAATCCAAGTCTACTTAATATAACATATGACTCTGGGAATCCAGGTCTACCTAACATAACATATGACTCTGGGAATCCAGGTCTACCTAACATAACATATGACACTGGGAATCCAGGTCTACCTAACATAACAGATGACTCTGGGAATCCAGGTCTACCTAACATAGCATATGACTTTGGGAATCCAGGTCTACCTAACATAACATATGACTCTGGTAATCCAGGTCTACCTACCATAACATATGACTCTGGGAATCCAGGTCTACCTAACATAACATAGGACTCTGGGAATCCAGATCTACCTAACATAACATAGGACTCTGGGAATCCAGGTCTACCTAACATAACATATGACTCTGGGAATCCAGATCTACCTAACATAACATAGGACTCTGTGAATCCAGGTCTACCTAACATAACATATGACTCTGGGAATCCAGGTCTATCTAACATAACATAGGACTCTGTGAATCCAGGTCTACCTAACATAACATATGACTCTGGGAATCCAGGTCTATCTAACATAACATAGGACTCTGGGAATCCAGGTCTACCTAACATAACATATGACTCTGGGAATCCAGGTCTACCTAACATAACATAGGACTCTGGGAATCCAGATCTACCTAACATAACATAGGACTCTGGGAATCCAAATCTACCTAACATAACATAGGACTCTAGGAATCCAGGTCTACCTAACATAGCATATGACTTTGGGTATCCAGGTCTACCTAACATAACATATGACTCTGGGAATCCAGGTCTACCTAACATAACATATGACTCTGGGAATCCAGGTCTACCTAACATAACATAGGACTCTGGGAATCCAGGTCTACCTAACATAGCATATGACTCTGGGAATCCAGGTCTACCTAACATAACATAGGACTCTGGGAATCCAGGTCTACCTAACATAACATATGACTCTGGGAATCCAGGTCTACCTAACATAACATATGACTCTGGGAATCCAGGTCTACCTAACTTAACATATGACTGGGAATCCAGGTCCACCTAACATAACATATGACTCTGGGAATTCAGGTCTACCTAACATAATATATGACTCTGGGAATCCAGGTCTACCTAACATAACATATGACTCTGGGAATCCAGGTCTACCTAACATAACATATGACTCTAGGAATCCAAGTCTACCTAGCATAACATATGACTCTGGGAATCCAGGTCTACCTAACATAATATATGATTCTGGGAATCCAATTCTACCTAACATAACATATGACTGGGAATCCAGGTCTACCTAACATAACATATGACTCTAGGAATCCAGGTCTACCTAACATAGCATATGACTCTGGGAATCCAGGTCTACCTAAAATAGCATATGACTCTGGAAATCCAGGTCTACCTAATATAATATATGACTCTAGGAATCCAGGTCTACCTAACATAACATAGGACTCTGGGAATCCACGTCTACCTAACATAACAGAGGACTCTGGGAATCCAGGTCTACCTAACATAACATATGACTCTGGGAATCCAGGTATACCTAACATAACAGAGGACTCTGGGAATCCAGGTCTACCTAAAATAACATAGAACTCTGGGAATCCAGGTCTGACTAACATAACATAGGACTCTGGGAATCCAGGTCTACCTAACATAACATAGGACTCTGGGAATCCAGGTCTACCTAATATAACATATGACTGGGAATCCAGGTCTACCTAACATAACATATGACTCTTGGAATCCAGGTCTACCTAACATAACATAGGACTCTGGGAATCCAGGTGTACCTAACATAACATATGACTCTGGGAATCCATGTCTACCTAACATAACATATGACTTTGGGAATCCAGGTCTACCTAACATAACATATGACTCTGGGAATCCAAGTCTACCTAACATAGCATATGACTCTGGGAATCCAAGTCTACTTAATATAACATATGACTCTGGGAATCCAGGTCTACCTAACATAACATATGACTAGGGGAATCCAGGTCTACCTAACATAATATAGGACTCTGGGAATCCAGGTCTACCTAGCATAACATAGGACTCTGGGAATCCAGGTCTACCTAACATAACATATGACTGGGAATCCAGGTCTACCTAACATAACATATGACTCTGGGAATCCAGGTCTACCTAACATAACATAGGACTCTGGGAATCCAGGTCTACCTAACATAACATATGACTATGGGAATCCAGGTCTACCTAACATAACATATGACTCTGGAAATCCAGGTCTACCTAACATAACATATGACTCTGGGATTCCAGGTCTACCTAACATAACATAGGACTCTGGGAATCCAGGTCTACCTAACATAACATATGACTTTGGGTATCCAGGTCTACCTACCATAACATATGACTCTGGGAATCCAGGTCTACCTAACATAACATATGACTCTGGGAATCCAGGTCTACCTACCATAACATATGACTCTGGGAATCCAGGTCTACCTAACATAACATATGACTCTGGGAATCCAGGTCTACCTAACATAACATATGACTCTGGGAATCCAGGTCTACCTAACATAACATATGACTCTGGGAATCCAGGTCTACTTAACATAACATATGACTCTGGGAATCCAAATCTACCTAACATAACATATGACTCTGGTAATCCAGGTCTACCTACCATAACATATGACTCTGGGAATCCAGGTCTACCTAACATAACATAGGACTCTGGGAATCCAGATCTACCTAACATAACATAGGACTCTGGGAATCCAGGTCTACCTAACATAACATATGACTCTGGGAATCCAGATCTACCTAACATAACATAGGACTCTGTGAATCCAGGTCTACCTAACATAACATATGACTCTGGGAATCCAGGTCTATCTAACATAACATAGGACTCTGTGAATCCAGGTCTACCTAACATAACATATGACTCTGGGAATCCAGGTCTATCTAACATAACATAGGACTCTGGGAATCCAGGTCTACCTAACATAACATATGACTCTGGGAATCCAGGTCTACCTAACATAACATAGGACTCTGGGAATCCAGATCTACCTAACATAACATAGGACTCTGGGAATCCAAATCTACCTAACATAACATAGGACTCTAGGAATCCAGGTCTACCTAACATAGCATATGACTTTGGGTATCCAGGTCTACCTAACATAACATATGACTCTGGGAATCCAGGTCTACCTAACATAACATATGACTCTGGGAATCCAGGTCTACCTAACATAACATAGGACTCTGGGAATCCAGGTCTACCTAACATAGCATATGACTCTGGGAATCCAGGTCTACCTAACATAACATATGACTCTGGGAATCCAGGTCTACCTAACATAACATATGACTCTGGGAATCCAGGTCTACCTAACATAACATATGACTCTGGGAATCCAGGTCTACCTAACTTAACATATGACTGGGAATCCAGGTCCACCTAACATAACATATGACTCTGGGAATTCAGGTCTACCTAACATAATATATGACTCTGGGAATCCAGGTCTACCTAACATAACATATGACTCTGGGAATCCAGGTCTACCTAACATAACATATGACTCTAGGAATCCAAGTCTACCTAGCATAACATATGACTCTGGGAATCCAGGTCTACCTAACATAATATATGATTCTGGGAATCCAATTCTACCTAACATAACATATGACTGGGAATCCAGGTCTACCTAACATAACATATGACTCTAGGAATCCAGGTCTACCTAACATAGCATATGACTCTGGGAATCCAGGTCTACCTAAAATAGCATATGACTCTGGAAATCCAGGTCTACCTAATATAATATATGACTCTAGGAATCCAGGTCTACCTAACATAACATAGGACTCTGGGAATCCACGTCTACCTAACATAACAGAGGACTCTGGGAATCCAGGTCTACCTAACATAACATATGACTCTGGGAATCCAGGTATACCTAACATAACAGAGGACTCTGGGAATCCAGGTCTACCTAAAATAACATAGAACTCTGGGAATCCAGGTCTGACTAACATAACATAGGACTCTGGGAATCCAGGTCTACCTAACATAACATAGGACTCTTGGAATCCAGGTCTACCTAACATAACATAGGACTCTGGGAATCCAGGTGTACCTAACATAACATATGACTCTGGGAATCCATGTCTACCTAACATAACATATGACTTTGGGAATCCAGGTCTACCTAACATAACATATGACTCTGGGAATCCAAGTCTACCTAACATAGCATATGACTCTGGGAATCCAAGTCTACTTAATATAACATATGACTCTGGGAATCCAGGTCTACCTAACATAACATATGACTAGGGGAATCCAGGTCTACCTAACATAATATAGGACTCTGGGAATCCAGGTCTACCTAGCATAACATAGGACTCTGGGAATCCAGGTCTACCTAACATAACATATGACTGGGAATCCAGGTCTACCTAACATAACATATGACTCTGGGAATCCAGGTCTACCTAACATAACATAGGACTCTGGGAATCCAGGTCTACCTAACATAACATATGACTATGGGAATCCAGGTCTACCTAACATAACATATGACTCTGGAAATCCAGGTCTACCTAACATAACATATGACTCTGGGATTCCAGGTCTACCTAACATAACATAGGACTCTGGGAATCCAGGTCTACCTAACATAACATATGACTTTGGGTATCCAGGTCTACCTACCATAACATATGACTCTGGGAATCCAGGTCTACCTAACATAACATATGACTCTGGGAATCCAGGTCTACCTACCATAACATATGACTCTGGGAATCCAGGTCTACCTAACATAACATATGACTCTAGGAATCCAAGTCTACCTAGCATAACATATGACTCTGGGAATCCAGGTCTACCTAACATAATATATGATTCTGGGAATCCAATTCTACCTAACATAACATATGACTGGGAATCCAGGTCTACCTAACATAACATATGACTCTAGGAATCCAGGTCTACCTAACATAGCATATGACTCTGGGAATCCAGGTCTACCTAAAATAGCATATGACTCTGGAAATCCAGGTCTACCTAATATAATATATGACTCTAGGAATCCAGGTCTACCTAACATAACATAGGACTCTGGGAATCCACGTCTACCTAACATAACAGAGGACTCTGGGAATCCAGGTCTACCTAACATAACATATGACTCTGGGAATCCAGGTATACCTAACATAACAGAGGACTCTGGGAATCCAGGTCTACCTAAAATAACATAGAACTCTGGGAATCCAGGTCTGACTAACATAACATAGGACTCTGGGAATCCAGGTCTACCTAACATAACATAGGACTCTGGGAATCCAGGTCTACCTAATATAACATATGACTGGGAATCCAGGTCTACCTAACATAACATATGACTCTTGGAATCCAGGTCTACCTAACATAACATAGGACTCTGGGAATCCAGGTGTACCTAACATAACATATGACTCTGGGAATCCATGTCTACCTAACATAACATATGACTTTGGGAATCCAGGTCTACCTAACATAACATATGACTCTGGGAATCCAAGTCTACCTAACATAGCATATGACTCTGGGAATCCAAGTCTACTTAATATAACATATGACTCTGGGAATCCAGGTCTACCTAACATAACATATGACTAGGGGAATCCAGGTCTACCTAACATAATATAGGACTCTGGGAATCCAGGTCTACCTAGCATAACATAGGACTCTGGGAATCCAGGTCTACCTAACATAACATATGACTGGGAATCCAGGTCTACCTAACATAACATATGACTCTGGGAATCCAGGTCTACCTAACATAACATAGGACTCTGGGAATCCAGGTCTACCTAACATAACATATGACTATGGGAATCCAGGTCTACCTAACATAACATATGACTCTGGAAATCCAGGTCTACCTAACATAACATATGACTCTGGGATTCCAGGTCTACCTAACATAACATAGGACTCTGGGAATCCAGGTCTACCTAACATAACATATGACTTTGGGTATCCAGGTCTACCTACCATAACATATGACTCTGGGAATCCAGGTCTACCTAACATAACATATGACTCTGGGAATCCAGGTCTACCTACCATAACATATGACTCTGGGAATCCAGGTCTACCTAACATAACATATGACTCTGGGAATCCAGGTCTACCTAACATAACATATGACTCTGGGAATCCAGGTCTACCTAACATAACATATGACTCTGGGAATCCAGGTCTACTTAACATAACATATGACTCTGGGAATCCAAATCTACCTAACATAACATATGACTCTGAGAATCCAGATCTACCTAACATAACATATGACTCTGGGAATCCAGGTCTACCTGACATAACATATGACTCTGGGATTCCAAGTCTACTTAATATAACATATGACTCTGGGAATCCGGGTCTACCTAACATAACATATGACTCTGGGAATCCAGGTCTACCTAGCATAACATAGGACTCTGGGAATCCAAGTCTACCTAACATAACATATGACTCTGGGAATCCAAGTCTACTTAATATAACATATGACTCTGGGAATCCAGGTCTACCTAACATAACATATGACTCTGGGAATCCAGGTCTACCTAACATAACATATGACACTGGGAATCCAGGTCTACCTAACATAACAGATGACTCTGGGAATCCAGGTCTACCTAACATAGCATATGACTTTGGCAATCCAGGTCTACCTAACATAACATATGACTCTGGTAATCCAGGTCTACCTAACATAACATATGACTCTGGGAATCCAGGTCTACCTAACATAACATAGGACTCTGGGAATCCAGATCTACCTAACATAACATAGGACTCTGGGAATCCAGGTCTACCTAACATAACATATGACTCTGGGAATCCAGGTCTATCTAACATAACATAGGACTCTGGGAATCCAGGTCTATCTAACATAACATATGACTCTGGGAATCCAGGTCTATCTAACATAACATAGGACTCTGCGAATCCAGGTCTACCTAACATAACATAGGACTCTGGGAATCCAGGTCAATCTAACATAACATAGGACTCTGGTAATCCAGGTCTACCTAACATAACATAGGACTCTGGGAATCCAGGTCTACCTAACATAACATATGACTCTGGGAATCTAGGTCTACCTAACATTACATATGACTCTGGGAATCCAGGTCTACCTAACATAACATAGGACTCTGGGAATCCAGGTCTACCTAACATAACATATGACTCTAGGAATCCAGGTCTACCTAGCATAACATATGACTCTGGGAATCCAGGTCTACCTAACATAATATATGATTATGGGAATCCAAGTCTACCTAACATAACATATGACTGGGAATCCAGGTCTACCTAACATAACATATGACTCTAGGAATCCAGGTCTACCTAACATAGCATATGACTCTGGGAATCCAGGTCTACCTAACATAACATATGACTCTGAGAATCCAGGTCTACCTCACATAACATATGACTCTGGGAATCCAGGTCTACCTAACATAACATATGACTCTGTGAATCCAGGTCTACCTAACATAACAGATGACTCTGAGAATCCAGGTCTACCTTACATAGCATATGACTCTGGGAATCCAGGTCTACCTAATATAGCATATGACTCTGGGAATCCAGGTCTACCTAACATAACATAGGACTCTGGGAATCCAGGTCTACCTAACATAACATATGACTTTGGGAATCCAGGTCTACCTAACATAACATATGACTCTGGGAATCCAGGTCTACCTAACATATCATATGACTCTGGGAATCCAGGTCTACCTAACATAACATAGGACTCTTGGAATCCAGGTCTACCTAACATAGCATATGTCTCTGGGAATCCAGGTCTACCTAACATAACATAGGACTCTGGGAATCCAGGTCTACCTAACATAACATATGACTCTGGGAATCCAGGTCTACCTAACATAACATATGACTCTGGGAATCCAGGTCTATCTAACATAACATAGGACTCTTGGAATCCAGGTCTACCTAACATAACATAGGACTCTGGGAATCCAGGTCTACCTAACATAACATATGACTCTGGGAATCCAGGTCTACCTAACATAACATAGGACTCTGGGAATCCAGGTCTACCTAACATAACATATGACTGGGAATCCAGGTCCACCTTACATAACATATGACTCTGGGAATTCAGGTCTATCTAACATAATATATGACTCTGGGAATCCAGGTCTACCTAACATAGCATATGACTATGGGAATCCAGGTCTACCTAACATAACATATGACTCTGGAAATCCAGGTCTACCTAACATAACATATGACTCTGGGATTCCAGGTCTACCTAACATAACATAGGACTCTGGGAATCCAGGTCTACCTAACATAACATATGACTTTGGGTATCCAGGTCTACCTACCATAACATATGACTCTGGGTATCCAGGTCTACCTACCATAACATATGACTCTGGGAATCCAGGTCTACCTACCATAACATATGACTCTGGGAATCCAGGTCTACCTAACATAACATATGACTCTGGGAATCCAGGTCTACCTAACATAACATATGACTCTGGGAATCCAGGTCTACCTAACATAACATATGACTCTGGGAATCCAGGTCTACTTAACATAACATATGACTCTGGGATTCCAGGTCTACCTAACATAACATAGGACTCTGGGAATCCAGGTCTACCTAACATAACATATGACTTTGGGTATCCAGGTCTACCTACCATAACATATGACTCTGGGAATCCAGGTCTACCTAACATAACATATGACTCTGGGAATCCAGGTCTACCTACCATAACATATGACTCTGGGAATCCAGGTCTACCTAACATAACATATGACTCTGGGAATCCAGGTCTACCTAACATAACATATGACTCTGGGAATCCAGGTCTACCTAACATAACATATGACTCTGGGAATCCAGGTCTACTTAACATAACATATGACTCTGGGAATCCAAATCTACCTAACATAACATATGACTCTGAGAATCCAGATCTACCTAACATAACATATGACTCTGGGAATCCAGGTCTACCTGACATAACATATGACTCTGGGATTCCAAGTCTACTTAATATAACATATGACTCTGGGAATCCGGGTCTACCTAACATAACATATGACTCTGGGAATCCAGGTCTACCTAGCATAACATAGGACTCTGGGAATCCAAGTCTACCTAACATAACATATGACTCTGGGAATCCAAGTCTACTTAATATAACATATGACTCTGGGAATCCAGGTCTACCTAACATAACATATGACTCTGGGAATCCAGGTCTACCTAACATAACATATGACACTGGGAATCCAGGTCTACCTAACATAACAGATGACTCTGGGAATCCAGGTCTACCTAACATAGCATATGACTTTGGCAATCCAGGTCTACCTAACATAACATATGACTCTGGTAATCCAGGTCTACCTAACATAACATATGACTCTGGGAATCCAGGTCTACCTAACATAACATAGGACTCTGGGAATCCAGATCTACCTAACATAACATAGGACTCTGGGAATCCAGGTCTACCTAACATAACATATGACTCTGGGAATCCAGGTCTATCTAACATAACATAGGACTCTGGGAATCCAGGTCTATCTAACATAACATATGACTCTGGGAATCCAGGTCTATCTAACATAACATAGGACTCTGCGAATCCAGGTCTACCTAACATAACATAGGACTCTGGGAATCCAGGTCAATCTAACATAACATAGGACTCTGGTAATCCAGGTCTACCTAACATAACATAGGACTCTGGGAATCCAGGTCTACCTAACATAACATATGACTCTGGGAATCTAGGTCTACCTAACATTACATATGACTCTGGGAATCCAGGTCTACCTAACATAACATAGGACTCTGGGAATCCAGGTCTACCTAACATAACATATGACTCTAGGAATCCAGGTCTACCTAGCATAACATATGACTCTGGGAATCCAGGTCTACCTAACATAATATATGATTATGGGAATCCAAGTCTACCTAACATAACATATGACTGGGAATCCAGGTCTACCTAACATAACATATGACTCTAGGAATCCAGGTCTACCTAACATAGCATATGACTCTGGGAATCCAGGTCTACCTAACATAACATATGACTCTGAGAATCCAGGTCTACCTCACATAACATATGACTCTGGGAATCCAGGTCTACCTAACATAACATATGACTCTGTGAATCCAGGTCTACCTAACATAACAGATGACTCTGAGAATCCAGGTCTACCTTACATAGCATATGACTCTGGGAATCCAGGTCTACCTAATATAGCATATGACTCTGGGAATCCAGGTCTACCTAACATAACATAGGACTCTGGGAATCCAGGTCTACCTAACATAACATATGACTTTGGGAATCCAGGTCTACCTAACATAACATATGACTCTGGGAATCCAGGTCTACCTAACATATGATATGACTCTGGGAATCCAGGTCTACCTAACATAACATAGGACTCTTGGAATCCAGGTCTACCTAACATAACATATGTCTCTGGGAATCCAGGTCTACCTAACATAACATAGGACTCTGGGAATCCAGGTCTACCTAACATAACATATGACTCTGGGAATCCAGGTCTACCTAACATAACATATGACTCTGGGAATCCAGGTCTATCTAACATAACATAGGACTCTTGGAATCCAGGTCTACCTAACATAACATAGGACTCTGGGAATCCAGGTCTACCTAACATAACATATGACTCTGGGAATCCAGGTCTACCTAACATAACATAGGACTCTGGGAATCCAGGTCTACCTAACATAACATATGACTGGGAATCCAGGTCCACCTTACATAACATATGACTCTGGGAATTCAGGTCTATCTAACATAATATATGACTCTGGGAATCCAGGTCTACCTAACATAGCATATGACTATGGGAATCCAGGTCTACCTAACATAACATATGACTCTGGAAATCCAGGTCTACCTAACATAACATATGACTCTGGGATTCCAGGTCTACCTAACATAACATAGGACTCTGGGAATCCAGGTCTACCTAACATAACATATGACTTTGGGTATCCAGGTCTACCTACCATAACATATGACTCTGGGAATCCAGGTCTACCTAACATAACATATGACTCTGGGAATCCAGGTCTACCTACCATAACATATGACTCTGGGAATCCAGGTCTACCTAACATAACATATGACTCTGGGAATCCAGGTCTACCTAACATAACATATGACTCTGGGAATCCAGGTCTACCTAACATAACATATGACTCTGGGAATCCAGGTCTACTTAACATAACATATGACTCTGGGAATCCAAATCTACCTAACATAACATATGACTCTGAGAATCCAGATCTACCTAACATAACATATGACTCTGGGAATCCAGGTTTACCTAACATAACATAGGATTCTGGGAATCCAGGTCTACCTAACATAATATATGATTCTGGGAATCCAATTCTACCTAACATAACATATGACTCTAGGAATCCAAGTCTACCTAGCATAACATATGACTCTGGGAATCCAGGTCTACCTAACATAATATATGATTCTGGGAATCCAATTCTACCTAACATAACATATGACTCTAGGAATCCAGGTCTACCTAACATAACATATGACTCTGAGAATCCAGGTCTACCTAACATAACATATGACTCTGGGAATCCAGGTCTACCTAACATAACATATGACTCTGGGAATCCAGGTCTACCTAACATAACATAGGACTCTGGGAATCCAGGTCTACCTAACATAGCATATGACTCTGGGAATCCAGGTCTACCTAACATAACATAGGACTCTGGGAATCCAGGTCTACCTAACATAACATAGGATTCTGGGAATCCAGGTCTACCTAACATAACATATGACTCTGGGAATCCAGGTCTACCTAACATAACATAGGACTCTGGGAATCCTGGTCTACCTAACATAACATAGGACTCTGGGAATCCAGGTCTACCTAACATACCATATGACTCTGGGAATCCAGGTCTACCTAACATAACATATGACTGGGAATCCAGGTCCACCTAACATAACATATGACTCTGGGAATTCAGGTCTACCTAACATAATATATGACTCTGGGAATCCAGGTCTACCTAACATAACATATGACTCTGGGAATCCAGGTCTACCTAACATAACATATGACTCTAGGAATCCAAGTCTACCTAGCATAACATATGACTCTGGGAATCCAGGTCTACCTAACATAATATATGATTCTGGGAATCCAATTCTACCTAACATAACATATGACTCTAGGAATCCAGGTCTACCTAACATAACATATGACTCTGAGAATCCAGGTCTACCTAACATAGCATATGATTCTGGGAATCCAGGTCTACCTAATATAACATATGACTCTAGGAATCCAGGTCTACCTAACATAACATAGGACTCTGGGAATCCAGGTCTACCTAACATAACAGAGGACTCTGGGAATCCAGGTCTACCTAAAATAACATAGAACTCTGGGAATGCAGGTCTACCTAACATAACATAGGACTCTAGGAATCCAGGTCTACCTAACATAACATAGGACTCTGGGAATCCAGGTCTACCTAATATAACATATGACTGGGAATCCAGGTCTACCTAACATAACATATGTCTCTTGGAATCCAGGTGTACCTAACATAACATATGACTCTGGGAATCCAGGTCTACCTAACATAACATATGACTCTGGGAATTCAGGTCTGCCTAACAAAAAATATGACTCTGGGAATCCAGGTCTACCTAACATAACATATGACTCTGGGATTCCAGGTCTACCTAACATAACATATGACTCTGGGAATCCAGGTCTACCTAACATAACATATGACTCTGGGAATCCAGGTCTACCTAACATAACATATGACTCTGGGAATCCAAGTCTACCTAACATAACATATGACTCTGGGAATCCAAGTCTACTTAATATAACATATGACTCTGGGAATCCAGGTCTACCTAACATAACATATGACTCGGGGAATCCAGGTCTACCTAACATAATATAGGACTCTGGGAATCCAGGTCTACCTAACATAACATATGACTATGGGAATCCAGGTCTACCTAACATAACATATGACTCTGGGAATCCAGGTCTACCTAACATAACATATGACTCTGGGATTCCAGGTCTACCTAACATAACATAGGACTCTGGGAATCCAGGTCTACCTAACATAACATATGACTTTGGGTATCCAGGTCTACCTACCATAACATATGACTCTGGGAATCCAGGTCTACCTAACATAACATATGACTCTGGGAATCCAGGTCTACCTACCATAACATATGACTCTGGGAATCCAGGTCTACCTAACATAACATATGACTCTGGGAATCCAGGTCTACCTAACATAACATATGACTCTGGGAATCCAGGTCTACCTAACATAACATATGACTCTGGGAATCCAGGTCTACCTAACATAACATATGACTCTGGGAATCCAAATCTACCTAACATAACATATGACTCTGAAAATCCAGATCTACCTAACATAACATATGACTCTGGGAATCCAGGTCTACCTGACATAACATATGACTCTGGGATTCCAAGTCTACTTAATATAACATATGACTCTGGGAATCCGGGTCTACCTAACATAACATATGACTCTGGGAATCCAGGTCTACCTAGCATAACATAGGACTCTGGGAATCCAAGTCTACCTAACATAACATATGACTCTGGGAATCCAAGTCTACTTAATATAACATATGACTCTGGGAATCCAGGTCTACCTAACATAACATATGACTCTGGGAATCCAGGTCTACCTAGCATAACATATGACACTGGGAATCCAGGTCTACCTAACATAACAGATGACTCTGGGAATCCAGGTCTACCTAACATAGCATATGACTTTGGGAATCCAGGTCTACCTAACATAACATATGACTCTGGTAATCCAGGTCTACCTACCATAACATATGACTCTGGGAATCCAGGTCTACCTAACATAACATAGGACTCTGGGAATCCAGATCTACCTAACATAACATAGGACTCTGGGAATCCAGGTCTACCTAACATAACATATGACTCTGGGAATCCAGATCTACCTAACATAACATAGGACTCTGGGAATCCAGGTCTACCTAACATAACATATGACTCTGGGAATCCAGGTCTATCTAACATAACATAGGACTCTGTGAATCCAGGTCTACCTAACATAACATATGACTCTGGGAATCCAGGTCTATCTAACATAACATAGGACTCTGGGAATCCAGGTCTACCTAACATAACATATGACTCTGGGAATCCAGGTCTACCTAACATAACATAGGACTCTGGGAATCCAGATCTACCTAACATAACATAGGACTCTGGGAATCCAAATCTACCTAACATAACATAGGACTCTAGGAATCCAGGTCTACCTAACATAGCATATGACTTTGGGTATCCAGGTCTACCTAACATAACATATGACTCTGGGAATCCAGGTCTACCTAACATAACATATGACTCTGGGAATCCAGGTCTACCTAACATAACATAGGACTCTGGGAATCCAGGTCTACCTAACATAACATATGACTCTGGGAATCCAGGTCTACCTAACATAACATATGACTCTGGGAATCCAGGTCTACCTAACATAACATATGACTGGGAATCCAGGTCCACCTAACATAACATATGACTCTGGGAATTCAGGTCTACCTAACATAATATATGACTCTGGGAATCCAGGTCTACCTAACATAACATATGACTCTGGGAATCCAGGTCTACCTAACATAACATATGACTCTGGGAATCCAGGTCTACCTAACATAACATATGACTGGGAATCCAGGTCTACCTAACATAACATATGACTCTAGGAATCCAGGTCTACCTAACATAGCATATGACTCTGGGAATCCAGGTCTACCTAAAATAGCATATGACTCTGGAAATCCAGGTCTACCTAATATAGCATATGACTCTAGGAATCCAGGTCTACCTAACATAACATAGGACTCTGGGAATCCACGTCTACCTAACATAACAGAGGACTCTGGGAATCCAGGTCTACCTAACATAACATATGACTCTGGGAATCCAGGTCTACCTAACATAACAGAGGACTCTGGGAATCCAGGTCTACCTAAAATAACATAGAACTCTGGGAATCCAGGTCTGACTAACATAACATAGGACTCTGGGAATCCAGGTCTACCTAACATAACATAGGACTCTGGGAATCCAGGTCTACCTAATATAACATATGACTGGGAATCCAGGTCTACCTAACATAACATATGACTCTTGGAATCCAGGTCTACCTAACATAACATAGGACTCTGGGAATCCAGGTGTACCTAACATAACATATGACTCTGGGAATCCAGGTCTACCTAACATAACATATGACTCTGGGAATTCAGGTCTGCCTAACAAAAAATATGACTCTGGGAATCCAGGTCTACCTAACATAACATATGACTCTGGGATTCCAGGTCTACCTAACATAACATATGACTCTGGGAATCCATGTCTACCTAACATAACATATGACTTTGGGAATCCAGGTCTACCTAACATAACATATGACTCTGGGAATCCAAGTCTACCTAACATAACATATGACTCTGGGAATCCAAGTCTACTTAATATAACATATGACTCTGGGAATCCAGGTCTACCTAACATAACATATGACTAGGGGAATCCAGGTCTACCTAACATAATATAGGACTCTGGGAATCCAGGTCTACCTAGCATAACATAGGACTCTGGGAATCCAGGTCTACCTAATATAACATATGACTGGGAATCCAGGTCTACCTAACATAACATATGACTCTGGGAATCCAGGTCTACCTAACATAACATAGGACTCTGGGAATCCAGGTCTACCTAACATAACATATGACTATGGGAATCCAGGTCTACCTAACATAACATATGACTCTGGAAATCCAGGTCTACCTAACATAACATATGACTCTGGGATTCCAGGTCTACCTAACATAACATAGGACTCTGGGAATCCAGGTCTACCTAACATAACATATGACTTTGGGTATCCAGGTCTACCTACCATAACATATGACTCTGGGAATCCAGGTCTACCTAACATAACATATGACTCTGGGAATCCAGGTCTACCTACCATAACATATGACTCTGGGAATCCAGGTCTACCTAACATAACATATGACTCTGGGAATCCAGGTCTACCTAACATAACATATGACTCTGGGAATCCAGGTCTACCTAACATAACATAGGACTCTTGGAATCCAGGTCTACCTAACATAACATAGGACTCTGGGAATCCAGGTCTACCTAACATAACATATGACTCTGGGAATCCAGGTCTACCTAACATAACATAGGACTCTGGGAATCCAGGTCTACCTAACATAACATATGACTGGGAATCCAGGTCCACCTTACATAACATATGACTCTGGGAATTTAGGTCTATCTAACACAATATATGACTCTGGGAATCCAGGTCTACCTAACATAGCATATGACTATGGGAATCCAGGTCTACCTAACATAACATATGACTCTGGAAATCCAGGTCTACCTAACATAACATATGACTCTGGGATTCCAGGTCTACCTAACATAACATAGGACTCTGGGAATCCAGGTCTACCTAACATAACATATGACTTTGGGTATCCAGGTCTACCTACCATAACATATGACTCTGGGAATCCAGGTCTACCTACCATAACATATGACTCTGGGAATCCAGGTCTACCTAACATAACATATGACTCTGGGAATCCAGGTCTACCTAACATAACATATGACTCTGGGAATCCAGGTCTACCTAACATAACATATGACTCTGGGAATCCAGGTCTACTTAACATAACATATGACTCTGGGAATCCAAATCTACCTAACATAACATATGACTCTGAGAATCCAGATCTACCTAACATAACATATGACTCTGGGAATCCAGGTCTACCTGACATAACATATGACTCTGGGATTCCAAGTCTACTTAATATAACATATGACTCTGGGAATCCGGGTCTACCTAACATAACATATGACTCTGGGAATCCAGGTCTACCTAGCATAACATAGGACTCTGGGAATCCAAGTCTACCTAACATAACATATGACTCTGGGAATCCAAGTCTACTTAATATAACATATGACTCTGGGAATCCAGGTCTACCTAACATAACATATGACTCTGGGAATCCAGGTCTACCTAACATAACATATGACACTGGGAATCCAGGTCTACCTAACATAACAGAAGACTCTGGGAATCCAGGTCTACCTTACATAGCATATGACTTTGGCAATCCAGGTCTACCTAACATAACATATGACTCTGGTAATCCAGGTCTACCTAACATAACATATGACTCTGGGAATCCAGGTCTACCTAACATAACATAGGACTCTGGGAATCCAGATCTACCTAACATAACATAGGACTCTGGGAATCCAGGTCTACCTAACATAACATATGACTCTGGGAATCCAGGTCTATCTAACATAACATAGGACTCTGGGAATCCAGGTCTATCTAACATAACATATGACTCTGGGAATCCAGGTCTATCTAACATAACATAGGACTCTGCGAATCCAGGTCTACCTAACATAACATAGGACTCTGGGAATCCAGGTCAATCTAACATAACATAGGACTCTGGTAATCCAGGTCTACCTAACATAACATAGGACTCTGGGAATCCAGGTCTACCTAACATAACATATGACTCTGGGAATCTAGGTCTACCTAACATTACATATGACTCTGGGAATCCAGGTCTACCTAACATAACATAGGACTCTGGGAATCCAGGTCTACCTAACATAATATATGATTATGGGAATCCAAGTCTACCTAACATAACATATGACTGGGAATCCAGGTCTACCTAACATAACATATGACTCTAGGAATCCAGGTCTACCTAACATAGCATATGACTCTGGGAATCCAGGTCTACCTAACATAACATATGACTCTGAGAATCCAGGTCTACCTAACATAACATATGACTCTGGGAATCCAGGTCTACCTAAAATAACATATGACTCTGTGAATCCAGGTCTACCTAACATAACAGATGACTCTGAGAATCCAGGTCTACCTTACATAGCATATGACTCTGGGAATCCAGGTCTACCTAATATAACATATGACTCTGGGAATCCAGGTCTACCTAACATAACATATGACTCTGGGAATCCAGGTCTACCTAACATAACATAGGACTCTTGGAATCCAGGTCTACCTAACATAGCATATGTCTCTGGGAATCCAGGTCTACCTAACATAACATAGGACTCTGGGAATCCAGGTCTACCTAACATAACATATGACTCTGGGAATCCAGGTCTACCTAACATAACATATGACTCTGGGAATCCAGGTCTATCTAACATAACATAGGACTCTTGGAATCCAGGTCTACCTAACATAACATAGGACTCTGGGAATCCAGGTCTACCTAACATAACATAGGACTCTGGGAATCCAGGTCTACCTAACATAACATATGACTGGGAATCCAGGTCCACCTTACATAACATATGACTCTGGGAATTCAGGTCTATCTAACATAATATATGACTCTGGGAATCCAGGTCTACCTAACATAACATATGACTCTGGGAATCCAGGTCTACCTAACATAACATATGACTCTAGGAATCCAGGTCTACCTAGCATAGCATATGACTCTGGGAATCCATGTCTACCTAACATAATATATGATTCTGGGAATCCAAGTCTACCTAACATAACATATGACTGGGAATCCAGGTCTACCTAACATAACATATGACTCTAGGAATCCAGGTCTACCTAACATAGCATATGACTCTGGGAATCCAGGTCTACCTAACATAACATATGACTCTGAGAATCCAGGTCTACCTAACATAACAGATGACTCTGGGAATCCAGGTCTACCTAACATAGCATATGACTCTGGGAATCCAGGTCTACCTAGCATAACATAGGACTCTGGGAATCCAGGTCTACCTAACATAACTTAGGACTCTGGAAATCCAGGTCTACCTAACATAACATATGACTCTGGGAATCCAGGTCTACCTAACATAACATAGGACTGGGAATCCAGGTCTACCTAACATAACATATGACTCTTGGAATGCAGGTCTACCTAACATAACATAGGACTCTGGGAATCCAGGTCTACCTAACATAACATATGACTCTGGGAATCCAGGTCTACCTAACATAACATATGACTCTGGGAATTCAGGTCTGCCTTACAAAAAATATGACTCTGGGAATCCAGGTCTACCTAACATAACATATGACTCTGGGAATCCAAGTCTACCTAATATAACATATGACTCTGGAATTCCAGGTCTACCTAACATAATATATGACTCTGGGAATCCAGGTCTACCTAGCATAACATATGACTCTGGGAATCCAGGTCTACCTAACCTAACATAGGACTCTGGGAATCCAAGTCTACCTAACATAACATATGACTCTGGGAATCCAAGTCTACTTAATATAACATATGACTCTGGGAATCCAGGTCTACCTAACATAACATATGACTCGGGGAATCCAGGTCTACCTAACATAATATAGGACTCTGGGAATCCAGGTCTACCTAGCATAACATAGGACTCTGGGAATCCAGGTCTACCTAACATAACATATGACTGGGAATCCAGGTCTACCTAACATAACATATGACTCTGGGAATCCAGGTCTACCTAGCATAACATATGACTCTGGGAATCCAGGTCTACCTAACATAACATATGACTCTGGAAATCCAGGTCTACCTAACATAACATATGACTCTGGGATTCCAGGTCTACCTAACATAACATAGGACTCTGGGAATCCAGGTCTACCTAACATAACATATGACTTTGGGTATCCAGGTCTACCTACCATAACATATGACTCTGGGAATCCAGGTCTACCTAACATAACATATGACTCTGGGAATCCAGGTCTACCTACCATAACATATGACTCTGGGAATCCAGGTCTACCTAACATAACATATGACTCTGGGAATCCAGGTCTACCTAACATAACATATGACTCTGGGAATCCAGGTCTACCTAACATAACATATGACTCTGGGAATCCAGGTCTACTTAACATAACATATGACTCTGGGAATCCAAATCTACCTAACATAACATATGACTCTGAGAATCCAGATCTACCTAACATAACATATGACTCTGGGAATCCAGGTCTACCTGACATAACATATGACTCTGGGATTCCAAGTCTACTTAATATAACATATGACTCTGGGAATCCGGGTCTACCTAACATAACATATGACTCTGGGAATCCAGGTCTACCTAGCATAACATAGGACTCTGGGAATCCAAGTCTACCTAACATAACATATGACTCTGGGAATCCAAGTCTACTTAATATAACATATGACTCTGGGAATCCAGGTCTACCTAACATAACATATGACTCTGGGAATCCAGGTCTACCTAACATAACATATGACACTGGGAATCCAGGTCTACCTAACATAACAGATGACTCTGGGAATCCAGGTCTACCTAACATAGCATATGACTTTGGCAATCCAGGTCTACCTAACATAACATATGACTCTGGTAATCCAGGTCTACCTAACATAACATATGACTCTGGGAATCCAGGTCTACCTAACATAACATAGGACTCTGGGAATCCAGATCTACCTAACATAACATAGGACTCTGGGAATCCAGGTCTACCTAACATAACATATGACTCTGGGAATCCAGGTCTATCTAACATAACATAGGACTCTGGGAATCCAGGTCTATCTAACATAACATATGACTCTGGGAATCCAGGTCTATCTAACATAACATAGGACTCTGCGAATCCAGGTCTACCTAACATAACATAGGACTCTGGGAATCCAGGTCAATCTAACATAACATAGGACTCTGGTAATCCAGGTCTACCTAACATAACATAGGACTCTGGGAATCCAGGTCTACCTAACATAACATATGACTCTGGGAATCTAGGTCTACCTAACATTACATATGACTCTGGGAATCCAGGTCTACCTAACATAACATAGGACTCTGGGAATCCAGGTCTACCTAACATAACATATGACTCTAGGAATCCAGGTCTACCTAGCATAACATATGACTCTGGGAATCCAGGTCTACCTAACATAATATATGATTATGGGAATCCAAGTCTACCTAACATAACATATGACTGGGAATCCAGGTCTACCTAACATAACATATGACTCTAGGAATCCAGGTCTACCTAACATAGCATATGACTCTGGGAATCCAGGTCTACCTAACATAACATATGACTCTGAGAATCCAGGTCTACCTCACATAACATATGACTCTGGGAATCCAGGTCTACCTAACATAACATATGACTCTGTGAATCCAGGTCTACCTAACATAACAGATGACTCTGAGAATCCAGGTCTACCTTACATAGCATATGACTCTGGGAATCCAGGTCTACCTAATATAGCATATGACTCTGGGAATCCAGGTCTACCTAACATAACATAGGACTCTGGGAATCCAGGTCTACCTAACATAACATATGACTTTGGGAATCCAGGTCTACCTAACATAACATATGACTCTGGGAATCCAGGTCTACCTAACATATCATATGACTCTGGGAATCCAGGTCTACCTAACATAACATAGGACTCTTGGAATCCAGGTCTACCTAACATAGCATATGTCTCTGGGAATCCAGGTCTACCTAACATAACATAGGACTCTGGGAATCCAGGTCTACCTAACATAACATATGACTCTGGGAATCCAGGTCTACCTAACATAACATATGACTCTGGGAATCCAGGTCTATCTAACATAACATAGGACTCTTGGAATCCAGGTCTACCTAACATAACATAGGACTCTGGGAATCCAGGTCTACCTAACATAACATATGACTCTGGGAATCCAGGTCTACCTAACATAACATAGGACTCTGGGAATCCAGGTCTACCTAACATAACATATGACTGGGAATCCAGGTCCACCTTACATAACATATGACTCTGGGAATTCAGGTCTATCTAACATAATATATGACTCTGGGAATCCAGGTCTACCTAACATAGCATATGACTATGGGAATCCAGGTCTACCTAACATAACATATGACTCTGGAAATCCAGGTCTACCTAACATAACATATGACTCTGGGATTCCAGGTCTACCTAACATAACATAGGACTCTGGGAATCCAGGTCTACCTAACATAACATATGACTTTGGGTATCCAGGTCTACCTACCATAACATATGACTCTGGGTATCCAGGTCTACCTACCATAACATATGACTCTGGGAATCCAGGTCTACCTACCATAACATATGACTCTGGGAATCCAGGTCTACCTAACATAACATATGACTCTGGGAATCCAGGTCTACCTAACATAACATATGACTCTGGGAATCCAGGTCTACCTAACATAACATATGACTCTGGGAATCCAGGTCTACTTAACATAACATATGACTCTGGGATTCCAGGTCTACCTAACATAACATAGGACTCTGGGAATCCAGGTCTACCTAACATAACATATGACTTTGGGTATCCAGGTCTACCTACCATAACATATGACTCTGGGAATCCAGGTCTACCTAACATAACATATGACTCTGGGAATCCAGGTCTACCTACCATAACATATGACTCTGGGAATCCAGGTCTACCTAACATAACATATGACTCTGGGAATCCAGGTCTACCTAACATAACATATGACTCTGGGAATCCAGGTCTACCTAACATAACATATGACTCTGGGAATCCAGGTCTACTTAACATAACATATGACTCTGGGAATCCAAATCTACCTAACATAACATATGACTCTGAGAATCCAGATCTACCTAACATAACATATGACTCTGGGAATCCAGGTCTACCTGACATAACATATGACTCTGGGATTCCAAGTCTACTTAATATAACATATGACTCTGGGAATCCGGGTCTACCTAACATAACATATGACTCTGGGAATCCAGGTCTACCTAGCATAACATAGGACTCTGGGAATCCAAGTCTACCTAACATAACATATGACTCTGGGAATCCAAGTCTACTTAATATAACATATGACTCTGGGAATCCAGGTCTACCTAACATAACATATGACTCTGGGAATCCAGGTCTACCTAACATAACATATGACACTGGGAATCCAGGTCTACCTAACATAACAGATGACTCTGGGAATCCAGGTCTACCTAACATAGCATATGACTTTGGCAATCCAGGTCTACCTAACATAACATATGACTCTGGTAATCCAGGTCTACCTAACATAACATATGACTCTGGGAATCCAGGTCTACCTAACATAACATAGGACTCTGGGAATCCAGATCTACCTAACATAACATAGGACTCTGGGAATCCAGGTCTACCTAACATAACATATGACTCTGGGAATCCAGGTCTATCTAACATAACATAGGACTCTGGGAATCCAGGTCTATCTAACATAACATATGACTCTGGGAATCCAGGTCTATCTAACATAACATAGGACTCTGCGAATCCAGGTCTACCTAACATAACATAGGACTCTGGGAATCCAGGTCAATCTAACATAACATAGGACTCTGGTAATCCAGGTCTACCTAACATAACATAGGACTCTGGGAATCCAGGTCTACCTAACATAACATATGACTCTGGGAATCTAGGTCTACCTAACATTACATATGACTCTGGGAATCCAGGTCTACCTAACATAACATAGGACTCTGGGAATCCAGGTCTACCTAACATAACATATGACTCTAGGAATCCAGGTCTACCTAGCATAACATATGACTCTGGGAATCCAGGTCTACCTAACATAATATATGATTATGGGAATCCAAGTCTACCTAACATAACATATGACTGGGAATCCAGGTCTACCTAACATAACATATGACTCTAGGAATCCAGGTCTACCTAACATAGCATATGACTCTGGGAATCCAGGTCTACCTAACATAACATATGACTCTGAGAATCCAGGTCTACCTCACATAACATATGACTCTGGGAATCCAGGTCTACCTAACATAACATATGACTCTGTGAATCCAGGTCTACCTAACATAACAGATGACTCTGAGAATCCAGGTCTACCTTACATAGCATATGACTCTGGGAATCCAGGTCTACCTAATATAGCATATGACTCTGGGAATCCAGGTCTACCTAACATAACATAGGACTCTGGGAATCCAGGTCTACCTAACATAACATATGACTTTGGGAATCCAGGTCTACCTAACATAACATATGACTCTGGGAATCCAGGTCTACCTAACATATCATATGACTCTGGGAATCCAGGTCTACCTAACATAACATAGGACTCTTGGAATCCAGGTCTACCTAACATAGCATATGTCTCTGGGAATCCAGGTCTACCTAACATAACATAGGACTCTGGGAATCCAGGTCTACCTAACATAACATATGACTCTGGGAATCCAGGTCTACCTAACATAACATATGACTCTGGGAATCCAGGTCTATCTAACATAACATAGGACTCTTGGAATCCAGGTCTACCTAACATAACATAGGACTCTGGGAATCCAGGTCTACCTAACATAACATATGACTCTGGGAATCCAGGTCTACCTAACATAACATAGGACTCTGGGAATCCAGGTCTACCTAACATAACATATGACTGGGAATCCAGGTCCACCTTACATAACATATGACTCTGGGAATTCAGGTCTATCTAACATAATATATGACTCTGGGAATCCAGGTCTACCTAACATAGCATATGACTATGGGAATCCAGGTCTACCTAACATAACATATGACTCTGGAAATCCAGGTCTACCTAACATAACATATGACTCTGGGATTCCAGGTCTACCTAACATAACATAGGACTCTGGGAATCCAGGTCTACCTAACATAACATATGACTTTGGGTATCCAGGTCTACCTACCATAACATATGACTCTGGGAATCCAGGTCTACCTAACATAACATATGACTCTGGGAATCCAGGTCTACCTACCATAACATATGACTCTGGGAATCCAGGTCTACCTAACATAACATATGACTCTGGGAATCCAGGTCTACCTAACATAACATATGACTCTGGGAATCCAGGTCTACCTAACATAACATATGACTCTGGGAATCCAGGTCTACTTAACATAACATATGACTCTGGGAATCCAAATCTACCTAACATAACATATGACTCTGAGAATCCAGATCTACCTAACATAACATATGACTCTGGGAATCCAGGTTTACCTAACATAACATAGGATTCTGGGAATCCAGGTCTACCTAACATAATATATGATTCTGGGAATCCAATTCTACCTAACATAACATATGACTCTAGGAATCCAAGTCTACCTAGCATAACATATGACTCTGGGAATCCAGGTCTACCTAACATAATATATGATTCTGGGAATCCAATTCTACCTAACATAACATATGACTCTAGGAATCCAGGTCTACCTAACATAACATATGACTCTGAGAATCCAGGTCTACCTAACATAACATATGACTCTGGGAATCCAGGTCTACCTAACATAACATATGACTCTGGGAATCCAGGTCTACCTAACATAACATAGGACTCTGGGAATCCAGGTCTACCTAACATAGCATATGACTCTGGGAATCCAGGTCTACCTAACATAACATAGGACTCTGGGAATCCAGGTCTACCTAACATAACATAGGATTCTGGGAATCCAGGTCTACCTAACATAACATATGACTCTGGGAATCCAGGTCTACCTAACATAACATAGGACTCTGGGAATCCTGGTCTACCTAACATAACATAGGACTCTGGGAATCCAGGTCTACCTAACATACCATATGACTCTGGGAATCCAGGTCTACCTAACATAACATATGACTGGGAATCCAGGTCCACCTAACATAACATATGACTCTGGGAATTCAGGTCTACCTAACATAATATATGACTCTGGGAATCCAGGTCTACCTAACATAACATATGACTCTGGGAATCCAGGTCTACCTAACATAACATATGACTCTAGGAATCCAAGTCTACCTAGCATAACATATGACTCTGGGAATCCAGGTCTACCTAACATAATATATGATTCTGGGAATCCAATTCTACCTAACATAACATATGACTCTAGGAATCCAGGTCTACCTAACATAACATATGACTCTGAGAATCCAGGTCTACCTAACATAGCATATGATTCTGGGAATCCAGGTCTACCTAATATAACATATGACTCTAGGAATCCAGGTCTACCTAACATAACATAGGACTCTGGGAATCCAGGTCTACCTAACATAACAGAGGACTCTGGGAATCCAGGTCTACCTAAAATAACATAGAACTCTGGGAATGCAGGTCTACCTAACATAACATAGGACTCTAGGAATCCAGGTCTACCTAACATAACATAGGACTCTGGGAATCCAGGTCTACCTAATATAACATATGACTGGGAATCCAGGTCTACCTAACATAACATATGTCTCTTGGAATCCAGGTGTACCTAACATAACATATGACTCTGGGAATCCAGGTCTACCTAACATAACATATGACTCTGGGAATTCAGGTCTGCCTAACAAAAAATATGACTCTGGGAATCCAGGTCTACCTAACATAACATATGACTCTGGGATTCCAGGTCTACCTAACATAACATATGACTCTGGGAATCCAGGTCTACCTAACATAACATATGACTCTGGGAATCCAGGTCTACCTAACATAACATATGACTCTGGGAATCCAAGTCTACCTAACATAACATATGACTCTGGGAATCCAAGTCTACTTAATATAACATATGACTCTGGGAATCCAGGTCTACCTAACATAACATATGACTCGGGGAATCCAGGTCTACCTAACATAATATAGGACTCTGGGAATCCAGGTCTACCTAACATAACATATGACTATGGGAATCCAGGTCTACCTAACATAACATATGACTCTGGGAATCCAGGTCTACCTAACATAACATATGACTCTGGGATTCCAGGTCTACCTAACATAACATAGGACTCTGGGAATCCAGGTCTACCTAACATAACATATGACTTTGGGTATCCAGGTCTACCTACCATAACATATGACTCTGGGAATCCAGGTCTACCTAACATAACATATGACTCTGGGAATCCAGGTCTACCTACCATAACATATGACTCTGGGAATCCAGGTCTACCTAACATAACATATGACTCTGGGAATCCAGGTCTACCTAACATAACATATGACTCTGGGAATCCAGGTCTACCTAACATAACATATGACTCTGGGAATCCAGGTCTACCTAACATAACATATGACTCTGGGAATCCAAATCTACCTAACATAACATATGACTCTGAAAATCCAGATCTACCTAACATAACATATGACTCTGGGAATCCAGGTCTACCTGACATAACATATGACTCTGGGATTCCAAGTCTACTTAATATAACATATGACTCTGGGAATCCGGGTCTACCTAACATAACATATGACTCTGGGAATCCAGGTCTACCTAGCATAACATAGGACTCTGGGAATCCAAGTCTACCTAACATAACATATGACTCTGGGAATCCAAGTCTACTTAATATAACATATGACTCTGGGAATCCAGGTCTACCTAACATAACATATGACTCTGGGAATCCAGGTCTACCTAGCATAACATATGACACTGGGAATCCAGGTCTACCTAACATAACAGATGACTCTGGGAATCCAGGTCTACCTAACATAGCATATGACTTTGGGAATCCAGGTCTACCTAACATAACATATGACTCTGGTAATCCAGGTCTACCTACCATAACATATGACTCTGGGAATCCAGGTCTACCTAACATAACATAGGACTCTGGGAATCCAGATCTACCTAACATAACATAGGACTCTGGGAATCCAGGTCTACCTAACATAACATATGACTCTGGGAATCCAGATCTACCTAACATAACATAGGACTCTGGGAATCCAGGTCTACCTAACATAACATATGACTCTGGGAATCCAGGTCTATCTAACATAACATAGGACTCTGTGAATCCAGGTCTACCTAACATAACATATGACTCTGGGAATCCAGGTCTATCTAACATAACATAGGACTCTGGGAATCCAGGTCTACCTAACATAACATATGACTCTGGGAATCCAGGTCTACCTAACATAACATAGGACTCTGGGAATCCAGATCTACCTAACATAACATAGGACTCTGGGAATCCAAATCTACCTAACATAACATAGGACTCTAGGAATCCAGGTCTACCTAACATAGCATATGACTTTGGGTATCCAGGTCTACCTAACATAACATATGACTCTGGGAATCCAGGTCTACCTAACATAACATATGACTCTGGGAATCCAGGTCTACCTAACATAACATAGGACTCTGGGAATCCAGGTCTACCTAACATAACATATGACTCTGGGAATCCAGGTCTACCTAACATAACATATGACTCTGGGAATCCAGGTCTACCTAACATAACATATGACTGGGAATCCAGGTCCACCTAACATAACATATGACTCTGGGAATTCAGGTCTACCTAACATAATATATGACTCTGGGAATCCAGGTCTACCTAACATAACATATGACTCTGGGAATCCAGGTCTACCTAACATAACATATGACTCTGGGAATCCAGGTCTACCTAACATAACATATGACTGGGAATCCAGGTCTACCTAACATAACATATGACTCTAGGAATCCAGGTCTACCTAACATAGCATATGACTCTGGGAATCCAGGTCTACCTAAAATAGCATATGACTCTGGAAATCCAGGTCTACCTAATATAGCATATGACTCTAGGAATCCAGGTCTACCTAACATAACATAGGACTCTGGGAATCCACGTCTACCTAACATAACAGAGGACTCTGGGAATCCAGGTCTACCTAACATAACATATGACTCTGGGAATCCAGGTCTACCTAACATAACAGAGGACTCTGGGAATCCAGGTCTACCTAAAATAACATAGAACTCTGGGAATCCAGGTCTGACTAACATAACATAGGACTCTGGGAATCCAGGTCTACCTAACATAACATAGGACTCTGGGAATCCAGGTCTACCTAATATAACATATGACTGGGAATCCAGGTCTACCTAACATAACATATGACTCTTGGAATCCAGGTCTACCTAACATAACATAGGACTCTGGGAATCCAGGTGTACCTAACATAACATATGACTCTGGGAATCCAGGTCTACCTAACATAACATATGACTCTGGGAATTCAGGTCTGCCTAACAAAAAATATGACTCTGGGAATCCAGGTCTACCTAACATAACATATGACTCTGGGATTCCAGGTCTACCTAACATAACATATGACTCTGGGAATCCATGTCTACCTAACATAACATATGACTTTGGGAATCCAGGTCTACCTAACATAACATATGACTCTGGGAATCCAAGTCTACCTAACATAACATATGACTCTGGGAATCCAAGTCTACTTAATATAACATATGACTCTGGGAATCCAGGTCTACCTAACATAACATATGACTAGGGGAATCCAGGTCTACCTAACATAATATAGGACTCTGGGAATCCAGGTCTACCTAGCATAACATAGGACTCTGGGAATCCAGGTCTACCTAATATAACATATGACTGGGAATCCAGGTCTACCTAACATAACATATGACTCTGGGAATCCAGGTCTACCTAACATAACATAGGACTCTGGGAATCCAGGTCTACCTAACATAACATATGACTATGGGAATCCAGGTCTACCTAACATAACATATGACTCTGGAAATCCAGGTCTACCTAACATAACATATGACTCTGGGATTCCAGGTCTACCTAACATAACATAGGACTCTGGGAATCCAGGTCTACCTAACATAACATATGACTTTGGGTATCCAGGTCTACCTACCATAACATATGACTCTGGGAATCCAGGTCTACCTAACATAACATATGACTCTGGGAATCCAGGTCTACCTACCATAACATATGACTCTGGGAATCCAGGTCTACCTAACATAACATATGACTCTGGGAATCCAGGTCTACCTAACATAACATATGACTCTGGGAATCCAGGTCTACCTAACATAACATATGACTCTGGGAATCCAGGTCTACTTAACATAACATATGACTCTTGGAATCCAAATCTACCTAACATAACATATGACTCTGAGAATCCAGATCTACCTAACATAACATATGACTCTGGGAATCCAGGTCTACCTGACATAACATATGACTCTGGGATTCCAAGTCTACTTAATATAACATATGACTCTGGGAATCCGGGTCTACCTAACATAACATATGACTCTGGGAATCCAGGTCTACCTAGCATAACATAGGACTCTGGGAATCCAAGTCTACCTAACATAACATATGACTCTGGGAATCCAGGTCTACCTAACATAACATATGACTCTGGGAATCCAGGTCTACCTAACATAACATATGACACTGGGAATCCAGGTCTACCTAACATAACAGATGACTCTGGGAATCCAGGTCTACCTAACATAGCATATGACTTTGGCAATCCAGGTCTACCTAACATAACATATGACTCTGGTAATCCAGGTCTACCTAACATAACATATGACTCTGGGAATCCAGGTCTACCTAACATAACATAGGACTCTGGGAATCCAGATCTACCTAGCATAACATAGGACTCTGGGAATCCAGGTCTACCTAACATAACATATGACTCTGGGAATCCAGGTCTATCTAACATAACATAGGACTCTGGGAATCCAGGTCTATCTAACATAACATAGGACTCTGGGAATCCAGGTCTATCTAACATAACATAGGACTCTGCGAATCCAGGTCTACCTAACATAACATAGGACTCTGGGAATCCAGGTCAATCTAACATAACATAGGACTCTGGTAATCCAGGTCTACCTAACATAACATAGGACTCTGGGAATCCAGGTCTACCTAACATAACATATGACTCTGGGAATCTAGGTCTACCTAACATTACATATGACTCTGGGAATCCAGGTCTACCTAACATAACATAGGACTCTGGGAATCCAGGTCTACCTAACATAACATATGACTCTAGGAATCCAGGTCTACCTAGCATAACATATGACTCTGGGAATCCAGGTCTACCTAACATAATATATGATTATGGGAATCCAAGTCTACCTAACATAACATATGACTGGGAATCCAGGTCTACCTAACATAACATATGACTCTAGGAATCCAGGTCTACCTAACATAGCATATGACTCTGGGAATCCAGGTCTACCTAACATAACATATGACTCTGAGAATCCAGGTCTACCTAACATAACATATGACTCTGGGAATCCAGGTCTACCTAACATAACATATGACTCTGTGAATCCAGGTCTACCTAACATAACAGATGACTCTGAGAATCCAGGTCTACCTTACATAGCATATGACTCTGGGAATCCAGGTCTACCTAATATAACATATGACTCTGGGAATCCAGGTCTACCTAACATAACATAGGACTCTGGGAATCCAGGTCTACCTAACATAACATATGACTTTGGGAATCCAGGTCTACCTAACATAACATATGACTCTGGGAATCCAGGTCTACCTAACATATCATATGACTCTGGGAATCCAGGTCTACCTAACATAACATAGGACTCTTGGAATCCAGGTCTACCTAACATAGCATATGTCTCTGGGAATCCAGGTCTACCTAACATAACATAGGACTCTGGGAATCCAGGTCTACCTAACATAACATATGACTCTGGGAATCCAGGTCTACCTAACATAACATATGACTCTGGGAATCCAGGTCTATCTAACATAACATAGGACTCTTGGAATCCAGGTCTACCTAACATAACATAGGACTCTGGGAATCCAGGTCTACCTAACATAACATATGACTCTGGGAATCCAGGTCTACCTAACATAACATAGGACTCTGGGAATCCAGGTCTACCTAACATAACATATGACTGGGAATCCAGGTCCACCTTACATAACATATGACTCTGGGAATTTAGGTCTATCTAACACAATATATGACTCTGGGAATCCAGGTCTACCTAACATAGCATATGACTATGGGAATCCAGGTCTACCTAACATAACATATGACTCTGGAAATCCAGGTCTACCTAACATAACATATGACTCTGGGATTCCAGGTCTACCTAACATAACATAGGACTCTGGGAATCCAGGTCTACCTAACATAACATATGACTTTGGGTATCCAGGTCTACCTACCATAACATATGACTCTGGGAATCCAGGTCTACCTAACATAACATATGACTCTGGGAATCCAGGTCTACCTACCATAACATATGACTCTGGGAATCCAGGTCTACCTAACATAACATATGACTCTGGGAATCCAGGTCTACCTAACATAACATATGACTCTGGGAATCCAGGTCTACCTAACATAACATATGACTCTGGGAATCCAGGTCTACTTAACATAACATATGACTCTGGGAATCCAAATCTACCTAACATAACATATGACTCTGAGAATCCAGATCTACCTAACATAACATATGACTCTGGGAATCCAGGTCTACCTGACATAACATATGACTCTGGGATTCCAAGTCTACTTAATATAACATATGACTCTGGGAATCCGGGTCTACCTAACATAACATATGACTCTGGGAATCCAGGTCTACCTAGCATAACATAGGACTCTGGGAATCCAAGTCTACCTAACATAACATATGACTCTGGGAATCCAAGTCTACTTAATATAACATATGACTCTGGGAATCCAGGTCTACCTAACATAACATATGACTCTGGGAATCCAGGTCTACCTAACATAACATATGACACTGGGAATCCAGGTCTACCTAACATAACAGAAGACTCTGGGAATCCAGGTCTACCTTACATAGCATATGACTTTGGCAATCCAGGTCTACCTAACATAACATATGACTCTGGTAATCCAGGTCTACCTAACATAACATATGACTCTGGGAATCCAGGTCTACCTAACATAACATAGGACTCTGGGAATCCAGATCTACCTAACATAACATAGGACTCTGGGAATCCAGGTCTACCTAACATAACATATGACTCTGGGAATCCAGGTCTATCTAACATAACATAGGACTCTGGGAATCCAGGTCTATCTAACATAACATATGACTCTGGGAATCCAGGTCTATCTAACATAACATAGGACTCTGCGAATCCAGGTCTACCTAACATAACATAGGACTCTGGGAATCCAGGTCAATCTAACATAACATAGGACTCTGGTAATCCAGGTCTACCTAACATAACATAGGACTCTGGGAATCCAGGTCTACCTAACATAACATATGACTCTGGGAATCTAGGTCTACCTAACATTACATATGACTCTGGGAATCCAGGTCTACCTAACATAACATAGGACTCTGGGAATCCAGGTCTACCTAACATAATATATGATTATGGGAATCCAAGTCTACCTAACATAACATATGACTGGGAATCCAGGTCTACCTAACATAACATATGACTCTAGGAATCCAGGTCTACCTAACATAGCATATGACTCTGGGAATCCAGGTCTACCTAACATAACATATGACTCTGAGAATCCAGGTCTACCTAACATAACATATGACTCTGGGAATCCAGGTCTACCTAAAATAACATATGACTCTGTGAATCCAGGTCTACCTAACATAACAGATGACTCTGAGAATCCAGGTCTACCTTACATAGCATATGACTCTGGGAATCCAGGTCTACCTAATATAACATATGACTCTGGGAATCCAGGTCTACCTAACATAACATAGGACTCTGGGAATCCAGGTCTACCTAACATAACATATGACTTTGGGAATCCAGGTCTACCTAACATAACATATGACTCTGGGAATCCAGGTCTACCTAACATATCATATGACTCTGGGAATCCAGGTCTACCTAACATAACATAGGACTCTTGGAATCCAGGTCTACCTAACATAGCATATGTCTCTGGGAATCCAGGTCTACCTAACATAACATAGGACTCTGGGAATCCAGGTCTACCTAACATAACATATGACTCTGGGAATCCAGGTCTACCTAACATAACATATGACTCTGGGAATCCAGGTCTATCTAACATAACATAGGACTCTTGGAATCCAGGTCTACCTAACATAACATAGGACTCTGGGAATCCAGGTCTACCTAACATAACATAGGACTCTGGGAATCCAGGTCTACCTAACATAACATATGACTGGGAATCCAGGTCCACCTTACATAACATATGACTCTGGGAATTCAGGTCTATCTAACATAATATATGACTCTGGGAATCCAGGTCTACCTAACATAACATATGACTCTGGGAATCCAGGTCTACCTAACATAACATATGACTCTAGGAATCCAGGTCTACCTAGCATAGCATATGACTCTGGGAATCCATGTCTACCTAACATAATATATGATTCTGGGAATCCAAGTCTACCTAACATAACATATGACTGGGAATCCAGGTCTACCTAACATAACATATGACTCTAGGAATCCAGGTCTACCTAACATAGCATATGACTCTGGGAATCCAGGTCTACCTAACATAACATATGACTCTGAGAATCCAGGTCTACCTAACATAACAGATGACTCTGGGAATCCAGGTCTACCTAACATAGCATATGACTCTGGGAATCCAGGTCTACCTAGCATAACATAGGACTCTGGGAATCCAGGTCTACCTAACATAACTTAGGACTCTGGAAATCCAGGTCTACCTAACATAACATATGACTCTGGGAATCCAGGTCTACCTAACATAACATAGGACTGGGAATCCAGGTCTACCTAACATAACATATGACTCTTGGAATGCAGGTCTACCTAACATAACATAGGACTCTGGGAATCCAGGTCTACCTAACATAACATATGACTCTGGGAATCCAGGTCTACCTAACATAACATATGACTCTGGGAATTCAGGTCTGCCTTACAAAAAATATGACTCTGGGAATCCAGGTCTACCTAACATAACATATGACTCTGGGAATCCAAGTCTACCTAATATAACATATGACTCTGGAATTCCAGGTCTACCTAACATAATATATGACTCTGGGAATCCAGGTCTACCTAGCATAACATATGACTCTGGGAATCCAGGTCTACCTAACCTAACATAGGACTCTGGGAATCCAAGTCTACCTAACATAACATATGACTCTGGGAATCCAAGTCTACTTAATATAACATATGACTCTGGGAATCCAGGTCTACCTAACATAACATATGACTCGGGGAATCCAGGTCTACCTAACATAATATAGGACTCTGGGAATCCAGGTCTACCTAGCATAACATAGGACTCTGGGAATCCAGGTCTACCTAACATAACATATGACTGGGAATCCAGGTCTACCTAACATAACATATGACTCTGGGAATCCAGGTCTACCTAGCATAACATATGACTCTGGGAATCCAGGTCTACCTAACATAACATATGACTATGGGAATCCAGGTCTACCTAACATAACATATGACTCTGGGAATCCAGGTCTACCTAACATAACATATGACTCTGGGATTCCAGGTCTACCTAACATAACATAGGACTCTGGGAATCCAGGTCTACCTAACATAACATATGACTTTGGGTATCCAGGTCTACCTACCATAACATATGACTCTGGGAATCCAGGTCTACCTAATATAACATATGACTCTGGGAATCCAGGTCTACCTACCATAACATATGACTCTGGGAATCCAGGTCTACCTAACATAACATATGACTCTGGGATTCCAGGTCTACCTAACATAACATAGGACTCTGGGAATCCAGGTCTACCTAACATAACATATGACTTTGGGTATCCAGGTCTACCTACCATAACATATGACTCTGGGAATCCAGGTCTACCTTATATAACATATGACTCTGGGAATCCAGGTCTACTTAACATAACATATGACTCTGGGAATCCAGGTCTACCTAACATAACATATGACTCTGGGAATCCAGGTCTACCTAACATAACATATGACTCTGGTAATCCAGGTCTACCTAACATAACATATGACTCTGGGAATCCAGGTCTACCTAACATAACATAGGACTCTGGGAATCCAGATCTACCTAACATAACATAGGACTCTGGGAATCCAGGTCTACCTAACATAACATATGACTCTGGGAATCCAGATCTACCTAACATAACATAGGACTCTGGGAATCCAGGTCTACCTAACATAACATATGACTCTGGGAATCCAGGTCTATCTAACATAACATAGGACTCTGTGAATCCAGGTCTACCTAACATAACATATGATTCTGGGAATCCAGGTCTACCTAACATAACATATGACTGGGAATCCAGGTCTACCTAACATAACATATGACTCTGGGAATCCAGGTCTACCTAACATAACATATGACTCTGGGAATCCAGGTCTACCTAACATAACATATGACTATGGGAATCCAGGTCTACCTAACATAACATATGACTCTGGGAATCCAGGTCTACCTAACATAACATATGACTCTGGGATTCCAGGTCTACCTAACATAACATATGACTTTGGGTATCCAGGTCTACCTACCATAACATATGACTCTGGGAATCCAGGTCTACCTAATATAACATATGACTCTGGGAATCCAGGTCTACCTACCATAACATATGACTCTGGGAATCCAGGTCTACCTAACATAACATATGACTCTGGGATTCCAGGTCTACCTAACATAACATAGGACTCTGGGAATCCAGGTCTACCTAACATAACATATGACTTTGGGTATCCAGGTCTACCTAACATAACATATGACTCTGGGAATCCAGGTCTACCTAATATAACATATGACTCTGGGAATCCAGGTCTACCTAACATAACATATGACTCTGGGAATCCAGGTCTACCTAACATAACATATGACTCTGGGAATCCAGGTCTACCTAACATAACATATGACTCTGGTAATCCAGGTCTACCTAACATAACATATGACTCTGGGAATCCAGGTCTACCTAACATAACATAGGACTCTGGGAATCCAGATCTACCTAACATAACATAGGACTCTGGGAATCCAGGTCTACCTAACATAACATATGACTGTGGGAATCCAGATCTACCTAACATAACATAGGACTCTGGGAATCCAGGTCTACCTAACATAACATATGACCCTGGGAATCCAGGTCTATCTAACATAACATAGGACTCTGTGAATCCAGGTCTACCTAACATAACATATGACTCTGGGAATCCAGGTCTATCTAACATAACATAGGACTCTGGGAATCCAGGTCTACCTAACATAACATAGGACTCTGGGAATCCAGGTCTACCTAGCATAACATAGGACTCTGGGAATCCAGGTCTACCTAACATAACATATGACTGGGAATCCAGGTCTACCTAACATAACATATGACTCTGGGAATCCAGGTCTATCTAACATAACATAGGACTCTACGAATCCAGGTCTACCTAACATAACATAGGACTCTGGGAATCCAGGTCTACCTAACATAACATATGACTCTGGGAATCCAGATCTACCTAGCATAACATAGGACTCTGGGAATCCAGGTCTACCTAACATAACATATGACTGGGAATCCAGGTCCACCTAACATAACATATGACTCTGGGAATCCAGGTCTACCTAACATAATATAGGACTCTGGGAATCCAGGTCTACCTAACATAACATATGACTCTGGGAATCCAGGTCTACCTAACATAACATATGACTATGGGAATCCAGGTCTACCTAACATAACATATGACTCTGGGAATCCAGGTCTACCTAACATAACATATGACTCTGGGATTCCAGGTCTACCTAACATAACATATGACTTTGGGTATCCAGGTCTACCTACCATAACATATGACTCTGGGAATCCAGGTCTACCTAATATAACATATGACTCTGGGAATCCAGGTCTACCTACCATAACATATGACTCTGGGAATCCAGGTCTACCTAACATAACATATGACTCTGGGATTCCAGGTCTACCTAACATAACATAGGACTCTGGGAATCCAGGTCTACCTAACATAACATATGACTTTGGGTATCCAGGTCTACCTAACATAACATATGACTCTGGGAATCCAGGTCTACCTAATATAACATATGACTCTGGGAATCCAGGTCTACCTAACATAACATATGACTCTGGGAATCCAGGTCTACCTAACATAACATATGACTCTGGGAATCCAGGTCTACCTAACATAACATATGACTCTGGTAATCCAGGTCTACCTAACATAACATATGACTCTGGGAATCCAGGTCTACCTAACATAACATAGGACTCTGGGAATCCAGATCTACCTAACATAACATAGGACTCTGGGAATCCAGGTCTACCTAACATAACATATGACTGTGGGAATCCAGATCTACCTAACATAACATAGGACTCTGGGAATCCAGGTCTACCTAACATAACATATGACCCTGGGAATCCAGGTCTATCTAACATAACATAGGACTCTGTGAATCCAGGTCTACCTAACATAACATATGACTCTGGGAATCCAGGTCTATCTAACATAACATAGGACTCTGGGAATCCAGGTCTACCTAACATAACATAGGACTCTGGGAATCCAGGTCTACCTAGCATAACATAGGACTCTGGGAATCCAGGTCTACCTAACATAACATATGACTGGGAATCCAGGTCTACCTAACATAACATATGACTCTGGGAATCCAGGTCTATCTAACATAACATAGGACTCTACGAATCCAGGTCTACCTAACATAACATAGGACTCTGGGAATCCAGGTCTACCTAACATAACATATGACTCTGGGAATCCAGATCTACCTAGCATAACATAGGACTCTGGGAATCCAGGTCTACCTAACATAACATATGACTGGGAATCCAGGTCCACCTAACATAACATATGACTCTGGGAATCCAGGTCTACCTAACATAATATATGACTCTGGGAATCCAGGTCTACCTAACATAATATATGACTCTGGGAATCCAGGTCTACCTAACATAACATATGACTCTAGGAATCCAGGTCTACCTAGCATAACATATGACTCTGGGAATCCAGGTCTACCTAACATAATATATGATTCTGGGAATCCAAGTCTACCTAACATAACATATGACTCTGAGAATCCAGGTCTACCTAACATAACATATGACTCTGGGAATCCAGGTCTACCTAACATAACATATGACACTGGGAATCCAGGTCTACCTAACATAACAGATGACTCTGGGAATCCAGGTCTACCTAACATAGCATATGACTCTGGGAATCCAGGTGTACCTAATATAACATATGACTCTGGGAATCCAGGTCTACCTAACATAACATATGACTCTGGGAATCCAGGTCTACCTAAAATAACTTAGAACTCTGGGAATCCAGGTCTACCTAACATAACATAGGACTCTGGGAATCCAGGTCTACCTAACATAACATATGACTCTGGGAATCCAGGTCTACCTAATATAACATATGACTGGGAATCCAGGTCTACCTAACATAACATATGACTCTTGGAATGCAGGTCTACCTAACATAACATAGGACTCTGGGAATCCAGGTCTACCTAACATAACATATTACTCTTGGAATCCAGGTCTACCTAACATAACATATGACACTGGTAATCCAAGTCTACTTAATATAACATATGACTCTGGGAATCCAGGTCTACCTAACATAACATATGACTCTGAGAATCCAGGTCTACCTAACATAACATATGACTCTGGGAATCCAGGTCTACCTAACATAACATATGACACTGGGAATCCAGATCTACCTAACATAACATAGGACTCTGGGAATCCAGGTCTACCTAACATAACATATGACTCTGGGAATCCAGATCTACCTAACATAACATAGGACTCTGGGAATCCAGGTCTACCTAACATAACATATGACTCTGGGAATCCAGGTCTATCTAACATAACATAGGACTCTGTGAATCCAGGTCTACCTAACATAGCATATGATTCTGGGAATCCAGGTCTACCTAACATAACATATGACTGGGAATCCAGGTCTACCTAACATAACATATGACTCTGGGAATCCAGGTCTACCTAACATAACATATGACTCTGGGAATCCAGGTCTACCTAACATAACATATGACTATGGGAATCCAGGTCTACCTAACATAACATATGACTCTGGGAATCCAGGTCTACCTAACATAACATATGACTCTGGGATTCCAGGTCTACCTAACATAACATATGACTTTGGGTATCCAGGTCTACCTACCATAACATATGACTCTGGGAATCCAGGTCTACCTAATATAACATATGACTCTGGGAATCCAGGTCTCCCTACCATAACATATGACTCTGGGAATCCAGGTCTACCTAACATAACATATGACTCTGGGATTCCAGGTCTACCTAACATAACATAGGACTCTGGGAATCCAGGTCTACCTAACATAACATATGACTTTGGGTATCCAGGTCTACCTACCATAACATATGACTCTGGGAATCCAGGTCTACCTAATATAACATATGACTCTGGGAATCCAGGTCTACCTAACATAACATATGACTCTGGGAATCCAGGTCTACCTAACATAACATATGACTCTGGGAATCCAGGTCTACCTAACATAACATATGACTCTGGTAATCCAGGTCTACCTAACATAACATATGACTCTGGGAATCCAGGTCTACCTAACATAACATAGGACTCTGGGAATCCAGATCTACCTAACATAACATAGGACTCTGGGAATCCAGGTCTACCTAACATAACATATGACTCTGGGAATCCAGATCTACCTAACATAACATAGGACTCTGGGAATCCAGGTCTACCTAACATAACATATGACCCTGGGAATCCAGGTCTATCTAACATAACATAGGACTCTGTGAATCCAGGTCTACCTAACATAACATATGACTCTGGGAATCCAGGTCTATCTAACATAACATAGGACTCTGGGAATCCAGGTCTACCTAACATAACATAGGACTCTGGGAATCCAGGTCTACCTAACATAACATATGACTCTGGGAATCCAGGTCTATCTAACATAACATATGACTCTGGGAATCTAGGTCTACCTAACATAACATATGACTCTGGGAATCCAGGTCTATCTAACATAACATAGGACTCTACGAATCCAGGTCTACCTAACATAACATAGGACTCTGGGAATCCAGGTCTACCTAACATAACATATGACTCTGGGAATCCAGATCTACCTAGCATAACATAGGACTCTGGGAATCCAGGTCTACCTAACATAACATATGACTGGGAATCCAGGTCCACCTAACATAACATATGACTCTGGGAATCCAGGTCTACCTAACATAATATATGACTCTGGGAATCCAGGTCTACCTAACATAATATATGACTCTGGGAATCCAGGTCTACCTAACATAACATATGACTCTAGGAATCCAGGTCTACCTAGCATAACATATGACTCTGGGAATCCAGGTCTACCTAACATAATATATGATTCTGGGAATCCAAGTCTACCTAACATAACATATGACTCTGAGAATCCAGGTCTACCTAACATAACATATGACTCTGGGAATCCAGGTCTACCTAACATAACATATGACACTGGGAATCCAGGTCTACCTAACATAACAGATGACTCTGGGAATCCAGGTCTACCTAACATAGCATATGACTCTGGGAATCCAGGTGTACCTAATATAACATATGACTCTGGGAATCCAGGTCTACCTAACATAACATATGACTCTGGGAATCCAGGTCTACCTAAAATAACTTAGAACTCTGGGAATCCAGGTCTACCTAACATAACATAGGACTCTGGGAATCCAGGTCTACCTAACATAACATATGACTCTGGGAATCCAGGTCTACCTAATATAACATATGACTGGGAATCCAGGTCTACCTAACATAACATATGACTCTTGGAATGCAGGTCTACCTAACATAACATAGGACTCTGGGAATCCAGGTCTACCTAACATAACATATTACTCTTGGAATCCAGGTCTACCTAACATAACATATGACACTGGTAATCCAAGTCTACTTAATATAACATATGACTCTGGGAATCCAGGTCTACATAACATAACATATGACTCTGAGAATCCAGGTCTACCTAACATAACATATGACTCTGGGAATCCAGGTCTACCTAACATAACATATGACACTGGGAATCCAGGTCTACCTAACATAACAGATAACTCTGGGAATCCAGGTCTACCTAACATAGCATATGACTTTGGGAATCCAGGTGTACCTAATATAACATATGACTCTGGGAATCCAGGTCTACCTAACATAACATATGACTGGGAATCCAGGTCTACCTAACATAACATAGGACTCTGGGAATCCAGGTCTACCTAACATAACATATGACTCTGGGAATCCAGGTCTACCTAACATAACATAGGACTCTGGGAATCCAGGTCTACCTAAAATAACATAGAACTCTGGGAATCCAGGTCTACCTAACATAACATAGGACTCTGGGAATCCAGGTCTACCTAACATAACATAGGACTCTGGGAATCCAGGTCTACCTAATATAACATATGACTGGGAATCCAGGTCTACCTAACATAACATATGACTCTTGGAATCCAGGTCTACCTAACATAACACAGGACTCTGGGAATCCAGGTCTACCTAACATAACATATGACTCTTGGAATCCAGGTCTACCTAACATAACATATGACTCTGGGAATCCACGTCTACTTGATATAACATATGACTCTGGGAATCCAGGTCTACCTAACATAACATATGACTCTGGGAATCCAGGTCTACCTAACATAACATAGGACTCTGGGAATCCAGGTCTACCTAGCATAACATATGACTCTGGGAATCCAGGTCTACCTAACATAACATATGACTGGGAATCCAGGTCTACCTAACATAACATATGACTCTGGGTATCCAGGTCTACCTAACATAACATAGGACTCTGGGAATCCAGGTCTACCTAACATAACATAGGACTCTGGGAATCCAGGTCTACCTAACATAACATATGACTTTTGGTATCCAGGTCTACCTACCATAACATATGACTCTGGGAATCCAGGTCTACCTAACATAACATATGACTCTGGGAATCCAGGTCTACCTACCATAACATATGACTCTGGGAATCCAGGTCTACCTAACATAACATATGACTCTGGGAATCCAGGTCTACCTAACATAACATATGACTCTGGGAATCCAAATCTACCTAACATAACATATGACTCTGAGAATCCAGATCTACCTAACATAACATATGACTCTGGGAATCCAGGTCTACCTGACATAACATATGACTCCGGGATTCCAAGTTTACTTAATATAACATATGACTCTGGGAATCCAGGTCTACCTAACATAACATATGACTCTGGGAATCCAGGTCTACTTAGCATAACATAGGACTCTTGGAATCCAGGTCTACCTAACATAACATATGACTCTAGGAATCCAGGTCTACCTAACATAACATATGACTCTGGGAATCCAGTACTACCTAACATAACATAGGACTCTGGGAATCCAGGTCTACCTAACATAACATATGACTCTGGGAATCCAGGTCTACCTAACATAACAAATGACTCTGGGAATCCAGGTCTACCTAACATAACATATGACTCTGGGAATCCAAATCTACCTAACATAACATATGACTCTGAGAATCCAGATCTATCTAACATAACATATGACTCTGGGAATCCAGGTCTACCTAAAATAACATAGAACTCTGGGAATCCAGGTCTACCTAACATAACATAGGACTCTGGGAATCCAGGTCTACCTAACATAACATAGGACTCTGGGAATCCAGGTCTACCTAATATAACATATGACTGGGAATCCAGGTCTACCTAACATAACATATGACTCTTGGAATCCAGGTCTACCTAACATAACACAGGACTCTGGGAATCCAGGTCTACCTAACATAACATATGACTCTTGGAATCCAGGTCTACCTAACATAACATATGACTCTGGGAATCCACGTCTACTTGATATAACATATGACTCTGGGAATCCAGGTCTACCTAACATAACATATGACTCTGGGAATCCAGGTCTACCTAACATAACATAGGACTCTGGGAATCCAGGTCTACCTAGCATAACATATGACTTTGGGAATCCAGGTCTACCTAACATAACATATGACTGGGAATCCAGGTCTACCTAACATAACATATGACTCTGGGTATCCAGGTCTACCTAACATAACATAGGACTCTGGGAATCCAGGTCTACCTAACATAACATAGGACTCTGGGAATCCAGGTCTACCTAACATAACATATGACTTTTGGTATCCAGGTCTACCTACCATAACATATGACTCTGGGAATCCAGGTCTACCTAACATAACATATGACTCTGGGAATCCAGGTCTACCTACCATAACATATGACTCTGGGAATCCAGGTCTACCTAACATAACATATGACTCTGGGAATCCAGGTCTACCTAACATAGCATATGACTCTGGGAATCCAAATCTACCTAACATAACATATGACTCTGAGAATCCAGATCTACCTAACATAACATATGACTCTGGGAATCCAGGTCTACCTGACATAACATATGACTCCGGGATTCCAAGTTTACTTAATATAACATATGACTCTGGGAATCCAGGTCTACCTAACATAACATATGACTCTGGGAATCCAGGTCTACTTAGCATAACATAGGACTCTTGGAATCCAGGTCTACCTAACATAACATATGACTCTAGGAATCCAGGTCTACCTAACATAACATATGACTCTGGGAATCCAGTACTACCTAACATAACATAGGACTCTGGGAATCCAGGTCTACCTAACATAACATATGACTCTGGGAATCCAGGTCTACCTAACATAACAAATGACTCTGGGAATCCAGGTCTACCTAACATAACATATGACTCTGGGAATCCAAATCTACCTAACATAACATATGACTCTGAGAATCCAGATCTACCTAACATAACATATGACTCTGGGAATCCAGGTCTACCTAACATAACATAGGACTCTGGGAATCCAGGTCTACCTAACATAACATATGACTCTGGGAATCCAGGTCTACCTAACATAACAAATGACTCTTGGAATCCAGATCTACCTAACATAACATATGACTCTGGGAATCCAGGTCTACCTAACATAACATATGACTCTGGAAATCCAGGTCTACCTAACATAACATATGACTCTGGGAATCCAAGTCCACTTAATATAACATATGAATCTGGGAATCCAGGTCTACCTAACATAATATATGACTCTGGGAATCCAGGTCTACTTAGCATAACATATGACTCTGGGAATCCAGGTCTACCTAACATAACATATGACTCTGGGAATCCAGGTGTACCTAACATAACATATGACTCTGGGAATCCAGGTCTACCTAACATAACATAGGACTCTGGGAATCCAGGTCTACCTAACATAACATATGACTATGGGAATCCAGGTCTACCTAACATAACAAATGACTCTTGGAATCCAGGTCTACCTAACATAACATATGACTCTGGGAATCCAGGTCTACCTAACATAACATATGACTCTGGGAATCCAGGTCTATCTAACATAACATAGGACTCTTGGAATCCAGGTCTACCTAACATAACATAGGACTCTGGGAATCCAGGTCTACCTAACATAACATATGACTCTGGGAATCCAGGTCTACCTAACATAACATAGGACTCTGGGAATCCAGGTCTACCTAACATAACATATGACTGGGAATCCAGGTCCACCTTACATAACATATGACTCTGGGAATTCAGGTCTATCTAACATAATATATGACTCTGGGAATCCAGGTCTACCTAACATAACATATGACTCTGGGAATCCAGGTCTACCTAACATAACATATGACTCTAGGAATCCAGGTCTACCTAGCATAACATATGACTCTGGGAATCCAGGTCTACCTAACATAATATATGATTCTGGGAATCCAAGTCTACCTAACATAACATATGACTGGGAATCCAGGTCTACCTAACATAACATATGACTCTAGGAATCCAGGTCTACCTAACATAGCATATGACTCTGGGAATCCAGGTCTACCTAACATAACATATGACTCTGAGAATCCAGGTCTACCTAACATAACATATGACTCTGGGAATCCAGGTCTACCTAACATAACAGATGACTCTGGGAATCCAGGTCTACCTAACATAGCATATGACTCTGGGAATCCAGGTCTACCTAGCATAACATAGGACTCTGGGAATCCAGGTCTACCTAACATAACTTAGGACTCTGGGAATCCAGGTCTACCTAACATAACATATGACTCTGGGAATCCAGGTCTACCTAACATAACAGAGGACTCTGGGAATCCAGGTCTACCTAAAATAACATAGAACTCTGGGAATCCAGGTCTACCTAACATAACATAGGACTCTGGGAATCCAGGTCTACCTAACATAACATAGGACTCTGGGAATCCAGGTCTACCTAATATAACATATGACTGGGAATCCAGGTCTACCTAACATAACATATGACTCTTGGAATGCAGGTCTACCTAACATAACATAGGACTCTGGGAATCCAGGTCTACCTAACATAACATATGACTCTGGGAATCCAGGTCTACCTAACATAACATATGACTCGGGGAATCCAAGTCTACTTAATATAACATATGACTCTGGGAATCCAGGTCTACCTAACATAACATATGACTCGGGGAATCCAGGTCTACCTAACATAATATAGGACTCTGGGAATCCAGGTCTACCTAGCATAACATAGGACTCTGGGAATCCAGGTCTACCTAACATAACATATGACTGGGAATCCAGGTCTACCTAACATAACATATGACTCTGGGAATCCAGGTCTACCTAACATAACATATGACTCTGGGAATCCAGGTCTACCTAACATAACATATGACTATGGGAATCCAGGTCTACCTAACATAACATATGACTCTGGGAATCCAGGTCTACCTAACATAACATATGACTCTGGGATTCCAGGTCTACCTAACATAACATAGGACTCTGGGAATCCAGGTCTACCTAACATAACATATGACTTTGGGTATCCAGGTCTACCTACCATAACATATGACTCTGGGAATCCAGGTCTACCTAATATAACATATGACTCTGGGAATCCAGGTCTACCTACCATAACATATGACTCTGGGAATCCAGGTCTACCTAACATAACATATGACTCTGGGAATCCAGGTCTACCTAACATAACATATGACTTTGGGTATCCAGGTCTACCTACCATAACATATGACTCTGGGAATCCAGGTCTACCTAATATAACATATGACTCTGGGAATCCAGGTCTACCTAACATAACATATGACTCTGGGAATCCAGGTCTACCTAACATAACATAGGACTCTGGGAATCCAGGTCTACCTAACATAACATATGACTTTGGGTATCCAGGTCTACCTACCATAACATATGACTCTGGGAATCCAGGTCTACCTAATATAACATATGACTCTGGGAATCCAGGTCTACCTAACATAACATATGACTCTGGGAATCCAGGTCTACCTAACATAACATATGACTCTGGGAATCCAGGTCTACCTAACATAACATATGACTCTGGTAATCCAGGTCTACCTAACATAACATATGACTCTGGGAATCCAGGTCTACCTAACATAACATAGGACTCTGGGAATCCAGATCTACCTAACATAACATAGGACTCTGGGAATCCAGGTCTACCTAACATAACATATGACTCTGGGAATCCAGATCTACCTAACATAACATAGGACTCTGGGAATCCAGGTCTACCTAACATAACATATGACTCTGGGAATCCAGGTCTATCTAACATAACATAGGATTCTGTGAATCCAGGTCTACCTAACATAACATATGACTCTGGGAATCCAGGTCTATCTAACATAACATAGGACTCTGGGAATCCAGGTCTACCTAACATAACATAGGACTCTGGGAATATAGGTCTACCTAACATAACATATGACTCTGGGAATCCAGGTCTATCTAACATAACATAGGACTCTGGGAATCTAGGTCTACCTAACATAACATATGACTCTGGGAATCCAGGTCTATCTAACATAACATAGGACTCTGCGAATCCAGGTCTACCTAACATAACATAGGACTCTGGGAATCCAGGTCTACCTAACATAACATATGACTCTGGGAATCCAGATCTACCTAGCATAACATAGGACTCTGGGAATCCAGGTCTACCTAACATAACATATGACTGGGAATCCAGGTCCACCTAACATAACATATGACTCTGGGAATCCAGGTCTACCTAACATAATATATGACTCTGGGAATCCAGGTCTACCTAACATAATATATGACTCTGGGAATCCAGGTCTACCTAACATAACATATGACTCTAGGAATCCAGGTCTACCTAACATAACATATGACTCTGGGAATCCAGGTCTACCTAACATAATATATGATTCTGGGAATCCAAGTCTACCTAACATAACATATGACTCTGAGAATCCAGGTCTACCTAACATAACATATGACTCTGGGAATCCAGGTCTACCTAACATAACATATGACTCTGGGAATCCAAATCTACCTAACATAACATATGACTCTGAGAATCCAGATCTACCTAACATAACATATGACTCTGGGAATCCAGGTCTACCTGACATAACATATGACTCCGGGATTCCAAGTTTACTTAATATAACATATGACTCTGGGAATCCAGGTCTACCTAACATAACATATGACTCTGGGAATCCAGGTCTACTTAGCATAACATAGGACTCTTGGAATCCAGGTCTACCTAACATAACATATGACTCTAGGAATCCAGGTCTACCTAACATAACATATGACTCTGGGAATCCAGTACTACCTAACATAACATAGGACTCTGGGAATCCAGGTCTACCTAACATAACATATGACTCTGGGAATCCAGGTCTACCTAACATAACAAATGACTCTGGGAATCCAGGTCTACCTAACATAACATGTGACTCTGGGAATCCAAATCTACCAAACATAACATATGACTCTGAGAATCCAGATCTACCTAACATAACATATGACTCTGGGAATCCAGGTCTACCTAAAATAACATAGAACTCTGGGAATCCAGGTCTACCTAACATAACATAGGACTCTGGGAATCCAGGTCTACCTAACATAACATAGGACTCTGGGAATCCAGGTCTACCTAATATAACATATGACTGGGAATCCAGGTCTACCTAACATAACATATGACTCTTGGAATCCAGGTCTACCTAACATAACACAGGACTCTGGGAATCCAGGTCTACCTAACATAACATATGACTCTTGGAATCCAGGTCTACCTAACATAACATATGACTCTGGGAATCCACGTCTACTTGATATAACATATGACTCTGGGAATCCAGGTCTACCTAACATAACATATGACTCTGGGAATCCAGGTCTACCTAACATAACATAGGACTCTGGGAATCCAGGTCTACCTAGCATAACATATGACTTTGGGAATCCAGGTCTACCTAACATAACATATGACTGGGAAACCAGGTCTACCTAACATAACATATGACTCTGGGTATCCAGGTCTACCTAACATAACATAGGACTCTGGGAATCCAGGTCTACCTAACATAACATAGGACTCTGGGAATCCAGGTCTACCTAACATAACATATGACTTTTGGTATCCAGGTCTACCTACCATAACATATGACTCTGGGAATCCAGGTCTACCTAACATAACATATGACTCTGGGAATCCAGGTCTACCTAACATAACATATGACTCTGGGAATCCAGGTCTACCTAACATAGCATATGACTCTGGGAATCCAAATCTACCTAACATAACATATGACTCTAAGAATCCAGATCTACCTAACATAACATATGACTCCGGGATTCCAAGTTTACTTAATATAACATATGACTCTGGGAATCCAGGTCTACCTAACATAACATATGACTCTGGGAATCCAGGTCTACTTAGCATAACATAGGACTCTTGGAATCCAGGTCTACCTAACATAACATATGACTCTAGGAATCCAGGTCTACCTAACATAACATATGACTCTGGGAATCCAGTACTACCTAACATAACATAGGACTCTGGGAATCCAGTTCTACCTAACATAACATATGACTCTGGGAATCCAGGTCTACCTAACATAACAAATGACTCTGGGAATCCAGGTCTACCTAACATAACATATGACTCTGGGAATCCAAATCTACCTAACATAACATATGACTCTGAGAATCCAGATCTACCTAACATAACATATGACTCTGGGAATCCAGGTCTACCTAACATAACATAGGACTCTGGGAATCCAGGTCTACCTAACATAACATATGACTCTGGGAATCCAGGTCTACCTAACATAACAAATGACTCTTGGAATCCAGATCTACCTAACATAACATATGACTCTGGGAATCCAGGTCTACCTAACATAACATATGACTCTGGAAATCCAGGTCTACCTAACATAACATATGACTCTGGGAATCCAAGTCCACTTAATATAACATATGACTCTGGGAATCCAGGTCTACCTAACATAATATATGACTCTGGGAATCCAGGTCTACTTAGCATAACATATGACTCTGGGAATCCAGGTCTACCTAACATAACATATGACTCTGGGAATCCAGGTCTACCTAACATAACATATGACTCTGGGAATCCAGGTCTACCTAACATAACATAGGAATCTGGGAATCCAGGTCTACCTAACATAACATATGACTATGGGAATCCAGGTCTACCTAACATAACAAATGACTCTTGGAATCCAGGTCTACCTAACATAACATATGACTCTGGGAATCCAGGTCTACCTAACATAACATATGACTCTGGGAATCCAGGTCTATCTAACATAACATAGGACTCTTGGAATCCAGGTCTACCTAACATAACATAGGACTCTGGGAATCCAGGTCTACCTAACATAACATATGACTCTGGGAATCCAGGTCTACCTAACATAACATAGGACTCTGGGAATCCAGGTCTACCTAACATAACATATGACTGGGAATCCAGGTCCACCTTACATAACATATGACTCTGGGAATTCAGGTCTATCTAACATAATATATGACTCTGGGAATCCAGGTCTACCTAACATAACATATGACTCTGGGAATCCAGGTCTACCTAACATAACATATGACTCTAGGAATCCAGGTCTACCTAGCATAACATATGACTCTGGGAATCCAGGTCTACCTAACATAATATATGATTCTGGGAATCCAAGTCTACCTAACATAACATATGACTGGGAATCCAGGTCTACCTAACATAACATATGACTCTAGGAATCCAGGTCTACCTAACATAGCATATGACTCTGGGAATCCAGGTCTACCTAACATAACATATGACTCTGAGAATCCAGGTCTACCTAACATAACATATGACTCTGGGAATCCAGGTCTACCTAACATAACAGATGACTCTGGGAATCCAGGTCTACCTAACATAGCATATGACTCTGGGAATCCAGGTCTACCTAGCATAACATAGGACTCTGGGAATCCAGGTCTACCTAACATAACTTAGGACTCTGGGAATCCAGGTCTACCTAACATAACATATGACTCTGGGAATCCAGGTCTACCTAACATAACAGAGGACTCTGGGAATCCAGGTCTACCTAAAATAACATAGAACTCTGGGAATCCAGGTCTACCTAACATAACATAGGACTCTGGGAATCCAGGTCTACCTAACATAACATAGGACTCTGGGAATCCAGGTCTACCTAATATAACATATGACTGGGAATCCAGGTCTACCTAACATAACATATGACTCTTGGAATGCAGGTCTACCTAACATAACATAGGACTCTGGGAATCCAGGTCTACCTAACATAACATATGACTCTGGGAATCCAGGTCTACCTAACATAACATATGACTCGGGGAATCCAAGTCTACTTAATATAACATATGACTCTGGGAATCCAGGTCTACCTAACATAACATATGACTCGGGGAATCCAGGTCTACCTAACATAATATAGGACTCTGGGAATCCAGGTCTACCTAGCATAACATAGGACTCTGGGAATCCAGGTCTACCTAACATAACATATGACTGGGAATCCAGGTCTACCTAACATAACATATGACTCTGGGAATCCAGGTCTACCTAACATAACATATGACTCTGGGAATCCAGGTCTACCTAACATAACATATGACTATGGGAATCCAGGTCTACCTAACATAACATATGACTCTGGGAATCCAGGTCTACCTAACATAACATATGACTCTGGGATTCCAGGTCTACCTAACATAACATAGGACTCTGGGAATCCAGGTCTACCTAACATAACATATGACTTTGGGTATCCAGGTCTACCTACCATAACATATGACTCTGGGAATCCAGGTCTACCTAATATAACATATGACTCTGGGAATCCAGGTCTACCTACCATAACATATGACTCTGGCAATCCAGGTCTACCTAACATAACATATGACTCTGGGAATCCAGGTCTACCTAACATAACATATGACTTTGGGTATCCAGGTCTACCTACCATAACATATGACTCTGGGAATCCAGGTCTACCTAATATAACATATGACTCTGGGAATCCAGGTCTACCTAACATAACATATGACTCTGGGAATCCAGGTCTACCTAACATAACATAGGACTCTGGGAATCCAGGTCTACCTAACATAACATATGACTTTGGGTATCCAGGTCTACCTACCATAACATATGACTCTGGGAATCCAGGTCTACCTAATATAACATATGACTCTGGGAATCCAGGTCTACCTAACATAACATATGACTCTGGGAATCCAGGTCTACCTAACATAACATATGACTCTGGGAATCCAGGTCTACCTAACATAACATATGACTCTGGTAATCCAGGTCTACCTAACATAACATATGACTCTGGGAATCCAGGTCTACCTAACATAACATAGGACTCTGGGAATCCAGATCTACCTAACATAACATAGGACTCTGGGAATCCAGGTCTACCTAACATAACATATGACTCTGGGAATCCAGATCTACCTAACATAACATAGGACTCTGGGAATCCAGGTCTACCTAACATAACATATGACTCTGGGAATCCAGGTCTATCTAACATAACATAGGATTCTGTGAATCCAGGTCTACCTAACATAACATATGACTCTGGGAATCCAGGTCTATCTAACATAACATAGGACTCTGGGAATCCAGGTCTACCTAACATAACATAGGACTCTGGGAATATAGGTCTACCTAACATAACATATGACTCTGGGAATCCAGGTCTATCTAACATAACATAGGACTCTGGGAATCTAGGTCTACCTAACATAACATATGACTCTGGGAATCCAGGTCTATCTAACATAACATAGGACTCTGCGAATCCAGGTCTACCTAACATAACATAGGACTCTGGGAATCCAGGTCTACCTAACATAACATATGACTCTGGGAATCCAGATCTACCTTGCATAACATAGGACTCTGGGAATCCAGGTCTACCTAACATAACATATGACTGGGAATCCAGGTCCACCTAACATAACATATGACTCTGGGAATCCAGGTCTACCTAACATAATACATGACTCTGGGAATCCAGGTCTACCTAACATAATATATGACTCTGGGAATCCAGGTCTACCTAACATAACATATGACTCTAGGAATCCAGGTCTACCTAGCATAACATATGACTCTGGGAATCCAGGTCTACCTAACATAATATATGATTCTGGGAATCCAAGTCTACCTAACATAACATATGACTCTGAGAATCCAGGTCTACCTAACATAACATATGACTCTGGGAATCCAGGTCTACCTAACATAACATATGACACTGGGAATCCAGGTCTACCTAACATAACAGATGACTCTGGGAATCCAGGTCTACCTAACATAGCATATGACTCTGGGAATCCAGGTGTACCTAATATAACATATGACTCTGGGAATCCAGGTCTACCTAACATAACATATGACTCTGGGAATCCAGGTCTACCTAAAATAACTTAGAACTCTGGGAATCCAGGTCTACCTAACATAACATAGGACTCTGGGAATCCAGGTCTACCTAACATAACATATGACTCTGGGAATCCAGGTCTACCTAATATAACATATGACTGGGAATCCAGGTCTACCTAACATAACATATGACTCTTGGAATGCAGGTCTACCTAACATAACATAGGACTCTGGGAATCCAGGTCTACCTAACATAACATATTACTCTTGGAATCCAGGTCTACCTAACATAACATATGACACTGGTAATCCAAGTCTACTTAATATAACATATGACTCTGGGAATCCAGGTCTACCTAACATAACATATGACTCTGAGAATCCAGGTCTACCTAACATAACATATGACTCTGGGAATCCAGGTCTACCTAACATAACATATGACACTGGGAATCCAGGTCTACCTAACATAACAGATAACTCTGGGAATCCAGGTCTACCTAACATAGCATATGACTCTGGGAATCCAGGTGTACCTAATATAACATATGACTCTGGGAATCCAGGTCTACCTAACATAACATATGACTGGGAATCCAGGTCTACCTAACATAACATAGGACTCTGGGAATCCAGGTCTACCTAACATAACATATGACTCTGGGAATCCAGGTCTACCTAACATAACATAGGACTCTGGGAATCCAGGTCTACCTAAAATAACATAGAACTCTGGGAATCCAGGTCTACCTAACATAACATAGGACTCTGGGAATCCAGGTCTACCTAACATAACATAGGACTCTGGGAATCCAGGTCTACCTAATATAACATATGACTGGGAATCCAGGTCTACCTAACATAACATATGACTCTTGGAATCCAGGTCTACCTAACATAACATATGACTCTTGGAATCCAGGTCTACCTAACATAACATATGACTCTGGGAATCCACGTCTACTTGATATAACATATGACTCTGGGAATCCAGGTCTACCTAACATAACATATGACTCTGGGAATCCAGGTCTACCTAACATAACATAGGACTCTGGGAATCCAGGTCTACCTAGCATAACATATGACTTTGGGAATCCAGGTCTACCTAACATAACATATGACTGGGAATCCAGGTCTACCTAACATAACATATGACTCTGGGTATCCAGGTCTACCTAACATAACATAGGACTCTGGGAATCCAGGTCTACCTAACATAACATAGGACTCTGGGAATCCAGGTCTACCTAACATAACATATGACTTTTGGTATCCAGGTCTACCTACCATAACATATGACTCTGGGAATCCAGGTCTACCTAACATAACATATGACTCTGGGAATCCAGGTCTACCTACCATAACATATGACTCTGGGAATCCAGGTCTACCTAACATAACATATGACTCTGGGAATCCAGGTCTACCTAACATAACATATGACTCTGGGAATCCAAATCTACCTAACATAACATATGACTCTGAGAATCCAGATCTACCTAACATAACATATGACTCTGGGAATCCAGGTCTACCTGACATAACATATGACTCCGGGATTCCAAGTTTACTTAATATAACATATGACTCTGGGAATCCAGGTCTACCTAACATAACATATGACTCTGGGAATCCAGGTCTACTTAGCATAACATAGGACTCTTGGAATCCAGGTCTACCTAACATAACATATGACTCTAGGAATCCAGGTCTACCTAACATAACATAGGACTCTGGGAATCCAGGTCTACCTAACATAACATATGACTCTGGGAATCCAGGTCTACCTAACATAACAAATGACTCTGGGAATCCAGGTCTACCTAACATAGCATATGACTCTGGGAATCCAAATCTACCTAACATAACATATGACTCTGAGAATCCAGATCTACCTAACATAACATATGACTCTGGGAATCCAGGTCTACCTAACATAACATAGGACTCTGGGAATCCAGGTCTACCTAACATAACATATGACTCTGGGAATCCAGGTCTACCTAACATAACAAATGACTCTTGGAATCCAGATCTACCTAACATAACATATGACTCTGGGAATCCAGGTCTACCTAACATAACATATGACTCTGGAAATCCAGGTCTACCTAACATAACATATGACTCTGGGAATCCAAGTCCACTTAATATAACATATGACTCTGGGAATCCAGGTCTACCTAACATAATATATGACTCTGGGAATCCAGGTCTACTTAGCATAACATATGACTCTGGGAATCCAGGTCTACCTAACATAACATATGACTCTGGGAATCCAGGTCTACCTAACATAACATATGACTCTGGGAATCCAGGTCTACCTAACATAACATAGGACTCTAGGAATCCAGGTCTACCTAACATAACATATGACTCTGGGAATCCAGGTCTACCTAACATAACATATGACTATGGGAATCCAGGTCTACCTAACATAACAAATGACTCTTGGAATCCAGATCTACCTAACATAACATATGACTCTGGGAATCCAGGTCTACCTAACATAACATATGACTCTGGAAATCCAGGTCTACCTAACATAACATTTGACTCTGGGAATCCAAGTCCACTTAATATAACATATGACTCTGGGAATCCAGGTCTACCTAACATAATATATGACTCTGGGAATCCAGGTCTACTTAGCATAACATATGACTCTGGGAATCCAGGTCTACCTAACATAACATATGACTCTGGGGATCCAGGTCTACCTAACATAACATATGACTCTGGGAATCCAGGTCTACCTAACATAACATAGGACTCTGGGAATCCAGGTCTACCTAACATAACATATGACTCTGGGAATCCAGGTCTACCTAACATAACAAATGACTCTGGGTATCCAGGTCTACCTAACATAACATAGGACTCTGGGAATCCAGGTCTACCTAACATAACATAGGACTCTGGGAATCCAGGTCTACCTAACATAACATATTACTCTTGGAATCCAGGTCTACCTAACATAACATATGACACTGGTAATCCAAGTCTACTTAATATAACATATGACTCTGGGAATCCAGGTCTACCTAACATAACATATGACTCTGAGAATCCAGGTCTACCTAACATAACATATGACTCTGGGAATCCAGGTCTACCTAACATAACATATGACACTGGGAATCCAGGTCTACCTAACATAACAGATAACTCTGGGAATCCAGGTCTACCTAACATAGCATATGACTCTGGGAATCCAGGTGTACCTAATATAACATATGACTCTGGGAATCCAGGTCTACCTAACATAACATATGACTGGGAATCCAGGTCTACCTAACATAACATAGGACTCTGGGAATCCAGGTCTACCTAACATAACATATGACTCTGGGAATCCAGGTCTACCTAACATAACATAGGACTCTGGGAATCCAGGTCTACCTAAAATAACATAGAACTCTGGGAATCCAGGTCTACCTAACATAACATAGGACTCTGGGAATCCAGGTCTACCTAACATAACATAGGACTCTGGGAATCCAGGTCTACCTAATATAACATATGACTGGGAATCCAGGTCTACCTAACATAACATATGACTCTTGGAATCCAGGTCTACCTAACATAACATATGACTCTTGGAATCCAGGTCTACCTAACATAACATATGACTCTGGGAATCCACGTCTACTTGATATAACATATGACTCTGGGAATCCAGGTCTACCTAACATAACATATGACTCTGGGAATCCAGGTCTACCTAACATAACATAGGACTCTGGGAATCCAGGTCTACCTAGCATAACATATGACTTTGGGAATCCAGGTCTACCTAACATAACATATGACTGGGAATCCAGGTCTACCTAACATAACATATGACTCTGGGTATCCAGGTCTACCTAACATAACATAGGACTCTGGGAATCCAGGTCTACCTAACATAACATAGGACTCTGGGAATCCAGGTCTACCTAACATAACATATGACTTTTGGTATCCAGGTCTACCTACCATAACATATGACTCTGGGAATCCAGGTCTACCTAACATAACATATGACTCTGGGAATCCAGGTCTACCTACCATAACATATGACTCTGGGAATCCAGGTCTACCTAACATAACATATGACTCTGGGAATCCAGGTCTACCTAACATAACATATGACTCTGGGAATCCAAATCTACCTAACATAACATATGACTCTGAGAATCCAGATCTACCTAACATAACATATGACTCTGGGAATCCAGGTCTACCTGACATAACATATGACTCCGGGATTCCAAGTTTACTTAATATAACATATGACTCTGGGAATCCAGGTCTACCTAACATAACATATGACTCTGGGAATCCAGGTCTACTTAGCATAACATAGGACTCTTGGAATCCAGGTCTACCTAACATAACATATGACTCTAGGAATCCAGGTCTACCTAACATAACATAGGACTCTGGGAATCCAGGTCTACCTAACATAACATATGACTCTGGGAATCCAGGTCTACCTAACATAACAAATGACTCTGGGAATCCAGGTCTACCTAACATAACATATGACTCTGGGAATCCAAATCTACCTAACATAACATATGACTCTGAGAATCCAGATCTACCTAACATAACATATGACTCTGGGAATCCAGGTCTACCTAACATAACATAGGACTCTGGGAATCCAGGTCTACCTAACATAACATATGACTCTGGGAATCCAGGTCTACCTAACATAACAAATGACTCTTGGAATCCAGATCTACCTAACATAACATATGACTCTGGGAATCCAGGTCTACCTAACATAACATATGACTCTGGAAATCCAGGTCTACCTAACATAACATATGACTCTGGGAATCCAAGTCCACTTAATATAACATATGACTCTGGGAATCCAGGTCTACCTAACATAATATATGACTCTGGGAATCCAGGTCTACTTAGCATAACATATGACTCTGGGAATCCAGGTCTACCTAACATAACATATGACTCTGGGAATCCAGGTCTACCTAACATAACATATGACTCTGGGAATCCAGGTCTACCTAACATAACATAGGACTCTAGGAATCCAGGTCTACCTAACATAACATATGACTCTGGGAATCCAGGTCTACCTAACATAACATATGACTATGGGAATCCAGGTCTACCTAACATAACAAATGACTCTTGGAATCCAGATCTACCTAACATAACATATGACTCTGGGAATCCAGGTCTACCTAACATAACATATGACTCTGGAAATCCAGGTCTACCTAACATAACATTTGACTCTGGGAATCCAAGTCCACTTAATATAACATATGACTCTGGGAATCCAGGTCTACCTAACATAATATATGACTCTGGGAATCCAGGTCTACTTAGCATAACATATGACTCTGGGAATCCAGGTCTACCTAACATAACATATGACTCTGGGGATCCAGGTCTACCTAACATAACATATGACTCTGGGAATCCAGGTCTACCTAACATAACATAGGACTCTGGGAATCCAGGTCTACCTAACATAACATATGACTCTGGGAATCCAGGTCTACCTAACATAACAAATGACTCTTGGAATCCAGATCTACCTAACATAACATATGACTCTGGGAATCCAGGTCTACCTAACATAACATATGACTCTGGAAATCCAGGTCTACCTAACATAACATATGACTCTGGGAATCCAGGTCTACCTAACATAACATATGACTCTGGGAATCCAGGTCTACCTAACATAATATATGACTCTGGGAATCCAGGTCTACCTAACATAACATATGACTCTGGGAATCCAGGTCTACCTAACATAACATAGAACTCTGGGAATCCAGGTCTACCTAACATAACATAGGACTCTGGGAATCCAGGTTTACCTAACATAACATATGACTTTGGGAATCCAGGTCTACCAGACATAACATATGACTCTGGGAATCCAGGTCTACCTAACATAACATATGACTCTGGGAATCCAGGTCTACCTAACATAACATAGGACTCTGGGAATCCAGGTCTACCTAACATAACATATGACACTGGGAATCCAGGTCTACCTAACATAACATACATCTTACCACAAATCATTTAACACAAAAATACCATTTGAATCAATCATAGAAGAATGGACTATTCAGCCATTGTTTGTCCCGGAAGTGTAATCTAGGAGCATCCAGGTGGATGTTCTCGGAATTCTTCATAATATCAACCAGTAGATAAAATAAAGACGAAACATTGGCAGACGAGGTAATACAGCTCTGTTATATTTAACTCATTTACTCATATAGCTAACTTCAGATATGGCAAAGCAGATACACAAAGTTGTTACTAAAATGCAACGGAAACTTTGACGAATCAACATTAAAGCAAAGATGGTGACCAGATAAATATATATTTCGACAACATATTTGTACAATTTGGTGGACGAGTGTTTCAACAGACGATTAGTATTCCAATAGGTACGAATTATGCTCTGCTACTTGTTGATATGCTTCTACACGTTTATGAGGCAGACTTCGTTCCGTTCAAAGGCTTCTCAAGTATAAAGATAGAAAATTTAACCTTTAATTCTAGCTTTCGCTATATAGATGATGTTCTGTCACTGAAAAAATTCTCGGCTCGGTGATTATCTACATCTCATCTATCCAAATGATCCTGAAGTAAAGGATACTACTGAAACTCAAAAATCTGCTTCTGACCTTGACCTTTATATTGAAATCGACAATGGAGGACGATCGAAAACAAAACTCTACGACAAACGTGGTGACTTCACTTTTCCGGAGTTTACATTTCACAACTCATACGTTATTCTAGAGTTTGTACCCAGTACAGTGATTTTCTGGATAGAGCTCAGCTGCTTTCGCAAAAGCTGCTCACACAAGGCTACGTTTCTCCTAGGTTGAAGTCATCGCTACAAAAATTCTATGGTGGTCATCACGACCTGGTTGATCGTTACGAAATATCTTTATCTCAAATGACAATGGATCTTTTACTTTTTACGTAGATGTTTTGTTTCCTCTATCACAGCCAGGACTTTTATCGAACTTGATTATATATATGAGTAACACGGCGGGTGTCTTATAAGAAGCAGAAACTGATTACCCTTCGTGAGCATCTGAGTTCACGCCCGGTTTTGGCGGGGTCCTTGTTCTCATCTTTTAAACTTTCTGTGTTGTGTTGTGTTTTTGTGTTTTATTTGTCTTTGCCCTGTGTCTTGTGTGTCCAATGTTGCCAGTGTCTCCTGATTGTTCATTCTTGATTGCCCCTTTGATTTTCTCTGACCTTTGCCCTGTGTCTTGTGTGTCCAATGTTGCCAGTGTCTCCTGATTGTTCATTCTTGATTGCCCCTTTGATTTTCTCTAACCTTTGCCCTGTGTCTTGTGTGTCCAATGTTGCCAGTGTCTCCTGATTGTTCATTCTTGATTGCCCCTTTGATTTTCTCTAACCTTTGCCCTGTGTCTTGTGTGTCCAATGCTGCCAGTGTCTCCTGATAGTTTATACTTGATTGCCCCTTTGATTTTCTCTAACCTTTGCCCTGTGTCTTGTGTGTCCAATGTTGCCAGTGTCTCCTGATTGTTCATTCTTGATTGCCCCTTTGATTTTCTCTAACCTTTGTCCTGTGTCTTGTGTGTCCAATGTTGCCAGTGTCTCCTGATTGTTCATTCTTGATTGCCCCTTTGGTTTTCTCTAACCTTTGTCCTGTGGCTTGTGTACCCAATGTTGGCAGTTTCTCTGGATTGTCCATTCTTGATTGCTCCTTTGATTTTCTCTAACCTTTGTCCTGTGTCTTGTGTACCCAATGTTGGCAGTTTCTCTGGATTGTCCATTCTTGATTGCCCCTTTGATTTTCTCTAACCTTTGTCCTGTGTCTTGTGTACCCAATGTTGGCAGTTTCTCTGGATTGTCCATTCTTGATTGCCCCTTTGATTTTCTCTAACCTTTGTCCTGTGTCTTTTGTACCCAATGTTGGCAGTTTCTCTGGATTGTCCATTCTTGATTGCCCCTTTGATTTTCTCTAACCTTTGCCCTGTGTCTTGTGTGTCCAATGCTGCCAGTGTCTCCTGATTGTTCATTCTTGATTGCCCCTTTGATTTTCTCTAACCTTTGCCCTGTGTCTTGTGTGTCCAATGCTGCCAGTGTCTCCTGATTGTTCATTCTTGATTGCTCCTTCGATTTTCTCTAACATTTATTTCCATAGAGGAAGTCAAAGATGTATTAATTCCATTTATAAAGCAAGAATCTAAATCATGGACAATTCACCTTGTGATGGAATATAGTATTGGATTTTCAATGCAAAAGTCTAAGGAATTGGCATGTAAATAAAAAACAATAAGAACCATATTTCGAAATATCGCATTATATGCCACAAAAAGAATAGATGTAAATCAATGGGACGACGGGAGAAATCAGTAAGAAAACAATCTCCAACTAATATCTAATTTTATCAAGATGAATTGGTAAATTACGCATTTCCATCAGAACATGTTTCAAATGAAACTATCACTATTACAAATATAAAGACATTGAAGTGTAGGAACTTAGCAATTTATCTACAAACAATGGTATATGGGGTGATACGTCAGAAAGTACATTCCTTACATAAATATTGACTGTTGACATATTAAAACCGGAATACTATTGACAGTAATCTATAGAAAACAACTACATCAACTTCCAAAATAGCAACTGCGTAAAGAGATGATCCATCATCTGCCACCAATTGTTGTCACCAATGATACAATAATGCCATCCGATTTATATGAAGTAGTCAAACAATTAAAGTTCCTTACATAAGGTAATATATAGTGTTGACGAAATAAGCAAACACATATGAGTGCACTGTTTTAATAAAACATATGTGTGCACTGTTTTAATAAAACATATGTGTGCACTGTTTTAATAAAACATATGTGTGCACTGTTTTAATAAAACATATGTGTGCACTGTTTTAATAAAACATATGTGTGCACTGTTTTAATAAAACATATGTGTGCACTATTTTGATAAAACATATGTGTGCACTGTTTTAATAAAACATATGTGTGCACTGTTTTAATAACACATATGTGTGCACTGTTTTAATAAAACATGTGTGCACTGTTTTAATAAAACATATGTGTGCACTGTTTTAATAAAACATATGTGTGTACTGTTTTAATAAAATATATGTGTACACTGTTTTAATCAAACATATGTGTGCACTGTTTTAAAAAAACATATGTGTGCACTGTTTTAATGAAACATATGTGTACACTGTTTTAATAAAACATATGTGTGCACTGTTTTGATAAAACATATGTGTGCACTGTTTTGATAAAACATATGTGTCCACTGTTTTAGCAAAACATATCTGTGCACTTTAAAAAAAACCATGTGTGCACTGTTTTAATGAAACATATGTGTACACTGTTTTAATAAAACATATGTGTGCACTGTTTTGATAACACATATGTGTCCACTGTTTTAGTAAAACATATGTGCACTGTTTTAATAAAACATATGTGTGCACTGTTTTAATAAAACATATCTGTGCACTGTTTTAATAAAACATATGTGTGCACTGTTTTAATAAAACATATGTGTGCACTGTTTTAATAAAACATATGTGTGCACTGTTTTAATAAAACATATGTGTGCACTGTTTTGATAAAACATATGTGTCCACTGTTTTAGTAAAACATATGTGCACTGTTTTAATAAAACATATGTGTGCACTGTTTTAATAAAACATATCTGTGCACTTTAAAAAAAAAACATATGTGTGCACTGTTTTAATAAAACATATGTGTGCACTGTTTTAATAAAAAAAAATGTGTGCACTGTTTTAATAAAGGAAACCGTTGTTTCTGTTCCATTAAAAAAAAGATGCATTTTTAATCTTTCTATGATGAATAAGGTTAATTTTTCTTTTGCTAAACCACGCGGGAATTTCTCATGTCTATTCAAAGAAATATGTTTTCCATGTTGTATTTATCGCATAGTTTCTCATTTCTTGCTGAGAAAACATGTAAAGCAGGAGATGTAATGAAAATAAGATAACACTTTGACAAAAGATGTATCTTTTTCATCAATAATTGTTAAAGATTTCTAGGCCAGCTAGCACTTAGTTACACGTCGAATCCATTTAAGAATTTCCTGATTTTTAAAATATTTTAAGTAGTTATTTTTCTGCAAATCTCTCGTTTAAGGATTTGAGTCACATTGAGCTATCATTGATTCCAAATATTTTAAACAATGCAGGGGCCATGGCTATGTCTTATCGAATAAAAGAAAAACGATATCACGAACAACATGGAGAGGTCAACACAGGACAAAAGTCAGTGATTATCCCAAAATTGATTAGCCTTGAACATTGAATGCACAAAGCTGGTGTAGAAACTTTAAAGTAATATTACACCAGTTTTGGGTGAAGAAAATTTTCCCTTGAAAATTCAATTTGGAAAACAGCGGTACCTTTACTAAGCTATTCGTGCATGTTTCAAGCCGAAATATGTTCCCAACAACTAGAAATCTGCAAATCCGTGTGCATGTTTATCGTCCTCGCCATTGCGTTGTGGAGACTGATTAACTTTCGGTTGTTTTGTTCCGATGATTGCCGATTATGACCTCGTGAAGAAAAGATAAGCAATCATGGATGCTGAGGTAAGCACCGCACACATTCCTGAGAATGATTATTGAGGAATCTGTCTGTTTCATGTCGTGTGAACCATTTTTATTTGCAATTATTCTTATGTGGTACACAGGGAATATATTTTTATTTCAATTTTCATTTTTCACATCAACTGAACAGTGCGTATGCGTGATAATCTCCCCGAAAGAGTTCAAATCTTGAGTCACGCGCATATCATTTGCATTACTATCCGGGAAGACAGAATTATCTGCTGTCAAATATTTTGCGGTTTGCTCTTAAAATCTGCTTTTGAACAGATTTTTAATTTTATACAGTTGATTTTAGTTAAAATTAAGTGACATATTAAGTCAAAATATTTAATCCAAAAATTCCACGATATTTGCCTTTCATTATAAATGGAAAAGCAAAACAATACTACAGTATCGGAATAGTTTCAAAATCCAATAGAAAAAGTATAGAAAGAGACTAAATTGATACCCTAACACATTGACACCCCTAAGTACATACCCTAACACATTGACACCCCTAAGTACATGCCCTAACACATTGACACCCCTAAGTACATACCCTAACACATTGACACCCCTAAGTACATGCCCTAACACATTGACACCCCTAAGTACATGCCCTAACACATTGACACCCCTAAGTACATACCCTAACACATTGACACCCCTAAGTACATGCCCTAACACATTGACACCCCTAAGTACATGCCCTAACACATTGACACCCCTAAGTACATGCCCTAACACATTGACACCCCTAAGTACATGCCCTAACACATTGACACCCCTAAGTACATACCCTAACACATTGACACCCCTAAGTACATGCCCTAACACATTGACACCCCTAAGTACATACCCTAACACATTGACACCCCTAAGTACATACCCTAACACATTGACACCCCTAAGTACATGCCCTAACACATTGACACCCCTAAGTACATGCCCGCTCACTTTCTTTGCTTGTAAATTTTGTCTGAGGATGGATAACAGAACGAAGTGTTTATATTCTGTCAGCTTTAATAAGGTACTAAATATGGCATATTCTGATCTGTGACCTTTATTTAATTCTGATGTGTAACAATTCTTTCTTATTGATATACTGATGTCTACCTCACTTTTCTCATTTCAAGTTTTTATATCTACCTTTTAAGTAATTTCTAAATTGTAGAGTAGAGAGTTTATATATGAAACACATTGATAGGTTACCTTCTCTTGTTTCCGGGTCACATTGAACATGTGTCGAAGAAGAGTTTGAGAAGGTGCCAAAGGTTAATCAGAATCTGTAAATCGAAGAAGAACAGACAATACAATGGCCTATATTTTATTTGATATTGTACGAATATTATGTTTTTTTGTTCTTTTTATTATTGTTTTGTCAACAATTTAAAGTAGTTGTAGGTATTTTGTATATATCTCTGTAAGGAAACTGTATTATCTTAAAGTCTTCCCTAAGCCAGGGCATTCTTTATGCCCCCGTATTGATGTATGCTAGATACAACGTTAATATAATATGATATAGATTGTCCGTCACTAATTGGAATGTCTTTTTTCGCCATTAAAACCAATTTTCTCTACAGAAAAACCCGACAATATAACTAATGTTGTAACTCAACAATAATTATAATAATATCCAATTTTTCAAATAGACATCAGATTGTGGCAGTTGTTAAAGCATTTTCCATTTCTCGTACATTAAGAGAAATTAAAATCATACTATTTTCTCAATTATTCTTGCAATTTGTTCTTGATATATACAAAAGAACAGCTCAATAACGTTCCTTTCCCAGAATCATAAAAACAAAATAATTATGACAATCTATTTCATTATGTTTTCTACATCATATTGATGAATATCTTTTTTCGTCTAAATAGAAAATCATTGTCGATTTCTTTTATATTTTCCCATTTAAAGTAGAATAATAGTGACATATTAACTTAAACAATTGTTTCTTAAATAGATGTTGTATTATAGAAAACCGTCATAGTCGTATTGTTCCAGGTCAATCTTTGTGACAGAGTGGTAATTTATTATTTTACATTTGATCGCTACGATAGATACTACAACTTAGTACATTTACATAATGATCGTGGTCTGTAGGAGCAACAGACCAACAATACCTTAACAACTGTACATGTTTTCTTCGTTACCATAATTCATTCTAAATTATCTAGATTTAATCAAGTAGGTGGAAATCTTGAGAAAGTCTCATCTGATCCGACATTTAATAGTGATGACATGAACATGTGTTACCATTCTCTGTTATATACAGAGAATGAGGAACAATGGTGATACGGGTGCAATCCGCTATTTTGTGCCATTTTGAACACTCTTGTCATGGACTGGAGAGTACTGGTGTAAGTCTCATAGAAGGTTTTTGTTTTGTTTTTTGAAAATCAGCGTTTCTTTTTAAATAAGATTTGTCCCTTCCTAAAACATCTACGTTGGTCATTATTTTTCATGAAATAGGATTGAACTTATTCTTTTAATATCTGTTAGTTTTTATATGAGGAATAGTTGTGCAAAGTCAAATGATTTAATGCTATTGCATGAGGAGACGGATCTTGATTGTATGTACTCTAAGACATCTTTATATTTTAGTTTTTTGCGACGCGGTAAGTAGTTTTCTTTTCCGACCGTTTCAGCTGACCTGAAGCTCGGTGACACTGAATATAGGTTAATAGCACCAAGACATTTGTTGGCAAACGAAATTTTGACCAAGGAACATTTATCTATTTCAATCTTTCCCAATGTCAACAGGGTTGAAACGTCTGTGAATTTAGTAATACGGAAATTTTGAAATCATAATTTCTCAAATTAAATATCTGTAAATTTATGAAATATGATATCAATTAATATCATGTCAGCACCAAATTATGTGTTTCCTGAAAAAAGAAAAACATGTTTATATCAGTTTAAGTATAGTTACTAATTGTATTATGAGGATTTTTCAATAATTGTAACGATAATCGTTCTTCTCTTCTAAAACATTAAAAAAAAACCATTTGAAGCAATGTTAAAGCATATCGTCACACATTTTCATGGGCAAACTATCCACACGGTTTGATCCCAGTGAAACAATTATCCACGGCCTGTTGTCAAAAAGCCAGAAATATACATTTAGCGACTCGAATCACTTAACTTCTATCATCAACCAGTACGTTGTCGTGTCATTTCAGTCAAAAGCTATTAATGTCTTCCGAATTAATGTGTTTTTTGATAAAAATTGAAAGTTAGTCAAAATAAATTTCCGAAGACAATGGCTGAGAAGACCAAAGAATTAATAATGCATATAAAGATAACAAGCTTGATTTTATCGGATTCCATGCGGAAATAGACAATTTGAATTCATCCACCAAGTAATTTTGTGTTAGATGTCAAACATTGCTAATTAATTTCATTCTGATTACAAGATATTGATTTTAAGTGGCAGATAATCGAGGTGAAATGGACCTCGTCATTTTGTCTCCATTCACGCTGCTTTGAATAACATGCGATAAAAGCTATCACTAGTTTCTTGGAAACATACATATCAATCTTCTATTGTATTCCTTAACAGCTATTATATAAATGTTCTTCCATGGAAAACCGGGGCCAGTACGTCCACCTAGCATATTTAATACTGATAAAAACAATTTCACTAATTTGTTTTTATTCTGGATCTTCAAAATGATAGTCAATGCTAGATCTGAAATAATTTTAAGCCATTTCGGAATCACATTCTGATTATTCCGTACATGTTTGTCAACAGACAGACAGCATTCCTATGGTTACCTCCTGTGGTCCTCTTCTTGTCGACTTGTTCATATGACGCAGATGTCATGCAGTGGCTTCTTGGAAGAAACGACATGAAGCTAGCAAGGTCCTTTAATGCTTCACGTTCCGTTATATACATTGTAGATGATGTCCTTTCACTGAATAATTCAAAGTTTGATGACCATTTAATCTCATCTATTTCAATGAATTTGAAGTAAAGGATACCACAAATATAATTAGGTATTCTTCTCACCTTGACCTAAACATGGACATTGACTTACGTTCATCTTTCTCGTGCATAGTTAAACTTAGTCGAGTTTGACGATTATGTTTAGACCCTTTGGTTTTATTGCTTCCGAAGACTTAAATGTATGGCTTTCTAACCTTTTGACTTTATGGGGTAACTCCAGAAACGCGTCGTTACTTTCAGCACCTCTACTGTTGGATTATATGTCCACGATGATATCATCCACCCAGTAGTCTGTTTCTGCACTGCGCTGTTTTAATAGATATTTTTAAAGGGCCAGAAAAAACAGGTTAAGATCACCTATGGCTGAAGCAGAAGAACCTTAGTTTTAATATGAATTACATCAGTTAGTAACTGTAAATTTCAATGATAAACCATATCAGTGTCGAAACTCTGACTGCTGACTAGATTTTAACCTCGGTGGACTAATTGTCCACCAGCACAGGTGATAGTAATAAAAATGTAGATATCTGATTTATATGATTGTTGTCATAATTATAATACTTCATGTCATATTTTATGCTCGGTATTATCTATATTATTCTTACAACCTGTTATTACGTAATATCGGCCTAGTATATCCTATTATTTGTGAAGAGGCTTTGTACGGCTGAAGACAAGACAATATTCTGTGAATTTAAAGAGTACACTGTTTAGATTTCCACTCTTTCGAGTGATAATATTTCAGTGACTTGCGACAGGTCCGTTGTTTTCTCCGGGTACTCCTGTTTACTCCACCTATGAAATCTTACCTACACAATATAACTGAAACATTGTTGAAAGTGGCGTTAAACATAATAATATAATAATAATCCATAATCCTAACCCAATCTTTCGACTTGCACCGAAAAGAATGCAACGAAAAATGTTTCTTTTGATTTAAATGAAATGAAAATTTACTTTGAAATTTGCATTGCTATTGGCCATGGCTTAACCTTATTTCAAAAAGATTCTGAAACGCACAGTACTGCTGGAAATATTTCTTTATCATTTCTAAGTTGTAATATTTCAATAATATTGCATCTTTAACAAGAAAGATAAGAAAATGAATTATATATTCTATCAATATTATTCACACAGAAAAATAAAATAACAAAGAAAATATTGATGACAAATGAGATTTATGAGAATATATCATTACCAAAAAACAGGTGGTTTGTAAAATAATTAAAGCTATTTTTGTAAACTGGTTGTTTTCGAAATGGTGTAAACTTGATCAGTAATGCAACGTTAAATTACAATCAATTAATGTGATTCTTCTTTTATATTCTGTAATATTACTTCCGATATAAACCAACTGTTTCAACACACATGTTCTTGCAACAAATACGCCTACCTTGTTGACCGTAAAAGGTATTTAATTTTTCTACAAAATAACCATATTGAATTTCAAAAGTGAACTGAAAATGGCAACAATTTATGTTGAGGATCAACAGTGTAAAATGGCAACAATTAATGTTGAGGATCAACAGTGTAAAATGGCAACAATTAATGTTGAGGATCAACGGTGTAAAATGGCAACAATTAATGTTGAGGATCAACAGTGTAAAATGGCAACAATTAATGTTGAGGATCAACAATGTAAAATTGGTTCTAATTGCTTCATTAACTTTGAGAATAAGATGAGAACAAGTGAAGCGAATGAACCAATATAGAATCAACACTTTGTCCAACCACTATTTACATAAGCAATACAGAATCAACACTTTATCAAACAATTATTTATGTAAGAGGGGTGTCTTCCTCGAGGTTCGCAACCGCGTGTTCAAGAGTATACAACTAATACGGTTGTTTCGAATCATGTCAATTCCGACCACGTTCCGTCTTTTTCGTGTCTTAACGTCTGAACTAATCGGCAGGCGACTTCCGGTGTTTACGCTATTACTGTGACAACGTCAGCATATCATAGTCGTAGATGCGGTAGATCATAAGTAATTGTAATATGGAAACGCCAAGGAAACGGCTGAATAAATACTGGTGTTCGGTATCCCACTATCTGTCTGATATCAGAAATATATACATAAAGGCAGATCGTTTTCCTTTCATGATACTGACAGCCGCAAATAAAGAAAGAAAAACAAATCTAATTTTAAAGAAGTAATTTGTCTCTGCATTGAAGTCTTTGATGCAAATACAATAATTTAATTGATATCTGTCTTTTACAGAAAATGTTAAGATTTTTTTAGGTTGAGGATCAAACGTTAAAACGGCACAAATCGATTGGAGTTTTTGTTGTGTACATTGACACCGGAGGTTCAATGCCGATTAGTCCATCGAAATCACGTGATCTGGCGGACGAAAATAACAAAATGTTGACGGAATGGAAATGATTCGAAACAACCGTATTGCGCTTTTCGTTGAATAGGACAATATTTAAACTGTATCATTATATATATACAGCCAGGTAGTCACAACCGTTGTCATAGATAACGGGGTATGTGACTATATATATAGTCTATGACTAGTTAGGTCTCGAGCACTTGGCACATGGGCTTGTTACGATTTTTTCCCCCTCAAGTACTCTAAAAAGCAGAGTACTCGAGGGGGGAAAATCGTAACAAGCCCCTGTGCACTTGGTTCAAGTAGGTGTTCGCGTTGTCTCATGGTTAATTAGAGATTTATGGAAATTGAAATACGCATACACATACACATATCGTCACGGTATATGTTTTCGTATATCATGTGTTTTCGTATCATCCATTTTATTTTGATTTCCACGGCGCACGCATTATTTTTGACGTGTCTTCCGGTTTCTATTTATGGAACGTAAACAGGACTACAACATGACATCTGAAAAAATGTTGAAGTTTGCTTTTAAAGACGTAAGTACCAAAAACAGTGTGAACCTACCTACTGAACCATACTTTTTGTAATGCTAAAAATTTACTTCATTTATAAAGTAGCTGGAAAAAAATCCAGAAGGGCTATATAAAATTGAACTATGTCGTCTGCCTCTCAGACACCGGCTCTTCCTGTCATGTAACTGTCATGGGGTCACTGATCGTACTTGTAAACAAAAGAGCTGACTGAAATGTGCCTGTTTCTTATATAAAATGCATGTCACTTTGCAGTGCATTGTGGTTTCAGCACTAAAAAAAACATCAAAAGTAAACACAATTTTGAAAGTGGTCATTTTCAAACATTCTTTTAGATGTAGTATGATTTGGTAGATGGCCAGAACCATGAAATTTTAAAACCAGCCATTTCCGGATTTTATATTCGTTTCCATCCCGTATATCGGCCCTGTTTTTACTTCATACGAAAACAGATGACGCCATTTTACTGACAGCAAACGTTGCCAGATAATCGAGAGTATATTAAAATACAAGAATGACTTTAAAAACAATCTTATGTACAAAGAAATATCTAACTAGCCATTCTTTGAAAATTCCAATCGTCATATGAATGAAGGGTTAACACTGTTAATCGCTATATCGGAAAATCAATAATAGTACGAAAACCCATAACACGATGCTACGATTACGATTACCGGTTAATGTAAAAGAAGGGACCATCTCAAGACGAACATAATGTTTTTCTTTTGAAATTTCATCTTGCCATTTACCCGGAAAAAACCACCGACTTGTCACTGACAAACTTTATCACATAATGTTGTATCGAGTACACCTCGCCATGAACGGAATTCGAACTCACAACTTTGGTGGTGATAGGTAATGGTTGCATAGGTAGTTGTTAATCCAACTACCATACGATCACGGCCATGACGACACCTTCTTGCCATTGGAAGAAAAATATAACTTCAAGTAAAGATTTTGAAAGTTTTTTTTCCCTTTACCCCCTCCAAGATAATCCCCGTAATCCAAATAATAAAAAGGCATTACTTACCTTTAGCAATGATTGAATGTCGAACTATTTTTCCACTCACTATATATACGCCACGATATAGCTGAAATATTGCTAAAGTTGGCGTTAAACACCAATCAATATATATATATATATATATATATATATAACTTTTAAAACTTTTATAGCTATTCTGTATTCTTGGTTAGCAACAAAATGCAACAGAACCATAGGTACTTATTGAGCTGACCACTCTCTTAAGGGACGGAGGATGGAATTTATTACAGAAACAGGCCGTTATATCGACCTCGGGTTAAGTTTTTGGTAATGTTTGAGGTTGTTCAAACTATTTATACTCAAAACATGCCACAAAACTGATGAGCGAACTTCTTGGGAGACTTAAAAAAGGGGGTGGTACCTATGAACAGAATGATTCTCCGTAACTGTAAGGAAACGAAATAGATGGCGGACAGACCTTCCGTTCTCCTTCCGTCCTTCTCTATACCCTCTTTTCCTTTATATCTCCCCATTTTCTCCGGGTCTTTTAAATGTTTTGCTTTCTCATGCCCCTCTTCTCCTTTTCCCTGTCCATCGTCTCCGCTCTCTCCCGACCTCCCACCGACGCGTCCACCTCCTCCTTAGCACGACTGAGTAACACTCATGTCCATGTTTTATTCCAGTTGAGCTGGCCGGGCCGTTGTTAAATGACACTCAAGATCTCATTCCAACTTAAAGATAAAGAACATCAATCAATGTAGCTGTTCATTACTTATTTGTTTCATGTATTTACGTATTATTTTGTCTTGTGTACATTTAGCCTGTTAACCTTTATTTTAAATGTATACAGTTAGTTATATCTGACCTAGCGTTTCTTAAAAGACCAGATGCTAAAGAAACCAACCATTTTCGTATGGGGAGGAATCGGTTTTTTTTTTCACGACCTAGTCGAGGCGTAATATTTTTTTACAAAATTTTACATAGGGCTTTAACGAAAAACATATTTAACTGTATAGGGAAAAGTGTTTTCATTCCGTTGTCATGTTTTATTTAAGAAAATGCATTACCTTGAACATTTTTATTTGAAAAAAAAATTAATCAATCTGTTTTTATTTTTTGCCGATTAATAGAGAATAAATATTCTTGTTATTGACATTTTATAAACATGATTTTAATTCCATTTTGTAAAAGACTGGATTGCCTGGTTAATCTTTGTGAGACAATTTCTAGAATTTGATTATTTGTGTTATAAACGTGTTTGCGTAACTCATCTTCTACATATTATATCAGATGTATACATGTACAGGAGTTTTAATTTTGACAATAAAACTAATGTGTTTGTTCAATAAGCAAATTCGTGACCTTTGTCTTGCCAAAACATATAACGTTTTACAACAGTGGTATACTAGATTCATTTTTTACAGTAACTATTTTCAATGTATGAACACTGCAAACGATTTATTTTGACTATATTACCTGCATTAGCGCGATGTCCATCTGACATTCTACATTTCATCAGAAAGTGGATCACAATTTTGATTATATCGGCAAGACCACCGCCGGCCCATTTCTTACTCACAGACAGAAAATAATTTGTGAAAACGTCAATGTATGGAATGGCAGAGGTATATTTATGTTACTTGCAAACAACCAATATAATTTTTTTGAAATACATATCGTTCGTGAAATTCGAGAATTATTTTATCACACAGTTAGTCGACACCACACACTATCTCTCAGATACAGAGTTATGATTGTCGTTTTATGGTTAAGATCATACCCGTCATAAGATACACTATTAGCACTGTTTGACATAAACGTTCCTACAGTTAAGGAGGAAATACACTCTTGCAGTTCTGTATATAGAGAAAAGTATATACAACATGTAGGATGACCGTCATTAGAAGAATGGACGAACTTTCAGGAGCGTTGGCAAAAATTACCATTTGATTTTGGGGGTATAGATGGGACATCAACGGAAATGCATAGACCAGGAATAGAGCCACAAGAACACTATTATTCCGGAAGCAGACATTATCATTGTATTCACACTCAGGTCGTGATCACAAACGACAGCAAGTTCGAATCTTGATCAGGGCGAGGTGTACAACATTGTGATAAATTTCGTCAGTGACTTGCGAGAGGTCTGCGGTTTTCTGCGGGTCCTCCTGTTACCTCCACCAATAAAACTGACCGCCACGATATAACTGAAATATTGATCAAAGTGGCGCTAAACACCATCAAACAACAAACGACGGCATTATTTGTTACGTAGAAAGTTGTTTCCTGGGACATCAGAACGATGCCCAGCAGCTTATGCTTATGAAAAAGATTGGAATATAGCTACCATTTCCTGACGATCTTTATTTACTTGGGGATATAATTTGTCCCAATCGTCACGATAAAGACGCCATATACATGTCAACATATAGCCCGAAAACCCGCAAATTTGCAACAAAAATCTCGCAAAATGAACAGACTTATAACAGAATACGGTGTTAAGGACAAATATTCTATAGGAGATAGAAAACGTTTCAAGGTCCTTGGCACACTTTGGAGACATAAAAGACAACACATCAAACCAGTTGCAGTAATATGAGCTGCATTAGTTTGTAGACGAAGCAACTTATTTAATTAATAAATTATTTATTCACTAAGTATGTCTTGAGATGACCCCTTACTGTTTACCTTACCTGTCAGCTTAATCGCATGAATAGGTGTAGGTATCAATCGATTTCCATAAATCTCTAGTAGTCGTCATGGTCGTCTTGTAAGCAGACCCTGGATCGGTACATCAACAGTGTCTGACACCATAGGTCGCCAGACAAGTTTATTGTATCGGAAAAGCAACACTGTTCCAAGCAGAAGCTTGGAGCTACATACACAGCGTAACTAATTAACAGATCGATATAAAGTGTATGATTGTCTGAGACACATAAGTGTTTGGGTCTCCAGCCATAGGGTCTGAGACATATGAAACACATAGCGTGTTTGGGACATGTTTCCAGCCATAGGGTCTGTGACATAGGTCTGAACCATAGGTATAAGATATAATTTGATATATATTGACAACCATAATAAAGAATAGGACATATTAGGTTCTATTCAGCAATCTATTTATTCACTATCAAATCCCAGGAAACTGGTACGAACCAATTGGCCGCTCACCGGTGTTGCAGTCTCTCCGCTCGGCACGTTACACAATTAAAACTATATGCAAGTACATTATATATTATATGGCGATACACGGGATTATCATATACTTGCTAGTACGTATATAAATCGCCACGACATTTTGTAAACAAACAAACATAAACCGTAACAAATTAACGATTTGGACTAATGACGTAATGTATGGATAAATGACGTAATGTATGGATAAATGACGTAATGTATGGATAAATGACGTAATGTATGGATAACTGTACACGTATTCATAACACTATTGTACAATCAATCTAATGTATGGATAACTGTACACGTATTCATAACAATATTGTACAATCAATCTAATGTATGGATAACTGTACACGTATTCATAACAATATTGTACAATCAATCTAATGTATGGATAAGTGTACACGTATTCATAACACTATTGTACAATCAATCTAATGTATGGATAACTGTACACGTATTCATAACACTATTGTACAATCAATCTAATGTATGGATAACTGTACACGTATTCATAACACTATTGTACAATCAATCTAATGTATGGATAACTGTACACGTATTCATAACACTATTGTACAATCAATCTAATGTATGGATAACTGTACACGTATTCATAACAATATTGTACAATCAATCTAATGTATGGATAACTGTACACGTATTCATAACACTATTGTACAATCAATCTAATGTATGGATAACTGTGCACGTATTCATAACACTATTGTACAATCAATCTAATGTATGGATAACTGTACACGTATTCATAACAATATTGTACAATCAATCTAATGTATGGATAACTGTACACGTATTCATAACACTATTGTACAATCAATCAAATGTATGGATAACTGTACACGTATTCATAACACTATTGTACAATCAATCTAATGTATGGATAACTGTACACGTATTCATAACAATATTGTACAATCAATCTAATGTATGGATAACTGTACACGTATTCATAACAATATTGTACAATCAATCTAATGCATAGATAACTGTACACGTATTCATAACAATATTGTACAATCAATCTAATGTATGGATACCTGTACACGTATTCATAACAATAGTGTACAATCAATCTAATGTATGGATAACTGTACACGTATTCATAACACTATTGTACAATCAATCTAATGTATGGATAACTGTACACGTATTCATAACACTATTGTACAATCAATCTAATGTATGGATAACTGTACACGTATTCATAACACTATTGCACAATCAATCTAATGTATGGATAACTGTACACGTATTCATAACACTATTGTACAATCAATCTAATGTATGGATAACTGTGCACGTATTCATAACACTATTGTACAATCAATCTAATGTATGGATAACTGTACACGTATTCATAACACTATTGTACAATCAATCTAATGTATGGATAACTGTTCACATATTCATAACACTATTGTACAATCAATCTAATGTATGGATAACTGTACACGTATTCATAACAATATTGTACAATCAATCTAATGTATGGATAACTGTACACGTATTCATAACAATATTGTACAATCAATCTAATGTATGGATAACTGTACACGTATTCATAACAATATTGTACAATCAATCTAATGTATGGATAACTGTACACGTATTCATAACAATATTGTACAATCAATCTAATGTATGGATAACTGTACACGTATTCATAACACTATTGTACAATCAATCTAATGTATGGATAACTGTACACGTATTCATAACAATATTGTACAATCAATCTAATGTATGGATAAATGTACACGTATTCATAACAATAGTGTACAATCAATCTAATGTATGGATAAATGTACACGTATTCATAACAATAGTGTACAATCAATCTAATGTATGGATAAATGTACACGTATTCATAACAATAGTGTACAATCAATCTAATGTATGGATAAATGTACACGTATTCATAACAATATTGTACAATCAATCTAATGTATGGATAAATGTACACGTATTCATAACAATATTGTACAATAAATCTTTCTCCAAATGTACATTTATACGATCAACAGTACAATGATCCCTATTTATTGGAAGGAACCTTTTACCTCTAATGGAATATTTGGTATCAACTTCCCAGTAGTCAGTGATTCGGCACTCAAATGCTTCATAAGATATATTTATCATCGAAATTTACAGCTGCTAAATGCATAAAAAAAAAAAAAAAAAAAATCAAGGACATTGATATGTACGTGGTCCTTGCCAAAGGAGTGGGTATGATAAGGGTAGATTTTGGTCCAATCTCAGAAACTGTTTATATAGATATAATATTAAACACAATCATTGAAAGGTAAGAAAAATATTTTTTTGGATGATTTCACTTTGTCCTTTGTTGCTAAGCAACGTAAATGGAGGAGGGTCCAATTAATCATTGGAAATTCAAATATTGTAGTTTTATTTTACATATCTTGCATAGTCTTTTCGACAAAATGTTATATTCTGTGTATGTACACTCTAAAAATAATATTCCAATTCTCTATGGTAGCATATAGTATTTTTGTGAAGTTTTGTCACCCTAGCAACGGTTTTGTAAACATTAAATTAGCCTATATTATTGCAATTAATGATTGAATTTTGACATCTACGATCTTTTGACTTGATATTTGACTAAGCGGTACATTTTTGTCAAGCTATACACACTACAAATGTCATTTCATATTTCAAAAATACATTTTGATATTTTTATTCATAGTTATGCCCCGTCCATAGCAACAGGTATATGCACAGTATTTTCCTGTAGATCTCATGGACCTTTTATTTAATCAAGAAAAAAAATTCTACGACAGCACCTTAGCAGATATAGAGACATCTTAGCATTTACTAACCAGTATATATTATAAGAATTCCTTAAACCTTACAATGTCCCTAGTAACCAAATATTATCCCTAGCAGCCGCAGAAACTCGTCAATGCTGAGCTCTGTAAATTGTTTTTTTTTCCTTTTTATAACCGAATGTTGATCTTTTTATTTTTTAAATCATGAGAGGAAATTATTCTCAGTAATTAGAATGTCAAAGGAATCAAGTCAACTGCATAACATGGTAAAGCAGCGCTACAGCGGCAGGAGAGGATATAATCCATATTGAATAATTAAGAAATAAATCATGGAAGCCAGAATATGTTGGGAGTTTTAACATGAATAGGCGGATATTAGTATTTTATCCCGAGCCAGAAGCGAGGGATACAATTTACTAATATCCGCCAATCCATGTTAAAACTCAAAACACATTCTGGCTTCCATCATTTATTTCGATTCTGATATATCTAAGAGTACAAATATGGTAGTATACTTTGATTGGAAGACGGTAATTTATATTTGTCGCACACAATTAATGTAGCTCGAATAATACTGCGCCCTCTATCGGCATTATTCGGGTTACAAAGTCAGTCACATTCACCGGCGCATGTGCTAATTATAGTATACCGAATGAATAACTAACTCGTTTGTTAACAAAGCGAAAGAAGGAGGTTATGTTAGAATACAAAATTTAAAATGTGTCCATGGACACGGATGCCCTTCAGTTCTAAATGAAAATCCTTCACCCAATTTACCCCAAAATCTAGTTGATCTGTCATTTGTTGTTATAAACAACATATCCATATATCAAATCAATTGGTTGAGGCTTCGAACGTTATAGCACGGACACATCGTTTGGACGGACGTACGTAGCGTGCGTAAGTTCGTCCGAACGAGGTAACACGTAAACATCAAACAGAAAAGAAAAAATGACCTTGAGATGTAAAATCTTCTTAATTTTATTTTACCTGCATACCTTAAAAAAACTAGAATACTATAATAATAAAATAAATCATGAAAACCTATGAAATCACTGTATGGCTAGAGGTTCAGATATTTTTTTTCCTTTAAATTAATAATACCCGAGATACAACATCATATAGTGGGGGAAAACAGACAACACAATGACCAAAAGAAATGTACTATCGGGGAATCATATAATGCCCGCATATGATTGCTAAGCTATATCTAGTAGCTGATGTCTAGTCTTAAAGGCACAAGATTTTATTCGAACTCTTAGTTAACCGAGTGACCTAACCATTAGTAAATACTGTTGTGCTTTTTATCAAAATCCATTGCTTAATTATACCTATCTAGTAAATGAAAATTGAACCTATTCCTATATAATTAGCAACGGTGCTTAAGGGTAACACGGAGGCAACACTGACATATCAAGGACAAAATCAGGCATTATCCAATACAAAATATCATTAATGTACTATCGTGACTATACCATTTATTATATTCAAGATCTTGACGTATATCCATAAGTTAACCAAAACCTAGGGTGCATGGTCGTATGGACGTGCAGATCGATGGACAAGGGTACATAATTGTACTTCTTTGTGATAATGGTAATCAAAAATTATAATGCTTATCGAAAAATCCAATGTCATAGGTGCATTATATTCTTCAGTAGAAGCTTCACTTCATTGTCTAACTTTTAGTGTCGGTGAGATTTGCACTCCAGTCATTACGAAAGTCAATATCCATATGACGAGCACATCACAGTAACCACACAACAATCTCTGGTCACAATAATGCAACATTTAGGAAGTCTTATATATTACCCTTTTTAACGTTTTTTTTTTGCTTTTTTCTGGACTTTATAGTTTCTCCTTTTTCTGCTTTTGAATGTACATGTATAATATGCTATTAAGATTTGAAAAAAAAAATATTCTGCCATATACGAACACGATATGCTTACCGTAAATATATATATTTCTTTATGAGAATAAGTCGTGTTCTTTGTTTTTTAAACACTTTTTATGGTTTAAATTGTATAAAAGTGATCAATTTCAGTTCATTATATCATATTTTTTCAGTCGGCACTAAACAAGGCAACGATAGCAATGCTAACCTTTATTATGCGATCCGTTTTCCTTACTTTATTTCTCTAATGTTATTTATGTTTTATTTCTGTAATTAAAAGTTGCATAGAATTGGCATGTGTTGCATCTCTGCTAATCACACGACAGTAAAGCATTAGAACAAAAACTGGTTGGCTCGGAATCATGATAATGTGTGAATCCCCATGTCTATCCGCGGAGCAGTGAGATGGCACTAAAAATTACAACTAAGTGTGTTAGTCTAGAACAAACCAGACAGCACCATTTTTATATAAACTTAGCTTGCTCTCGCCATGGAATAGCTGAAGAATTGTTCACTTGGCGGTAAGCAACGATCACTTTTACTAATGATTAAGAATGTGTACTAGAAAATTATCAGCTATTTTTCTATCTTATTATGTTACCCAACATTTCACAATTTAAAGAACTGAGGAATGCATAGCGTTAATAACCAATATTGTTCCAAAGTTTTTAAAATGATGTTTTGTGTTTTATTATTGTAGGGGAAAATCATGTTTTTTATTCTCATTATGGTCCATGTTCATAATTTACTTGCAATAATCCATCAAGATTAAACTTACATTCTAACACTCCAATGAATGGATACTGAAGTTCCGATATTAAATACGTATCTGTATGTAAATTGTAATATCATGGAAAATGTGGAAAAACTTTAATATAATGACAATCTATCAAAATAATCATTAATCAGTTCTCAAAATCTGAACATGTGAATTTCATTTTGTGTCTGTATAATAAATATCAAGTTATTTTATTTGTCATGCTTTAAAAAAGTTTGCTCTGAGTAGTTAACCCAACATGAAGTGCTATAATCTATGGACATTTGATATTTTGTTTTAACGGTTATTTTAACATTGAATAATGTTAGCACATCAAAATCTTTTTCTTATGATGTATAATAATTTGGTCAAAAAAAAAAAAAAAAAAAAAATCAGAAAAAAAGAATCGGTGATTCGATCTCACGATGTTGTTATCGGCAGTCATGTGTGCTAACCATTACGCCACCACAACGTGAATATTGAGAGGGTAGAATTAAGTCATATATAAATCAAATTTACGTTATTATAATTATTCATCGGGAATTCACTTTGCCAAAAAGCTAAATCAAATATATTTGTCAAAAAAAAAAATAATAATAATAATAAAAAATAAAGGGACTACTAAAATTAGAAAGTTCCGATCTGTCGTTTACATGTCCAATGAATTAATTTCTAAGATAATCTGACTTTCTTTTTGGTTGCTTGTTTTGTTTTCTGTGCTTTTTGTGAATTGTGGGGATAATATTAAAGACAATAAAGTATACTTTAGCATAGTAACACATGAAATTCCACTGAGGGTTAGAAAAAAACACGTCGGACTCGTTGCACAATCAGGTCGGCAGTAAATCACCTCCAAAATTTAGCCGTTTTTTTTTCTATATAACGTCAAAACTGTTTCATAAAAATTGTTCAAGTTTTACTCCCGTAGCAAAACAACTACGATAACCAACTTTATTTTGGATGAGATTAAAAGGTCGATTTCTATTTCTGTCTATTACGAATGAAAACGGTCAATAAAAAATGGCCGCTGACGAGAAATCCATCGGCTTAAAATTATTTTTTTGATTGCAGATTTCATACTCTCCACACTCGGGTACCTAGATACGATAACGTAACCCTCAGTGCGCTTTTGCTCCCAGCGAGGGTTACGAACCGGTCCCATTCAACGTATGGGAGTAGCGCCCGAGTGATTCACACCGGGCGGTGTTTTGTCCTAATTCCATTGTAAGTGGTTGGAAAAATTAACGGGGGTGAAAGATAAATATATTTAGGTAAACCGTGAGTTGTTAAGTAAACGCTGCATCAATCCATGGTAGACTTATATCCATCTGAAAATTTGAATGCATGAAATCTTCTTTCTGTCCGACATTTTGTTTACAAGTAGCTATTTCACGTGCACTTGCCTCGTTTTGGAGATATCCTTATTTGTTTATCAATCGTAGTAAAACATCGTAGTAAGTTTTTCATATTTGACATTCAGATCCATATATGGATAGGCTCCGCCTATCACGAGAGTATACGTAAGGTGCCATGGCGCACAATAAACAATTTTCGAATACTAAATCGATCGTGAAGGTAGAAACAGGTATTGCAACTCTTATTTCGTATCGCCATTACTTAAAAATTGCAGGGAATAATAAGTTATGACCAGATATGCAAAAAGAAAGTTGAAATATTCAGTTAACGAAAATTTTAATTTGCTCACATACGTTGAATGGGACCGATTCGTAACCCTAACTGGAGCACAAGCGGAATGAGGGTTACGTTATCGTATCTATCGGGTACCAACACAAAAATTAAATAAGAAATGTGTTTATGTCAGTATATTAAACATTATACTAAAATATGCCGTTGGTACCTGCTTGTGGTTATACTGAAAATTTACATTAAATACACATTTCTTGTTATATTTCAAATATTTTCACGAAACGATAGACTTTTCATTGACTAGTGTGACGTCATCGCACGTGCAAATATGGAAGATTGTTACCAAAATAGTTGTTGGGATAAATGTCTTATAAAATCAAGAAACAACGAAAGCTATACGTTTCATTTATAATTTGTCTATTTTTTAGGCCAATTTCTGCCCTTATCATACCTACTCCTTTGTAAAAGGTTATCTTTAAAATAAATTTGTTTCCGGTTTTCTTTTAAAATAAATTATTGTGAGATGCAGCTTATCTTTGCCAAAACTTCAAATAGCTATAACATGTATGAGATCGTTAGTGAATCTTTGATTAAATAGAAATTTCCCTAAAATGTAAATATGTATTTGATTGAATTGCAGTTTGTGTCAACAATGCTATCCAATTGTATAATTTCTTGTTAATTATTCCATGCTATCTTTGAAATATTATCATGAAATATCATTCATCTACACCTAAGTCACATGTGGAGCAATAAAATACCCGAATAATTACCCCCATCACTACAAGTGGTAATTAGACCAGGCATTAAACTATTTTTTTCAGACATAAACTATGAGCGTATACGTGATGAAGGTTATTCCAGAAACGCGTCGTGTGGACTGAATTTGATATCTACGTATTCATCTTTTATTATTAATAGTATTTTAATTATATTATTTTTTACTTATATTTTTTATGGAACGAATCTTGTATTTACATTGTTAGATTTTATACCCATCGTATACTTGAATGTGCAAGCGATGGTACTTAGATAAAGAGACCAAAGACTAATCAGTGATATGCGACAGGTCGGTGGTTTTCTTCGGGTATTCCGGTTTCCTCTACCAATAAAACTGACCGTCACTACATAATTGAAATATTGTTGAAAGTGGCGTTAAACACCATAACCCAACCCAACCCCTAAAGACTATCCCAATTGTGCTTTGGGGTGCTCCTATCAACGGAGGAAAAATACCTAAACAGAACACAACAGAACATCGCATCCTCTCGAGACACAAAAGGGTGTCGTGTCGTAAATGACAAAATGTTTTTAAAGGACAAAATTTATTCAGTTCCGACATATGTGGTAGCAATAATCAGAGACAAGTTGGACGATAACAAAAGGGTAATCAGAAGCCGTAAATCGAAGAAGGGCAGACAATACAATCGCCAAAAAGAAGGAGAACAAAAGAAAAACAATTATCCACAAAGCACTACACAGAAAACTAAAGATTGAGAAATAGGAAGTCCACTAAAAACCGGGGTTGAACTCGGGTGATTCGAAATAGTAAGAAGTTCCTGCTCCACATGTGGCACCCGTCATGTTGCTCTTCTTACACACCCTGTGATAAGTCAGTAATGTGATAAGGACCAGATTGTGATTACGACAAGTGGAACATATCTGTGGTCATTTGGGACACTGAGATTCCGTAACGGTTATAACCAGTAACATTCAGTAAGTGGTTCATAGAATGGTGATAGTATTGACTTTGCTTTTACAATTTCAAGCATTAATACATGAGATCCATTCCTTATTACCTTCTCTAAGTATTTCTATTTCTGATGGATACAAATAATTTATCATATATTGATGATTTTTAAAGGTATACTAAGGGTTGGTTTAATTACAATGCCGTCTTCTTTTGCGGGGTAGATTAGCTATCCGTCGTCAAGTTTGATATCGCGATAGCTGCTGTCATACAACATAGACTGAACAAAGTTTTCAATCCTTCTAATTTACGTCCTTGCCATATGTTATAAAATGTACACCAACAGATGAAATGGTGTTTTACAAATCAACTCACCGAATTGACTCTGTCGTGCAATACAAATGGCAACACTAGTTGTACGTGATGTGAACAAATTTCCGCCATAGCTTTTGGTCTGATAAATACTGACATATATTACATTATATTTATCAAACGGAAAATATTACGATATTTAATCCTGATGGAATAAACAGTATAGAATACTTGTTCCTCAAAGAAGAAATTACGGAGTTGTTTAATTTATAATAAATTACCCAAAAGGAATAAATATACGTTCACAGGTTTACTTCATAATGTTAATTAGCAGTTTCACTGAATGCTCCTATGCACCAGATAAACTTGGATTTGTCATGGAGAAAAGTTTAAAGATGCCAAAGGGGTAATCAGAAGAAGAAGGACAGACAATACAATGGCATAAAAAAGGACAAACGATGATTTACAATGATGAAGGTTATTCCAGAAACACTTGGTGCACACTATATTTGATGTCTACGTTTGTATTATAAAACATTGCTCAGAAGACTAAAGATTAAACAACACGAAAGCCACTGAAAACCCGAGGGTGAACTGAGAAGGTAACACATGTCTGGTCAGTGGGTCAGTTGTTGTTTATTAATGCGTTTTAACTGTATCATGGTGAGGACATATTACTTTTGATACCTATTTTGCACTAGACTAACAGTGGGTTAGCTCACTGAGCGAACAGTTGGTAGACATGCTGTGCCACCCAGGAACACTATGTCAACTGCTGTAATTCTTTGGAGAATCACCAATACCAATTTAATATTCTGGTTTGATCTAATTGTGAATAGAACTTCTGTATTGATGGTGTGCATAGAGACGATTGTATCACTGATTCTGTATCACCATCATATTAAAACGATCTAATTTTTATTCAACCCAAGTTCTCCTACCTGATCAGACATAGGTGACCATACCCGATGTTGTATCTCCTGTTGATCAGACATAGGTGACCATACCCGATGTTGTCTCTACTGTTGATCAGACATAGGTGACCATACCCGATGTTGTCTCTACTGTTGATCAGACATAGGTGACCATACCCGATGTTGTCTCTACTGTTGATCAGACATAGGTGACCATACTCGATGTTGTCTCTCCTGTTGATCAGACATAGGTGACCATACCCGATGTTGTCTCTCCTGTTGATCAGACATAGGTGACCATACCCGATGTTGTCTCTACTGTTGATCAGACATAGGTGACCATACCCGATGTTGTCTCTACTGTTGATCAGACATAGGTGACCATACCCGATGTTGTCTCTCCTGTTGATCAGACATAGGTGACCATACCCGATGTTGTCTCTCCTGTTGATCAGACATAGGTGACCATACCCGATGTTGTCTCTCCTGTTGATCAGACATAGGTGACCATACCCGATGTTGTCTCTACTGTTGATCAGACATAGGTGACCATACCCGATGTTGTCTCTCCTGTTGATCAGACATAGGTGACCATACCCGATGTTGTCTCTCCTGTTGATCAGACATAGGTGACCATACCCGATGTTGTATCTCTTGTTGATCAGACATAGGTGACCATACCCGATGTTGTCTCTACTGTTGATCAGACATAGGTGACCATACCCGGTGTTGTCTCTACTGTTGATCAGACATAGGTGACCATACCCGATGTTGTCTCTCCTGTTGATCAGACATAGGTGACCATACCCGATGTTGTCTCTCCTGTTGATCAGACATAGGTGACCATACCCGATGTTGTCTCTACTGTTGATCAGACATAGGTGACCATACCCGATGTTGTCTCTCTTGTTGATCAGACATAGGTGACCATACCCGATGTTGTCTCTCCTGTTGATCAGACATAGGTGACCATACCCGATGTTGTATCTCCTGTTGATCAGACATAGGAGACCATACCCGATGTTGTCTCTACTGTTGATCAGACATAGGTGACCATACCCGATGTTGTCTCTACTGTTGATCAGACATAGGTGACCATACCCGATGTTGTCTCTCCTGTTGATCAGACATAGGTGACCATACTCGATGTTGTCTCTACTGTTGATCAGACATAGGTGACCATACCCGATGTTGTCTCTCCTGTTGATCAGACATAGGTGACCATACCCGATGTTGTCTCTCCTGTTGATCAGACATAGGTGACCATACCCGATGTTGTCTCTACTGTTGATCAGACATAGGTGACCATACCCGGTGTTGTCTCTACTGTTGATCAGACATAGGTGACCATACCCGATGTTGTCTCTCCTGTTGATCAGACATAGGTGACCATACCCTATGTTGTCTCTACTGTTGATCAGACATAGGTGACCATACCCGATGTTGTCTCTCCTGTTGATCAGACATAGATGACCATACCCGATGTTGTCTCTCCTGTTGATCAGACATAGGTGACCATACCCGATGTTGTCTCTCCTGTTGATCAGACATAGGTGACCATACTCGATGTTGTCTCTCCTGTTGATCAGACATAGGTGACCATACCCGATGTTGTCTCTCCTGTTGATCAGACATAGGTGACCATACTCGATGTTGTCTCTCCTGTTGATCAGACATAGGTGACCATACCCGATGTTGTCTCTCCTGTTGATCAGACATAGGTGACCATACTCGATGTTGTCTCTCCTGTTGATCAGACATAGGTGACCATACCCGATGTTGTCTCTACTGTTGATCAGACATAGGTGACCATACCCGATGTTGTATCTCTTGTTAATCAGACATAGGTGACCATACCCGATGTTGTCTCTCCTGTTGATCAGACATAGGTGACCATACTCGATGTTGTCTCTCCTGTTGATCAGACATAGGTGACCATACTCGATGTTGTCTCTCCTGTTGATCAGACATAGGTGACCATACCCGATGTTGTATCTCTTGTTGATCAGACATAGGTGACCATACCCGATGTTGTCTCTCCTGTTGATCAGACATAGGTGACCATACTCGATGTTGTCTCTCCTGTTGATCAGACATAGGTGACCATACCCGATGTTGTATCTCTTGTTGATCAGACATAGGTGACCATACTCGATGTTGTCTCTCCTGTTGATCAGACATAGGTGACCATACCCGATGTTGTCTCTCCTGTTGATCAGACATAGGTGACCATACCCGATGTTGTATCTCCTGTTGATCAGACATAGGTGACCATACCCGATGTTGTCTCTCCTGTTGATCAGACATAGGTGACCATACCCGATGTTGTCTCTCCTGTTGATCAGACATAGGTGACCATACCCGATGTTGTCTCTCCTGTTGATCAGACATAGGAGACCATACCCGATGTTGTATCTCCTGTTGATCAGACATAGGAGACCATACCCGATGTTGTCTCTACTGTTGATCAGACATAGGTGACCATACTCGATGTTGTCTCTCTTGTTGATCAGACATAGGAGACCATACCCGATGTTGTATCTCCTGTTGATCAGACATAGGAGACCATACCCGATGTTGTCTCTACTGTTGATCAGACATAGGTGACCATACTCGATGTTGTCTCTCTTGTTGATCAGACATAGGTGACCATACTCGATGTTGTCTCTCTTGTTGATCAGACATAGGAGACCATACCCGATGTTGTATCTCCTGTTGATCAGACATAGGAGACCATACCCGATGTTGTCTCTACTGTTGATCAGACATAGGTGACCATACTCGATGTTGTCTCTCTTGTTGATCAGACATAGGTGACCATACCCGATGTTGTCTCTACTGTTGATCAGACATAGGTGACCATACCCGATGTTGTCTCTCCTGTTGATCAGACATAGGTGACCATACCCGATGTTGTCTCTACTGTTGATCAGACATAGGTGACCATACCCGATGTTGTCTCTACTGTTGATCAGACATAGGTGACCATACCCGATGTTGTCTCTACTGTTGATCAGACATAGGTGACCATACCCGATGTTGTCTCTACTGTTGATCAGACATAGGTGACCATACCCGATGTTGTCTCTACTGTTGATCAGACATAGGTGACCATACCCGATGTTGTCTCTCCTGTTGATCAGACATAGGTGACCATACCCGATGTTGTCTCTACTGTTGATCAGACATAGGTGACCATACCCGATGTTGTCTCTCCTGTTGATCAGACATAGGTGACCATACCCGATGTTGTCTCTACTGTTGATCAGACATAGGTGACCATACTCGATGTTGTCTCTCCTGTTGATCAGACATAGGAGACCATACCCGATGTTGTCTCTACTGTTGATCAGACATAGGTGACCATACTCGATGTTGTCTCTCCTGTTGATCAGACATAGGTGACCATACCCGATGTTGTATCTCCTGTTGATCAGACATAGGTGACCATACCCGATGTTGTCTCTCCTGTTGATCAGACATAGGTGACCATACCCGATGTTGTCTCTACTGTTGATCAGACATAGGTGACCATACCCGATGTTGTCTCTCCTGTTGATCAGACATAGGTGACCATACCCGATGTTGTCTCTCCTGTTGATCAGACATAGGTGACCATACCCGATGTGGTATCTCCTGTTGATCAGACATAGGTGACCATACCCGATGTTGTCTCTCCTGTTGATCAGACATAGGTGACCATACCCGATGTTGTCTCTCCTGTTGATCAGACATAGGTGACCACACCCGATGTTGTCTCTCCTGTTGATCAGACATAGGTGACCATACCCGATGTTGTCTCTCCTGTTCTACCTCTTTGTGTTTCTTGCTTCCAAAGACTTTTAAATTATTTGGTTTTCACATATTTTGGCTTTGAGAAGTCTGATGAAGGTTATTCCTGAAACCCATCGTGTGTACTAAATTTGATATCTACATTTTTGTTGGTCTTTGGTTTGATCCCACAACTGTTCTAACCCAGATCATCTGATACACATAGCCAGTACCATAACCATATCCTTAACCTATAAAGATTATGTTGATCACATATATCCAGTTGAATTTGACATACATGATACCATCGATACAGCTATGTCTGCTTCACACCTTGAACTACACCACGAAATTGAAATTGAGGGTCTGTTAGAAACCACATATATTATTTCAATTATCCTATTGCGAACTTTCCATTTATATGTGGCAACATGCCAGCAGCACCTGCATATGGAGTATATATCTTTCAGTTGCCACAATATTCCAGAGCTTGTAGTTCCTATCAGGACTTTCTTGATAGAAGATTGCTGCTATATAAAGCAGCTACTAAGCCAATGTTAATGGAAAATCTGTGTCACAAATGACCATGGATATGTTCCAATTGTCGTAACCACAATCTTGTTCTTTGATAATTTGTGACTTATCAACAGATTTTTAAGCAGAGTACCACCACTGGTGCCAGTAATGGAGCAGGATATGGTTACCCTTCCAGATCACCTTTGGTTTTGAGTGAGGTTGATGTTGCTTCATCTTTTGTTTTCTGTGTAGTATTCTGTGGCCCATTGTTTATATTTGTTGTTTTTTGTGTAGTATTTTGTGGCCTATTGTTTATATTTTTTGTTTTCTGTGTAGTATTTTGTGGCCCAATGTTTATATTTGTTTTTTTTTGTGTAGTATTTTGTGGCCCATTGTTTATATTTTTGTTTTCTGTGTAGTATTTTGTGGCCCATTGTTTATATTATTGTTTTCTGTGTAGTATCTTGTGGCCCATTGTTTATATGTTTGTTTTTTGTGTAGTATTTTGTGGTCCATTGTTTATATTTTTTGTTTTCTATGTTGTATTTTGTGGCCCATTGTTTATATTTTTGTTTTCTATGTAGTATCTTGTGGCCCATTGTTTATATTTTTGTTTTCTGTGTAGTATTTTGTGGCCCATTGTTTATATTTTTTGTTTTCTGTGTAGTATTTTGTGGCCCATTGTTTATATTTTTTGTTTTCTGTGTAGTATTTTGTGGCCCATTGTTTATATTTTTGTTTTCTATGTAGTATTCTGTGGCCCATTGTTTATATTTTTTGTTTTCTGTGTAGTATTTTGTGGCCCATTGTTTATATTTTTTGTTTTCCGTGTAGTATTTTGTGGCCCATTGTTTATATTTTTTGTTTTCTGTGTAGTATTTTGTGGCCCATTGTTTATATTTTTTGTTTTCTGTGTAGTATTTTGTGGCCCATTGTTTATATTTTTGTTTTCTGTGTAGTATTTTGGGGCCCATTGTTTATATTTTTGTTTTCTGTGTAGTATTCTGTGGCCCATTGTTTATATTTGTTGTTTTCTGTGTAGTATTTTGTGGCCCATTGTTTATATTTTTTGTTTTCAGTGTAGTATTTTGTGGCCCATTGTTTATATTTTTGTTTTGTGTGTAGTATTCTGTGGCCCATTGTTTATATTTGTTGTTTTTTGTGTAGTATTTTGTGGCCCATTGTTTATATTTTTTGTTTTCTTTGTAGTATTTTGTGGCCCAATGTTTATATGTGTTGTTTTTTGTGTAGTATTTTGTGGCCCATTGTTTATATTTTTGTTTTCTGTGTAGTATTTTGTGGCCCATTGTTTATATTTTTGTTTTCTGTGTAGTATTCTGTGGCCCATTGTTTATATTTGTTGTTTTTTGTGTAGTATTTTTTGGCCCATTGTTTATATTTTTTGTTTTCTGTGTAGTATTTTGTGGCCCAATGTTTATATTTGTTGTTTTTTGTGTAGTATTTTGTGGCCCATTGTTTATATTTTTGTTTTCTGTGTAGTATTTTGTGGCCCATTGTTTATATTATTGTTTTCTGTGTAGTATCTTGTGGCCCATTGTTTATAATTTTGTTTTTTGTGTAGTATTATGTGGTCCATTGTTTATATTGTTTGTTTTCTATGTTGTATTTTGTGGCCCATTGTTTATATTTTTTTTTCTGCGTAGTATCTTGTGGCCCATTGTTTATATTTTTGTTTTCTGTGTAGTATTTTGTGGCCCATTGTTTATATTTTTGTTTTCTGTGTAGTATTTTGTGCCCATTGTTTATATTTTTGTTTTCTATGTAGTATTCTGTGGCACATTGTTTATATTTTTTGTTTTCTGTGTAGTATTTTGTGGCCCATTGTTTATATTTTTGTTTTCCGTGTAGTATTTTGTGGCCCATTGTTTATATTTTTTGTTTTCTGTGTAGTATTTTGTGGCCCATTGTTTATATTTTTTGTTTTCTGTGTAGTATTTTGTGGCCCATTGTTTATATTTTTGTTTTCTGTGTAGTATTTTGTGGCCCATTGTTTATATTTTTGTTTTCTGTGTAGTATTCTGTTGCCCATTGTTTATATTTGTTGTTTTCTGTGTAGTATTTTGTGGCCCATTGTTTATATTTTTTTTTTCTGTGTAGTATTTTGTGGCCCATTGTTTATATTTTTGTTTCGTGTGTAGTATTCTGTGGCCCATTGTTTATATTTGTTGTTTTTTGTGTAGTATTTGGTGGCCCATTGTTTATATTTTTTGTTTTCATTGTAGTATTTTGTGGCCCAATGTTTATATTTGTTGTTTTTTGTGTAGTATTTTGTGGCCCATTGTTTATATTTTTGTTTTCTGTGTAGTATTTTGTGGCCCATTGTTTATATTTTTGTTTTCTGTGTAGTATCTTGTGGCCCATTGTTTATATTTTTGTTTTCTGTGTAGTATTTTGTGGCCCATTGTTTATATTTTTGTTTTCTATGTAGTATCTTGTGGCCCATTGTTTATATTTTTGTTTTCTGTGTAGTATTTTGTGGCCCATTGTTTATATTTTTTGTTTTCTGTGTAGTATTTTGTGGCCCATTGTTTATATTTTTTGTTTTCTGTGTAGTATTTTGTGGCCCATTGTTTATATTTTTGTTTTCTATGTAGTATTCTGTGGCCCATTGTTTATATTTTTTGTTTTCTGTGTAGTATTTTGTGGCCCATTGTTTATATTTTTTGTTTTTCGTGTAGTATTTTGTGGCCCATTGTTTATATTTTTTGTTTTCTGTGTAGTATTTTGTGGCCCATTGTTTATATTTTTGTTTTCTGTGTAGTATTTTGTGGCCCATTGTTTATATTTTTGTTTTCTGTGTAGTATTCTGTGGCCCATTGTTTATATTTTTTGTTTTCTGTGTAGTATTTTGTGGCCCATTGTTTATATTTTTTGTTTTCTGTGTAGTATTTTGTGGCCCATTGTTTATATTTTTGTTTTCTATGTAGTATTCTGTGGCCCATTGTTTATATTTTTTGTTTTCTGTGTAGTATTTTGTGGCCCATTGTTTATATTTTTTGTTTTCCGTGTAGTATTTTGTGGCCCATTGTTTATTTTTTTGTTTTCTGTGTAGTATTCTGTGGCCCATTGTTTATATTTTTTGTTTTCTGTGTAGTATTTTGTGGCCCATTGTTTATATTTTTGTTTTCTGTGTAGTATTCTGTGGCCCATTGTTTATATTTTTTGTTTTCTGTGTAGTATTTTGTGGCCCATTGTTTATATTTTTGTTTTCTGTGTAGTATTCTGTGGCCCATTGTTTATATCTTTTGTTTTCTGTGTAGTATTTTGTGGCCCATTGTTTATATTTTTTGTTTTCTGTGTAGTATTTTGTGTCCCATTGTTTATATTTTTTGTTTTCTGTGTAGTATTTTGTGGCCCATTGTTTATATTTTTGTTTTCTGTGTAGTATTTTGTGGCCCATTGTTTATATTTTTGTTTTCTGTGTAGTATTTTGTGGCCCATTGTTTATATTTTTTGTTTTCTGTGTAGTATTTTGTGGCGCATTGTTTATATTTTTGTTTTCTATGTAGTATTTTGTGGCCCATTGTTTATATTTTTGTTTTCTGTGTAGTATTTTGTGGCCCATTGTTTATATTTTTTGTTTTCTGTGTAGTATTTTGTGGCCCATTGTTTATATTTTTTGTTTTCTGTGTAGTATTTTGTGGCCCATTGTTTATATTTTTGTTTTCTGTGTAGTATTTTGTGGCCCATTGTTTATATTTTTGTTTTCTGTGTAGTATTCTGTGGCCCATTGTTTATATTTGTTGTTTTCTGTGTAGTATTTTGTGGCCCATTGTTTATATTTTTTGTTTTCTGTGTAGTATTTTGTGGCCCATTGTTTATATTTTTGTTTTCTATGTAGTATTCTGTGGCCCATTGTTTATATTTTTTGTTTTCTGTGTAGTATTTTGTGGCCCATTGTTTATATTTTTTGTTTTCCGTGTAGTATTTTGTGGCCCATTGTTTATATTTTTGTTTTCTGTGTAGTATTCTGTGGCCCATTGTTTATATTTTTTGTTTTCTGTGTAGTATTTTGTGGCCCATTGTTTATATTTTTTGTTTTCTGTGTAGTATTTTGTGTCCCATTGTTTATATTTTTTGTTTTCTGTGTAGTATTTTGTGGCCCATTGTTTATATTTTTGTTTTCTGTGTAGTATTCTGTGGCCCATTGTTTATATTTTTTGTTTTCTGTGTAGTATTTTGTGGCCCATTGTTTATATTTTTGTTTTCTGTGTAGTATTCTGTGGCCCATTGTTTATATCTTTTGTTTTCTGTGTAGTATTTTGTGGCCCATTGTTTATATTTTTTGTTTTCTGTGTAGTATTTTGTGTCCCATTGTTTATATTTTTTGTTTTCTGTGTAGTATTTTGTGGCCCATTGTTTATATTTTTGTTTTCTGTGTAGTATTTTGTGGCCCATTGTTTATATTTTTGTTTTCTGTGTATTATTTTGTGGCCCATTGTTTATATTTTTTGTTTTCTGTGTAGTATTTTGTGGCGCATTGTTTATATTTTTGTTTTCTATGTAGTATTTTGTGGCCCATTGTTTATATTTTTGTTTTCTGTGTAGTATTTTGTGGCCCATTGTTTATATTTTTTGTTTTCTGTGTAGTATTTTGTGGCCCATTGTTTATATTTTTTGTTTTCTGTGTAGTATTTTGTGGCCCATTGTTTATATTTTTGTTTTCTGTGTAGTATTTTGTGGCCCATTGTTTATATTTTTGTTTTCTGTGTAGTATTCTGTGGCCCATTGTTTATATTTTTTGTTTTCTGTGTAGTATTTTGTGGCCCATTGTTTATATTTTTGTTTTCTGTGTAGTATTCTGTGGCCCATTGTTTATATTTTTTGTTTTCTGTGTAGTATTTTGTGGCCCATTGTTTATATTTTTTGTTTTCTGTGTAGTATTTTGTGTCCCATTGTTTATATTTTTTGTTTTCTGTGTAGTATTTTGTGGCCCATTGTTTATATTTTTGTTTTCTGTGTAGTATTTTGTGGCCCATTGTTTATATTTTTGTTTTCTGTGTAGTATTTTGTGGCCCATTGTTTATATTTTTTGTTTTCTGTGTAGTATTTTGTGGCGCATTGTTTATATTTTTGTTTTCTATGTAGCATTTTGTGGCCCATTGTTTATATTTTTGTTTTCTGTGTAGTATTTTGTGGCCCATTGTTTATATTTTTGTTTTCTGTGTAGTATTTTGTGGCCCATTGTTTATATTTTTTGTTTTCTGTGTAGTATTTTGTGGCCCATTGTTTATATTTTTTGTTTTCTGTGTAGTATTTTGTGGCCCATTGTTTATATTTTTTGTTTTCTGTGTAGTATTTTGTGGCCCATTGTTTATATTTTTGTTTTCTGTGTAGTATTTTGTGGCCCATTGTTTATATTTTTGTTTTCTGTGTAGTATTCTGTGGCCCATTGTTTATATTTGTTGTTTTCTGTGTAGTATTTTGTGGCCCATTGTTTATATTTTTTGTTTTCTGTGTAGTATTTTGTGGCCCATTGTTTATATTTTTGTTTTCTATGTAGTATTCTGTGGCCCATTGTTTATATTTTTTGTTTTCTGTGTAGTATTTTGTGGCCCATTGTTTATATTTTTTGTTTTCCGTGTAGTATTTTGTGGCCCATTGTTTATATTTTTGTTTTCTGTGTAGGATTCTGTGGCCCATTGTTTATATTTTTTGTTTTCTGTGTAGTATTTTGTGGCCCATTGTTTATATTTTTTGTTTTCTGTGTAGTATTTTGTGTCCCATTGTTTATATTTTTTGTTTTCTGTGTAGTATTTTGTGGCCCATTGTTTATATTTTTGTTTTCTGTGTAGTATTCTGTGGCCCATTGTTTATATTTTTTGTTTTCTGTGTAGTATTTTGTGGCCCATTGTTTATATTTTTGTTTTCTGTGTAGTATTCTGTGGCCCATTGTTTATATCTTTTGTTTTCTGTGTAGTATTTTGTGGCCCATTGTTTATATTTTTTGTTTTCTGTGTAGTATTTTGTGTCCCATTGTTTATATTTTTTGTTTTCTGTGTAGTATTTTGTGGCCCATTGTTTATATTTTTGTTTTCTGTGTAGTATTTTGTGGCCCATTGTTTATATTTTTGTTTTCTGTGTATTATTTTGTGGC